>CM076576.1:597094592-597413858 GCA_034641835.2 Pinus albicaulis
TGATCGATTTATGCGGGAACGCAACATAATACACATATAGCCATAAATACAAATATGCATCGGAAATAACACTTCATTTCATTAATATCAAATAACAGAAATATGCTTACAAACATGATGGAAATAAAATATCTAGGGTATTGGTAGCGAATCTCTGAGAAGAGATGTGGCAGCTACAAACCTCTGAACTGTGTTACAATGAGGCTCGAGGGCCTATTTATTATGGAGAAACAATGGAGAACTCTAAACGTCCAAAAACCTAACCCTAGGAGATGAAGCGCCAAAACTATGGGCCCCGTTTGGGTAAATTGGTGTTTCAACTTCCCGGGGATGTAACTTCGGCATACTATCTCCGTTGATGCGTATGATATATCATTAGAAAGATCTGTTGAGGACTACAAATATTTCCATGAACATAAATTCTAGAATGGAACCATATTTTCCGGACAAATGATGCCAAACGCCGTTTAGGGCCTCAAAACGGCTCCGGAAGTTTAGGACTCGAAAAACTGCTAAAAATAGTAAGTTATGCCAAAACTGAAAAACTGAAAGAGACAATGGTGGGGGCCCAAGTGGAATAGGCGGGTGGCCACCAATATCCACCTGGATCATTCCTCCCCCCTTAGGAAGCAATGGTCCCCATTGCGTTGAGTTCCTCCATGAGATGAGGAAACCTCTGCTGAACTTGGTCCCTGGTGAACCACTTGCCTTGGTGCAGGAGTTGGCCAGCTTTGACAACCCGATACAGTTGGATATTATGTTGGCGAGTGCTCTTTATTTTCATGTCCATGATACAATCTGTGGTGGCCTATTCCATGCAGTCTAGGTTTAACTCTTTTGGTGTGAGTTCTTCTGCAATGTTAGAGGTGTCTAGTAGAGGTGGGAAGTAGGGACGAAGGCAGTCTACATTGAATAATGGGTGCATACCAAGGAATGGTGAAATACTGAGCTCGAAGGCATTGTGCCCTACAACCTTAGTGATGGTATATGGCCCATATCAGAATAGGAAAAGATTGCGGTGGGGTCCAGTGAGGCACTCCTTCTGAAAATGTAGCCACACTTTTTCGCCCACCTAGAAGTTGTGTGGCACCCGATGTTGATCATGTTGTTGCTTGTACTTAGCATTGGATCTATCCAATATGTCATGAACCTATTGGTGTATGTGCTAAATTCACTTGATGAAGTTGTTTTCTTTGTCATCTTCAGATTGGACATGAGTCGAATCGGCCGGAGTAGCCACAAATGGCATGGCTGCATCAATGGGACATAGTGGCTAGAATCCCAAGCCCACCTGAAAGGGGCTGTGGCTAGTTCAGATGTGGAGAGCCTGGTTATAACTGTGTTGTACATAGGGGAGGCTCTCATCCCATGTGTGTGGATGCTTTGAATTGTACATGCATAGAATGTGTAAAATCATCATGTTGACGACCTCTGTCTGGCCATCAGTTTGGGGATGAAAAGCTGTGGACTTTGTGAGCTTGGTGTCCAACATTGACCAGAGGCTGGACCAAAATGTGTGAGGAACCTACTATTGCGATCTGACATGATGGACTATGGGATCCCAAAGTGAACCCACACTCATTAAAAGAAGAGCTCAGCAGTGGCTTCTGCTATGATATTCTTCTTTTAGGCCACCATAATGGCCATCTTCGAGAATCTGTTGAGGACCACGAAAACACAGTCATTTCCATGCTTAGTAGAAGGAAGGCTTGACATGTAATCCATGGAGATGGATTCCCAAAGTCGACTAGGGGTAGGTAGCAAAGTATAGAGCCCTTGATTCTTGATGGTTAGTTTGGCAATGGCACAAGCAGTGCAAGATCTAATGTACTTCCCAACATCCTGTCGAAGGTTTAGCCAATAGATATACCTCTATAGTACTGCCATTTTTTTCTCGACCCAAAAATTCCCAACGACTCAACTATAGTGTTCTTCCCATATCATCTTGGCATGCTCGCTTGAAGGAACACAAATGTGTCTCAGGTGACATAACAGTGCATCTTGGAGGTGAAAATTTGTAACTTGTGTACCCCCCAAGAGTGCCTTGTATGTGTGGCTAAATTCTAGATTTCTCTTGTAAATAAGCAGCCAATCAGAAGTCTCATGCACATAAGAGTTGAGAACTGTGGTTATGGCCACGATCGGTGGTCCGCTAAGGCATTCGGCAACATTATTGGTGCTACCATTCTTGTACTTGATGTTCAAATGAAATTGTTGCAAATATGTGGACCACTTCTGATGGAAATCGTTCTGCAACTTCCTTTGTGTCTGTATGAACTGCGGGGGTCGGTGGTCTGTGTGTATGATTGTTTCCTTCCCGAAAATAAAATGCTTCCATTGTCGAAAAGCCTGCACAATGGAATACATTTCTTTTTCATAAGTGGGATACTTGCGAACTGTGTCAGACAATGTCTCACTGTGATATGCCACTGGATGCCCCTGTTGATTAAGAACTGCCCCAATAGCATAGTCAAAGGCATCTATCTCGATCTCAAATGGTTGTTGCAAGTCTCGTAATGTAAGAACTGGGGCATAAAAGAGGCGATGTTTCAATTCTATGAACGCCTTCTATTGAGATTCCAACAAAAATAATTTTACTTTCGCTCCTCCCTTAGTGACTTGACTCAAGGGCCAAGTGATATGAGAGAATCCCAACACGAACCTGTGGTAGAAATTAGCAAGACCCGAAGGCTACTTGAGAAGCTGTGAGATGGTTGGGGCTAGGCAATTCTGAATGACTTGGATCTGGATGGATCCACATGCACCCCCCTTTCATCAATAATGTATCTCAGATATTGAACCGGAGTCATGCCAAAAGTGCAGTTCTCCAAATTGGCATGCAACTTGTGTTGCCGTGGTGTTTGGAGGACTTCTCGGATGTGGTGGAGGTGCTCTTCCCAAGTCTGGTTTAAGATCAAAATGTCATCCAAGTACACCACTAAAAATGAGTTGGTGAATGGACACAAGATGTCATCCATCAACCTCATGAAGGTTGCGGGAGAATTCGTCAACCCGAAAGGCATGACGAGCCATTCGAAAAGGCCCTCCTTGGATTTGAAGGCAGTCTTCCACACATCAATGGGTTCGATTGGTACTTGGTGATACCCAGACTTCAAGTCCATCTTGCTAAAATATTTTTCCCCTTTGAGTTGGTCCAGAAGGTCATCGATCTATGGGATCAGGTACCTATTCTGGATAGTGATCTTGTCCAGTGCCAGATAGTCACTACACAGTCTCCAAGTCCCATCCTTCTTCTGTACCAACATCATCGGGCTCCCACAGGGCGATGAACTTGGCCGGATGTGACCTTTCTGCAGTAGCTCCTGAATCTGCCTCTTGATTTCATCATTCTCCAGAATAGAGCACCTATAGATCGGTCCATTGGGTAGCGGCGCACTTGGGGTCAGGTCAATGGGGTCCTTGACATGACAGTGTAGAGGCACCCCTGTGGGTGAGGTGAAAATGTGCTCGTACTCCTCCACAACCTTGTCCATTTGTTTTTGTCGTGTAGAGGAGCCATGTACGGAGGTTGTGGCCACAATATTCTTCTTGCCCTGGGGGTGGATCATCGGGGAAAACAAATTTCCTGGTTGGAAATGAGCTTCTTGCATTGTTTTGAAGTAACCAAAGAGATAGCTGTAGGAGGTGGTACCTATGGTATCTTATATAACTTATTACCCAATGTAACAATAATAGTGTGAGGTCAGGACTCATGCAAAGCATGTCTCTTCCACAAGTATGGTTGGCCTAACAATACATCAGAAACATCAATAGGAGCAATGTCACACAATACCTCATCCGTGAAGGGCTTGATGTTATAGGGAAGGTGGCACTGCTGGCTAATGCGAAGATCCCGTCCTTGGTGAAGCCACCCGATAGTGTATGGATGTGGGTGTGTTTTGGTCGGCAAGCCCAACCGCTTCACGACATCTGCTAAAATGAGGTTCTTTTGGCTCCCATTGTCGACAATGAACTGTAGCAGGGAACCCTTTACCCACATCTGGGAGTGGAAGAGATGCTCTGCCTCCTCTGGATCTTCTGGTTCCTCCTTCTGGATCTTCGTAGTGGCAACAGTGGCGTTGGGCTCCGCATCAATAATCTGCTTCCCTTTGTCATTCCCCTTGTCAGGTTCTGATTCAGAGTCGGAGCATGCATCTGATTCAAAAGCCCTCATCTCGGCCACTAGCGACTGCTTGGCCCGACACTCACTTGTTTTGTGAGTGGAGCTCTTATGGAACTCACACCACTTTCCCATGTCCTTCTTTGGCTTCGCGATGTTGTTCTTTGCTTGTGGCTTTGGCAGGTTGTCTTGGGCTGCCATGCCTTGGATTTGTCCTTTCGTTTGCGGTTTGGGGGCACCTTTCCCTTGCTTTTGATTTGTAGATCCAAAGTCTCGCTTCTTCTGTTTGAATTTATGCTCAATCTTGGCAACATACCAGTATGTCGTACCAAGTGAGGAGATGTCGAGGAACTCCATTTCCTCCTGAATGTATCTGTGTATACAACCGCAATACTTTAGCACCAAATGTTTCTCTTAATCTTTGATACCCAACTTTGTGCGCAGGGTATGAACGGATTCGTCAGCTCATGCACATCTTGATCCCTTTGTTGTATAGCGTGGTCCATTGTATGTACTTGTCCTCATAGCTTCCCACGGGATAGTATTGTTCCTTGATGGCATCTCGGAAATCATTCTAAGTGGGTATGACTGAGAATAGAGAGGGTTATGTCTCGTCCTTTTTCTTAGAGTAGGTTTCCCACCAGTCCTTGACATGGGGGGTAGCTTTGAGGAGTGCAAAAATAATCTTCTCCCAGTTGGAAAATTCATGAACCGAGAAATATCCTTCTAATAGATTCAACCATCTATCTACGGCATTTGCATCTATTTGACCCTCAAATATGGGAAGGTCAAAGTTTAATTGTACCTTAAAGGGAGTCATGCCTCCGGCGTGGTTCTTGGATGCGGATGCGCGTTGGTGGGCGATGGTCGAAGGATGCGGGAAAAGCTATCCATCATCGCAATCCTTTGTTTTTCGAGGGCCTCCTCGAGCAGTATTTTGATAGGATCTCCTGCTCCCTCATCTTTCTTTTCATCCCCCATGGGCATCTGTCGGGGTTTGCAAGGCTAATCTTGCAAAGTTTCCACCAAATCGAGCCCTAACTCCTTATACCCCGACCTCGTTGGGACATGCAAAGAAGGATCAAGAAAAAGCAGACCGATCTGATACCACTAATATGAATTTATGTAGGAATGCAACAGAATAAACATATAGCCATAAATACAAATATGCAGCTGAAATAACACTTCATTTCATTAATATCAAAGAACTAAAATTTGCTTACAGACAGAATGGAAATAAACTAGTTAGGGTGCTGGTAGCTATCTCTGAGAAGAGATGTGGCGGCTACAGGCCTATGAATTGTTTTAATTTTATAATGAGGCACAAGGTCTGTTATTATTTAGAAACAATGGAGAACTCTAAACTTCCAAAAACCTAACCCTAGGAGATGAAGCGCCAAAACTATGGGCCCTGTTTGGGTAAATTGGTGTTTCAACTTCCAGGGGACGTAACTTCAACATACGATCTATGTTTGACGCATATGATACATCGTTAGAAATATATATCTGAGGACTACAACTATTTCCGTGATATCAATTTTGGAACGGAATCATATTGGCTGAACAAACGATGCCCAAAAAATGTCGTTCAGGGCCTCAAAACGGCTCCGGAAGTTTAGGACCCGAAAAACTGCTAAAAATAGTAAGTTGTGGCGAAAATGAAAAAATGAAAGAGACAATGGTGGGGCCCCAAGTGGAATAGGCATGTGGCCACCAATATCCACCTGGATCATGGAAGAACATGAGCACCACCTGTGGTTGTGTTACGGTTGTTGAGAGAGCAACACTAAGATCTATGAAAATCTGGGTAAGTGTGACTTCTTCAAGTCATAGATACACTACTTAGGGCGCATCGTTTCCAAGGAAGGCATATTAGTCGATCTGGATAAGGTTGAAGCCATAAAGGAGTGACCAACTCCCAAAAATTTAGATGAGATCAAATCATTCATGGGATTGGCATGAAATTACATGAGATTTATTTAGAATTTCTCCAAAATAGGACATCCCATTACAACCTTACAGAGAAAAGGGAAAATATTTGAGTGGACTACACAATGTGCAAAAAAATTTCAGCAATTGAAACAATTTGTCACCAATGCTGAGAATCATAGATCCTGGCAAGGATTTCGCAGTATGTACCGATACCTGCAAGGATGGACTCGATGGAATCTTAATGCAACGAGGATGAGTTGTGTGATATGAGTCCAGAAAATTTTATAAACATGAGGAAAATTATGTGACACGTGATCTAGAATTGGTTGTTATCATTCATTCTCTATAATTGTGGAGGCACTACCTCCTTGGTCGAAAGATGACACTCATGTCAAACCATAGTGGGCTAAAATGTTTATTTGGACAACTAAAGTTGAATGTTAGGAAAGCCAGATGGTTGGACACACTCAGTGAATTTGAATTCAAGATTAAGTATATAAAGGGTAAGGAAAAGAAATTTTTTGATTCCTTAAGCAGAAGGATCCAAGTGAATCACTTGGCAACTGTAATCTTATATGTAAAAGATCTCGATGAAAATATCAAAAGCGTTGGACAACAGGATAAAGCATACTAGCAAGTAAAGGAAAGGTTGCAATAAGGTGGTGAGGATGGAGAATACCACCTCACTGAGGACGACTTAGTCATATTTAAAGGCAGAATCTACGTGCCTAACAGTGACGAAATAAAAAAACACTGATAATGAGATAATTCCATGCTAATCCCTATTCAATACATTTGAGGTATCCAAAGACCCTTATAGCCATCAAAATATACTACTATTGGTCGAATCTAAAGAAAAAAGTAGCAGACTTCATGGAAAATGCATGGAATACCAGCAAATGAAGGTTGAATGCAAGCATATGGAAGGATTTTTGCAACCTATCTCTATTCTAGAATGGAAGTGGGAGGTAATATCTATGGATTTCATTATGGAATTTCCCAAAATAGTGAAGCATCATGACACCATCATGGTAGTGGTGGAAAAGCTTAGCAAGGTAACTCATTTCATTGTAGTAAAATCCACCAATTCTACTAGTGATATAACACATTTTTTTATAAAAGAGATCATGAAGCTACATGGTATTCCCAAGAATATTGTGTCAGAAAGAAGTGCTAGATTTACTTCCAAGTTTTGGAAGGAACTGTTTGCAAGTTTGGGAACAGAATTAGCCTTACATACCACCTATCGACCACAAACATATGGGAAAATTGAGAGGACCATTGGATCCTTGATGACATGTTGAGGATGTATGTGATACATCAACCCAAGAAATGGGAAGAGTATCTTCCACTTCCAAAATTTTCATACAACAACAGGAACCAAGAATCCATAAGGATGAGCCCCTTTGAAGCATTATATGGCATGATATGTAATACTCCTATTAGCTGGAGTGAACCACTTAACAGGGTTCATGTAGGACTTGATGTTAGGTCCCTATAATACTAGTGTATCCCCTTATCTTTATTGTTAGTGTATCCACCTTATTGTTATTGTTGTGCCCTTACATTATTATTATTATGTCGGCTCTGATTATATTGTGACCCCTTAGACTCATATATATAGAAAGTAGGTTTTTTCATTTGAATCATCCAAGAATTGTTCATTTATGCAATGTAAAGGAGAGTTCCCCATCGAAGTGGATAATTTTTAAGTCATTGATCTATATTTTCTTCTGTTTTGTGAGCTGGTTGCATAACATTTGGTATCACAACTTTGGATTTTAAAGTTTCACTTCTTCAAACATGTCATATTTCCATTTTTGTTATAATTTTATTTCTATGAAGCTTCAGAAGCTTAAATTGAAACCACGTGGAGTCAAAATCTTGGTGAACTTCGTGCTAGAATTTCAGATCTCAGTTCACTAGATTTTCAGAGATATGATTTGAGGAATTTAGAGTTTTTGCAGGCTCCAGAATTCAGTCTCAAACAGGTGACCAAGGGAAAATTGTCATAAATTTAATTTCAGCCATCAAATTTGAATTCTGTAAAATGTGAATGAAATTTCATGGAATGTAGTTTCTTGTATATAAATTTCAAGGCCGAAGGTTGATAAAGTGACATGTGGCTCTCTGTCTCGATTTCACTCTACTGAACCTAGTCCATAATTAAGCCATTGTGGGGGATTAGGCATACTTGCTTAAAGAATCCAAATTAGGTCTTACCTGTGGCATTGGAAAAAGAAGAATCAAGGGGATACCACGGGACGGAAGTTCAGATTTTGGAGATCCGAAATTACCAAGTTACAATAGTTTCAAGATCGAGCTCCTAAAAGCAAGAAAAATATGTGTATTTAAAAAAAAAAATTGCATAAAGAATTTGTTTGAAAAATCAATTTGAAGTGATTCCAAGGGAATATTGAAGCATAGATCTTTGTATTGCGTTCTAAAATGCCTCCAATTCACCCTTTAGCACTCAAAAAAACTCTATTATAGCGCATGAAGAGGAAGAATTGCAGCATGACATATCAAATTACGGGACCAAATGCAACAAATTTCAATCTCATAAGGAAACCATAGATGACATGAATGGTTTAAAAGAAGACATGGAAGATAAGATGGATCGTTTGAAGGATGACATGAAAGCTAATATGGATGGTATAGAAGAAAAAATGAAAGGGAACATGGAAGATTTGAAGAATGGTTTAAAAACAATTTTGACAAAGTTGCTACAAGGAATGCTTCCTAATGGCAAAAATGTATCAGATGAAACTCATGATGAGAACAAAAAAAAATTTAATCATGATTCCATAGCCTCTAGCGTTGGATTGAAGACCCACCATATTCCAAAGATCGATATGAACAAGTTTGATGGCAAGGATCCGATGACATGGATACCACAGATGGATCAATATTTTGATCTTCATAATGTGCAAAACACACAAAAGGTACGCATTGCAACTTTATATATAAAAACCAATCAGTTTGTATGGTATCAATGGCTTTTCTCTCATAAAAAAATTGTCACTTGGTCAATTTTTATGAAGTAAATGATAGCACATTATGAGGATACAAAGAGCAACACCTTTAGCCAATTGATAAATCTCAAACAAAAGGGTTTAGTGGGGGAGCACATTGAGGACTTCCAAAAATTGAAGATAAGGGTAACTGATATTCTAGAGGAACACAAGATTGATCTCTTCATAGGTACTTTAAAGGATAACATCCAACATGAAGTTCGCGTTTTGGAACCTGATTCATTGGAGAAGGCATTCAGGTTGGCAAGAAAAATTGAATGTAAAATTATGGTGACAAGGAAGTCTACCACTCACTTCTATAAAGATGGAAGTGTTGCTACTCCTAGATTTCCCCAACCCACAAGGTTGATGTGAAACATGTGAAATTTACGAATACAATATTACATAAACCCTAATGTAGCATCTTGAGATTTACTTCTCCTACTTGTGATTTAATTTATACAAGTTTTTAAGTATTCAGAGAAAATAGCGAAGTAAACACTAGCAGCCTACACATTTACAAATCAGTTACTGAAGCATAATGCACATATGACAAAGGACACACATGATTTTTCGGAAAAATATCCTCAAAAATACTCGATGCAAGAAAACAAGTGCAACAGTTTTGAGGGTTTTTATTATTAAGCAATAGTTTTGAGTACATCTAGGGTGCCATAATCCGGCTCACCCAAAGAGAAAAACCTCGACAATCAGAGATAAATGTGATTTTTACCTCACTCTGCAAGTCTCGGCTGATCCGGATCGGTCACTGGTGAAACCCTAGCTAGCTCTGCACAGTCTCTACACTGCTATTGTGTAAGCCTACGTGGCCCTGGCTGAAGGACTGCATCACCTTTCCTCTGCACTGATCAACTCCTCCTGGAATCGGGTTTCAGACCTGCTGGCTTAGAAACCCCGATCTCTAGCTAATTTTGGACTGTCCCTCGGAGGCATTGCGCTGCCGCTGCGTGGGTCTGCGTCACACTCTCCGATGGTTGTGCCGCCTCCTCTGCATCTCTGCTGCCTTTGCTCTGCTTTGTACTCTTGGTCCTTCGACCAATCACGACATCTACCCGTCACTGCTTCTCTGAATCACTCAGATCTGATCTTCGTCCGAGCACTGCTCCGTCAGAAGAATTCGATCTCTTATACTTCGTGTGTGTTCTCCAATTGACCCCAAGCCTTCCTTTAATACTTTTCTCGTTGAGAAATCAACGGTCATGATCTAATCACTAATCAACGGCTAAGATTAGAGAAAGCTTGATCCATGTCACTTAGAACATTCTCACCATGTGTAAAGGAATTCACTTTAATTTTTCAATTCCCCTAATTTAGACTTAGGGTCCCCATTAAAAAATTCAATTATTTGAGTAACTTTTACACTGTGTGGAATTTCTCCAAATGATTTATGGGTCTTGGAGATCTCATGTGTTCTAGGCTCTAGCCCCTCCACAAAGTTTCGGAGCTAGAGCACATCTGATGCTACCCCAAAATCTCAACACTCCCTCTTAGTGAGGAGTGTGCTATAGCAATACTTCACCACTGAAGCATCACCCTGATCTCTAGCATCAGTCACCACGTTGTTGATGCTTGGCCTCTTCCTCATCCACTACTGCACTCACTTCTGTCTTTTACTTCCCACAATCACAGCACGCCGTCTTTGCCACATCTATCAACTCCTCTCAAATTGTTGCATCATGTTGCCTATAGCAATGCCACTGCTAACTGTTGCATTGCAACTCAGTTGCTGAGAAGTATGCAACTGAAGGACAATCACCCAACAACTGACAGACAAGTCAGTTTGACTGCATCTCATCACTGAAGCACGTCGGATGGCCTCGTATTGTCTCTTTGAAACTCTGCGCTATACGTTGCTGCTTGCATTGCGTAAGCACTGCGAAATCCACATCGACCTATGTGTTGTTGCTTCCATGCTGCTATTGCCTCTCCACTACGCTACTCCAGGATTCAGCGTCCCAATGTTGCCTTTGCTTCTCCATGATATTCTACACCCACTGACTCCAATCATCCTGCTATTGTCTTAAGGCTCCCGTAGCTCGTATGTGATCTAAGAGTTTGGGCACCTTAAGGATCCCACCTTCATCTGTAGCTGCTCTATAGATCTATATCACCCCACCTCTTCTCTCGATGTACATGAGCACTCATGGCCTCATCATCTTTGCTGCCATTTCCCCCCCTTGCTACTACTGCTTGGAATCTGAAGCTTCCTTGTCCTTCCTCTTAGGACAAATTTTGGCGAAGTGTCCAAGTTCACCACATATGAAGTACCAGACCTTGGATATATCCTTCTTCTTCTTCCCTTTCTGTCGTTTTCTCTTAGATGCTAGGGTTGCATCTTCCTCTTCCTCATTCTTTATCTTGACTCCTCTGTTGTTGAATTCCCTCTTGGTCACCCTCCATATTTCCTCCTATCGAAGGATTACCGACATGTTTCCGCAATTTGGGATTTGTGCTATACCCAAGATACTTTGAACAAAGGTCTTCCACTCATCGATGATTGCATTCAGGGTAGTCCTCACCATGAGCCCATCATCCGGAGTTTCCCCCATGGAAATGAGATGGTCTTGGATAGTGTGCAGTCTGAAGAGGAAGGGATCGATCTCCTCTCCCTTGTGCAACTGGAACATCCACATCTAATTCTCCAGAAGAATCTTCCATTGCATGGAGCTACCTTGATACAACATGGTCAGAGTTTTCCACATCTCATTTGTCGTCTTCTTCTCAACAATGTACGAGACCACATGATCCTTCACTCCATCCATGATCAAGTGCTTAGCCTGCGCCTAATTTTCATTGAAATTCTTCATAGCATCCACATCGGTCGGCACAACTAGGAAATTATTTGCATGGTCTTTGATACCGTACTCCTCTAGGACTGGCAGGATTCTATATTTCCAGAGTGAAAATTTAGACACGCCATATAACCTATCATGATCTCTCAATCCATACGGGGCCAATTCTGCTCAAATAGTCGAAACAAGTCCTCTTCTCCCTTCTACTGTTGCTACACTGAACATAATATCGTATATGGGTTTCTTGGCAATAGAAACCCTCAAGAGAAACTGCTCCCTCTGACAACTGATTTCCCTCCCGTAAATCCTCCGCCAATTCTACCGAATTAGCCCTTTACGATCACTCTCCTGATCGAGTCTTAGATTTCTAAGAAAAAATAAGTTGAGGGATTGTTTCCCCTTACTTTGTCACCTTTGCTAGGCACTGTTATGCACCGAAAAATAGATGCCCCACCAACAACTTCGGAGATCATAAGCTGCACTTCTAGCCCCGAAAATCGACAAAACGTCTCTCCAACTCGTATTGCATCACCCTTTAGAGCCTGTGTCAGCCCAGTGTGAGTCTGACAAGCTCTGCGTCACCCGCTAGGGCCTATGTCAGCCTCTGCGTCATCTTTGTGTGAGCAAACTAGCTCTGCGTCCCTTTTGTTGGATCTGCATCCTTTTTGTTGGATTTGCATCCCTCCTAGTGTTGTGCTACCTTCTCTTAGATCTATGCTACTTCAGCTGCCCTTCCTGCAGCGAAAATTGTTAGCCACTTGCTGATGGCTTCAACTTGATCTGCAATGCTCTGATACCATGTGAAAATTTTTTAATACAAAATTACAAAAACCCTATTGCAGTATCTTGATTTACTTCTCCTACTTGTGATTTAATTTATACAATTTATTTTCATAAATATTCAGAAAATATCGAATAAAACACAACTAGCACCCTACACATATATAGATCATTTACTGAAGCATAACGCATATATGACAAAGGGCACACATGATTTTTCGGACAAATTTCCCCGAAAAAATACAATGCGGGAAAATCAGTGCAATAGTTCTAAGGGTTTATTATTATTAAGCAACAGTGTTCTGAGTACATATAGGGTGCCATAATCTGGCTCACCCAACAAAGAAAACCTCGAAAAACATAGATAAAGGTAAGGATAAAACCTCGAAAAACAGACATAAATGTAAGTTTTACTGCACTCTGCAAGTCCCGACTGATCCAGATCGGTCACTAGTGAAACCCCAGCTAGCTATGCGTAGTCTCTACGCTGCCACTACGTAAGCCTGCATGGCCCTAGCTGAAGGAATCACTAGCACATTTGGCCCAATTTACGACAGCCAAAATGTCGCTCTTGTGACACATAGGCGTCCCAAGAGCGACACTTTGAGGTGGGGAAAAATGTCCTTTCCTATATCGTCGCACTTCCGACACTTCTAATAATTGTCGGTAGAGCGACACTAATTCTGATGTTTTTTGGTAGTCTCGCAATTCCGATGTTTCCAAGGTTTCGTTGCTCTTCCAAAGTTTCCAAATTGTCATCGCTCTTCCGAAATTTCCAAGTCTTCTTTGCTCTTCCAACGTTTCCAAATTTTCGTTGCTCTTCCGACGTTTCCAAGTTTATGTCGCTCTTCTGACATTTCCAAGTTGTCGTCACTCTTCTAACGTTTCCAAGTTTCCGTCGCTCTTCCGACATTTTCAAATTTCCGTCACTTTTGTCACTATTTTAATGTTCTTCCGACGTTTTTAAATCTTCATCGCTATTCCGACATTTGTAAAGCTTCGTCGCTATTCCGACGCTTCCGTTCTGTAGACCAAAATAAAAAAATGCTTAAATTTTGTAAATCAAAAATCTATGCTTAGACTCACAGCGAAAACCTTGCAATTGAACCAAATTCCTATGGCCCAGATGCTTCCCAAAGGTGACAATGTCATCCTAAGATGCTTCTCTCCAAACTCCATATTGAATTGCTTGATCGCCACAACTTTGTTATTGGAAAGAACCACCTTGTAAATTGAAGAGCCCAACTTCTCCTTGAATTTTATGGTTAGCTCTTGTACTTTTGAAAAAGACAACCTAATGAGAGTCCCTGTATTGGTGGTGTTAAACAATGTAAGTTTCCCAGATTGAAGCTCTTTGCCTCTTCTACGTTTCTTCAAAATACACAAACCAACCCCAACTTCTATAACAAAAATGCCCCAAGAGTGCCCAAGCTTGCACCCACAATGCAAAATCTGGATATTCCTGGGGCACTGCCATGGGAAAGATTAGAAGCACTTGAAGATGTAGGTGATGAACTGGATTGATCAGTTCCACGTGGAATAATTTGAGAAGGAATTGCCTCTGGCACAAGACATTTCTTTAAGAACGACACAACTGCAACATAACCATAAGGATACCCACTAATGAACTATGTTCTCTTTAGTTTACATAGTCTAGACCCATCGTTCATGGTCGTTGCAACAACACATAAATCATCATTCAAGCATTGTTCTTTAAATTTCTCAGAGCTTGTATTAACAATAACATCATGAGGAGGATAAAGGCCATATAGAATAGTTCTCTTCATTGCATGCATAGTGATCACACCTCCTTCCTTGCAACCGCCAAGAGGCACCAATTTTTCAACATCCATAGTCGGGATCATTAGACTCCATTGTTGCATCAGAACTTCCTTCAAAGGGCATTCACAAATATATCCCATAAAATTAAAAATACAAACACCATAAACGCCACAGGTTGCAAAGAAATCACACTAATTCTCCATAGCTTGCCATCCAGATTTTCATGATTGGGAGTCTTGAATCCATGAATACATTCTGAGATTTCCGTCAACATCTAGCCTTAGATATCTCAAAACCACTTTAGTATCTATATAGTCATTACTGTACCAATACCAAGCCATTCTCCCTCTGCTATTAAACAACACAAATTCTCCATCCCCAACAAAAATTGCCCCTATGTGTATAGAGTTAGAAGGCAGGGATTCGGTCCCACTATCCCAATAACTGATATTGCTCTCCCATTGCAACACAAATTTAGCCGTCCTCTCCATAAGTAGATTGTAATAAATTGAAGTCGACTTCCTTGAGGCATCCCAGAGAGTCTGGCCCACTTGAAGCCTCTGCCCAGGAACCAAAGTATTTGAAGGAGTTTCAAAGCTTTCCCAGATAGTTCTATAACTACTATCACTGAGTACAATGTTCCCATTGTCCCTCAAAATGGCTCCAACAACACCACTATCATTGGTATTTCTTGTCTCAAAGATTCAAGTGTGGATGTTCAAACTGCCCTGCATGATGATTCTAGTGTTGAACATGGTTCCATATAAAATAGAAGATTTATAATAGATAAACGATTTGTTGCTAAGTCTGTCAAAATATCTAGTACTCAAGGAGAAACAAGAGGTGGGAATCCATTTGATAATTGTAAAAGAGTATAAACTATATTCCATTAACAACCATTAAGCATCTGATATGTAGCCTTACCTGAATATTCTCTTATTACCACAGTTTCTAGCTTCACCATATCTAGCAAAGGTTGAATTAGACATGTTTGTGTAGAATTGTTTCCACAAATATGTAGGAGAAATTTTTATAAAGTTCTTTATCTAATAATGGCTCCAGAATATCATTATGGAGATAATTCAAAAAAAGCGTTGCTAGCTGTAAAAAATATGTCCTTAAGGTCTCTCTGTATTCTACGCTTAGCTCTTCAGATGGATCAAACATCTTTTCAACAATAGATTTTATAATAAAAGGATCAACATCATGCCCATTTTGATTGTTTTTAAAGGCATGGACCAACATAGGAAGAATCAAAATTTGAATAGCAATGACTACTTCATCAAGTGTCAGTTCCTTAGACCAGAATAAATTCGGAAGGTGAACCAGAAATGTCTTCTTCATTTGAGGATGGTATCCTTCTTTATCATGCCTTAGATACTTGAAAAGCCTTTGTCTTTCTTCGCCTATTCCAATCTAAGCCTATATTCATGACATATGTTGTCTTTTACTAGATAATTATCGTACAACCAATCTGGCATTAATGTAACCAAAGTTGACACCATTGAAATTCTCTGGAAATGGGTATCTGGCATTTGGCTCACCGTAGACTGTACTCCAACAAGATTATCCGTTGTGGTTGAGACTAAAGTATCATCGTTGCTTGTTACATATGGTATCCCGACTGAATTCCTATTATTAAGCTTCTGCAGAAATGCGTGTGCCATTATCTTATCTGGTGACCCAACAAGTTCCTTTCTTATGGGTCGCCCAAATTCTGACCTAATAATATCCATGAATCTTGTAAAATGTTCTAGCTTATTTACTCCCATGTATTTAGAAATAATTTCTACCTCACTGAAATATTTTTCATCCTCAACCATCCATTCCACATGTTTTTTAATACCAAGCGGGGGTTTCATCCTCCACATTTCCCTTGAACTCCAAATTCTCATCAAATATCAATGTATCATCTATGAAAATTCTTGAGTACAGTTATGCAGAAATCTTATTGTAGTATCATGGTTTACTTCTCCTACTTGATTAAGTTATATAAGTTATCTTCAGAAATAATATTCAGAAAATACTGAAGTAAACACAACTAACATCCTATACATGTAGATCATTTACTGAATATTACACTCATTCAAAAAAGTGACACATTGATTTTTGGACATAAGTCCCTAGAAAAACCCAAAGTGGTAAATCCGGTGCAACAAATATGAGGGTTTATTATTATTAAGTAGATTCTGAGTACAAAAAATCTGGGCACCAAATCTAGTTCACCCGAAAAATAAAAAATAGATTTGCAGCTAACCTACTGTTATGAGACCAAGATTCTAACTCGTCTACACCCTCAAACATGATTTACAAGACTCAGCTTGATTCTAGCCCTAGAAACCCCAACGCTACCCCTAAAGCCCTAGTGTCAACCCTGCTAGGCTCTGCGTGCCTCTGTGCTGCTCAGAAGGAAACTATGTAACCCCATAGTGGGTGACGCAGCCCTTACACTACCTCTGGATGCCTCTGCGTAACTCTAAAAGCCCTCTGAAGCTGCAGCGCTACCCCTCCTGGGCCTGCGTAGCACCTTAGTAGCGGTTGAAGCCTCTGCGCTGTGCAATTGCTGCTGCCCTTGCTCCTCTACGTTGTCCCTGAAATATAATCCTCTGCCTCTTGTTGACTCTTGGCTTTGGGATTAGTTCATCCCCTCAGCCAATACTACCCCTCGTTGTAGAAAATTCCTTCGAAAATTCTTAGCAAACCCTGCCCTAAAATTCCAGCTTAGTTTCTCATCTTTGCATCTGTGTGTGTCTCCAACTGACCCTCAAGTCTTTCTCTTATAGTTTTTCGTTGAACACATCAATGGAAGAGATTAAATCACTCATCAATGTCTGAGATTAAAATACTGCTTGATCTGCGTCATTTATAACATTTCAGCACACGTGTTAATCAATTCAATTTAATTATTTAATCTTCCTGAGTTTAGACTTGGGGAATAAATAAAAATAATTAATTATTTGAATAACTTTAACACCAGATGAAATCTCTCCAAAATATTTCTGGGTTTTGGACTTGATGTTTTTCTTAGCCCCTCCAAAAAGTTTCAGGGCTAGAGCACACTCGATGCTACCCCCACTACAAAAAATCTCAATGCTCCCTCTTAGCACGAAGTGTGCTCTAGCAATACATCCACACCATGTATCACAAGATCTTGGAATTGGCTTATGTGTTATTGATTCTTGGATTTCTTCCCTCCATCCACCGCGCTTCTGCTTTCTGTACTGCTGCCCATGTCACTGCCACTGACACTGCCACATATGTACTGTAGCTCCCTCTCAACTTGCTACATCATGCTGCCCTTAGCACTACCACTACTAACTACTACACTGCAACTCAGTTTCCGAGAAGTAAGCAACTGAAAGACTCCTGACCAATCATTGATAGACAAGTTAGGCTACATCCCATCACTGAAGCTCCCTTTGCTGCTGATTTACACTGTCCTCTTGGAGCCACTACGCTGCTACAACTCTGCACTGCATGAGCACTACCTCTCTAAGTTGTGAAGTCCCATCAGCCTCTGCGTTGCTTCCTCCAAGATGTTGTTGCCTCTACATTACGCTCTCCCTCTTCAACTCTTCATCTCTCCCCTCTACTTCACTGTAACCTCTTGCAACCATCTCCCAACTCATCCTGTTATCGTCTTAAGGCTCCCGTAGCTCATATGTGATCCAAGAGTAGGGTTGACTCAAGGATCTCGTGACTCTTTTCTGTAGTTTCTCTACAGATCCATGTCAACCCACCTCTTCTCTCGAGGTGCATGAGCACTCATGGCTGCATCATCATCAGAGCCATCATCCTTTGTTGCTGCAGCCTTGAATTAAGAAGATCCTTTGGCCTTCTTCTTAGTAAAAGTGTTGGCGAAGTGTCTAAGTTCACCACAGGTAAAGTACCAGACCTTGTATAGGTTCATCTTCTTCTTCCCTTGCTTATTTCGTTTCTTTGATGCAAGGTTGCATCATCCTCCTCTTCTTTCTTCACTCCGGCTGATCCGCTTCCGCTTCTTTGCCTCTTGGTGATTCTCCTGATTTCCTCCTGATGGAGGATTTCCCACATGTCTACCCATGATGGTAACACTGCCCTACCCAAAATTCTTTGGACAAATGTTTCCCATTCTTCAGAGATTGCATTTAGGGCATTCTTAACTAGGAGTCCCTCATCCAGATTTGCACCCATGGCAATCAGTTGATCCCGAATAATCTGAAGTCTGAAGAGGAATCGATCTATCTCCTCATCCTTCATCATCTGTAACAACCACATCTAATTTTCCAGAAGCATCCTTCTTTGGACAGAGCCTCCCTGATACATCGTATCCAATGCTACCCACATCTCATTTGTCATATTCTTTCCGGCAATATGAGGCATGACGTGGTCTTTGAATCCGTCCATGATCAAACGCTTAGTTCGCGCTTGATTTTCTTTGTACTTATTTAGAGGATCTGCATCGGTTGGCACAGTTAGGAATTTATCTACATGATCCTTGAGGCCATACTCATCCAGAACTGGCAGGATTCTGGCTCTCCAGATAACGAAGTTGGACATGCCATCCAACCTATCCTGATCTCTCAGTCCATATCGCACTATCTGCCCTGATATGTCAAAACATATACTCTTCTCCCTCTTTCTCTTGTAACACTCAACAAAAAATGTTGGATTTGGGTTTCATGGTGATTAGAAACCCTCTATAGTAGCTGCTCCCTCTGACAACTGATTTCCCTCTTGGAAATATTCAACCAAACACAATCGAACAGTACTCTCTGATCACCCTCTTGATCGAATCTCAGATCTGTTTGGCTCAAATCTGTTGAGTGACTGTCTTCCTCCCTCTCTTTGTTGGCTTAGCTAGGCACAATTTTGCACTGGTAGAATCTCCACCCCACCGGCACTGTTGAAGATCTGAAGCATTGCTTTTGGATCTTGGAAAAAATTCTTTGCAACAGGAAGAATGACTAGACTGCGTCCCACTGACTGTATCATCGTAGCCTCAGCGGTGCTAAAAATTGGAATGCGTAACCCCAGAGTGGGTGATGCAGTCCTTACACTGGCCTAGGAAGGCTATGCGTAAGCTTGATGGCCTTCTGTAGCTGCAGCGCTGCCCCTTCTTCGGTCTGCGTCCTCCTGTTGCCAAGCTGCCTCTTCTGAATCTCTGCTACTTCTGCTACTGTCTTGTAGAAAAAATATTCTTCAACTACTTTGCTGGAGATTCAGCTTGATCTGTTATTACACTAATACCATGTGAAAATTCTTGAATATAGTTATGCAGAAATCCTACTATAGTATCATGGTTTACTTCTCCTACTTGATTAAGTTATACAAGTTATCCTCAGAAATAATATTCAAAAAATACCGAAGTAAACACAACTAAAAACCTACACATGCAGATCGTTTACTGAATATTACACTCATTCAACAAAGTGACACAATGATATTTGGACATAAGTCCCTGGAAAAACCCAAAGCGAGAAAATCGGTGCAACAGATATGAGGGTTTATTATTATTAATTAAATTTTGAGTACAACAAATCTGAGCACCAAATCTGGTTCACCCGACAGAGAAAAAATAGATCTGCAGCTAACCTGCTATTCTAAGACCAAGATTTTGACTGATCCACACCCTCAAATGGGATTTACAAGACTCAGCCCAATTCTGGCCCTAGAAATCCCATCGTTGCCTCTGAAGCCCTAGCATCAACCCTACTAAGCTTTGTGTGCTTCTGCGTTGCTCAGAAGTGGACTGTGTAACCCCAGAATAGGTGATGCAGTCCTTACGCTTCCTCTGGAGGCCTCTGCATAAATCTGGAAGCCCTATGAAGCTGCATTGCTGCCCCTCCTGGGCCTGCGTAGAACCTGCGTAGTGGCTGAAGCCTCTGCTTTGTGTAGTTGCTGCTGCTGCCCTTGCTCCTTTGCACTATCCCTGAAATCTGCTCCCCTCCCTCTTGCTGACTCTTGGCTCAAGGATGAGTAGAGTCGAGAAAACCTCCCCTCACAAGTGAAATACTTCATTATTATCTTCATCATGGGCACATACTGGTCAAGGAGATGAGAAAAAGGGAAAATGGACTTCTTGTGATCCTTGTACCTAGGTTTGAGGTATGGTTCAAAATAACTCATATCCAAGTTTGCTTGTTTAAATCACCTGTCTCCCACACTAGGGATTCCTGTAGCAGCTGCAATGGCATTGGTGGACATCTCAAAAGTAACCCTAGAAAGAGTGACCTGCTTGTGATTTAGATTGGTGATGAATAATATTGTTAATTTCGGGTGATTTTGGACTTGCTGCACTCTCTCACAAAACTCAAAGCTACCCACATGTTTAAAGCAAGAGACAGTGAGAGGAGAGGCCATGAGTTCTCTTGTGGTTATGGGTTAAAACCTGTTTATTTTCCCTCCCTTATGGTCATTTCTTCTTGGTATTTGTTCCTCACCAACACCACTATCCTCTTCTTCAGACATCTTCAAACTTTGACTTATGAAACCCTAGAGTGCAAGTGAAATGAGATGAGGGGAAGGGGATGATATGGCTAGCTTGAAAGGTGAAGGGAATGAGTGTAGGGAATGAGTGAAGGGGAAAACTAAATCAATGAAAACCCTAAATCAATGAAAGTAACCTGTCTATCTCTGATATCCTTTTAGGAGGACGAAAAAAGTGTATAGACAATGATCACAAACTTGTAATTAGGGTTTCATTAGGGTCTCACTTTAATGCATTCAAGAATGACCAAATAACTTAAAAACAAGGCTTATGATATGAACTTACTGTTTAGAAGTGCTTGGAGGAGTTTTGGAGAAATTTGGAAGTGTTTTGAACTTGTTTGGATTGCTAGAACACTCAGCAATCTTACCTGTCTAGGTGCGCAACGCTTGTCCAAACGCACAGCGCTAGTTTCTTAGCACGCAACCCCTTCACTAAATACACGGGAGTCTCCTGGCAAGGGTGTAGTGCCACTGGGTAGGCACACAACGTCGGTGTAAACGCGCAACGCCAATTGCAGAACACGCAACGCTAAGAAATTTGGCCCAATTTCGCTTCAAAAACTCACAAATTCTTCTTTGCTGAATGTTCCTGATGTTTTGAAAGGCAACAATGGCTTGTTTGAAATGTTAAATGGGCTTTATAGTCAAGTGGAATTTGATTTAATTTTGAAATACCCACTTTTCTAATGTTTGAAGTCTTTTTCTTTATCATTGATACTCTTTGACACTTTTTGCATTGCAGGTTTGATCAATCTGAAGATGGCTTTTTCATTTGCTCATTGAGGCTTTACATGATTGTTTTGACAGCTTTGGGATAAAATTATTACATATAATAGCATAAAATTACATTTGAAAAAATAAAAAAATAAATTACATAAGTGACTTTTCTATCAAAATGGCATTTTGATAAAAAAGTCTTGAAACTGAAACTACAAAATTTTAAAACATAATGAATACATCATGATGATCATAATCAATCCCTCTCATATATGTGTTGACCTCATCAGAATGAAGGAATTACCTTGATAAATGCAAAACCCTAATGACCTAATGGGACTGTTTTTTTGACCTGACTTTGAATGAGATTTTGACTTGAAAACTTTCAAGTGAAAAGATAATTTCCATAAGTGCTATTATGCTCAAAGGAACATGGGAAAGAGTCAGCAATATGAATCTTGGAGGGAGAAAAAGTTTATTTGACAAGGAAAACCACTAGCGGAGCAAATTTATGTCATGACCTACCAGAATGATAAAAAAATTATTCAGTATGGGACACCTAAGATGCACATAAAAATGTGTTTTGATCCTTGGTGGAAGTATACCAATACTAACACTAAAAGCTACAACTGTTTATGGTTGGATGTAGAGTCCTTGTCCCAGACTCGTTTTCCCTGCATGTTCGAAGATAAGTATCTGTGTATGTTGTTTAACTTACGATGATTATGTTACTATTTTGTGGATAATGATTTTGAACTTAGGGGCTGCATTGTGCTGATCAAACTTTCATGTGGTACATTCCCCGTGGGGATAATTTAATGTGATTTGTATATATATGTCTATGTGCTAAATACATGAATATATGTGTGAGAAAGTTGAAAGTGAAATATGTGTAATGATTGCTAATGGTAGTCACAAAATATCTAGCACATAAAAGGCATATTAAACGACATGGTAATACAGACTAGGCCATAATGCAGCACCGAGTCTAGATTCATGTATATGCTTAACTGTGTGAGAAGCAACATATGAATAAATTATTAAGAGAACCATGAGAGCTTGGATTAACACTTGAGGAATAGTGGGTTTTGAGACCCTTTTTACCAATATGAGATTACATAGAAGACCCTTTGTATAGCAAGGTTTGTACTCGCTTCTAATTCATTTGTTGTAAAGTTACAAGTTGTTGTGTTGCAAGATAAGCACTGCATGGATGTCAAAGGGAGATTTTCCTTGGTATTAGTCGAGCTACTGGCTTTACCTGAATGTCCTTCAGGCTCGCATTTTTGGCAGGCTAGATAGTTGTTGTTGGCACCTTAAGGTGGTTGTCAAGGCACCTGATGGCTCTGTGTATCGACATGGAGTTGTTTGTAGGCTCAACATAGGGCTTGGTGTCGTCAGTTTGTGGCAGGCAAGGTAGGAGCCTCTCCGGATTTTGAACTAAGCCCGTGGTAGGTAATCCACACAGGAGCGCCTATGCCTCCCTAGGTGGCATTCCCTCCTAGTGCGAAGGGAAAACTCATGGGCCATGAACTCACTTGAGAATATTTTACTCAAGCTCAAGATGGATAATGGCGTAGATCGCCCTAGGCAACCAAGGGCACCGTTGTGAAACCCTTTACCGTTAAGCCCTGAATCTTGTTTAAATTATCTTTTGGTCTTCAAGTGCTACAACCTTTCTATACCTTCATTCTAACCAATCACATGAGGGGATTGTCATCAGAAACTGGATACGTAGGCCCAACTGTCGTTATGCTGATGAGATATATCCCCTTCCTCAGATAGAGATGTGTTTCGAGATCATGAGAATGTATGGTTACTTGAATGAAACAAGACAAATGTTTGACGGGGTACCCTGAAGATGAAACATCATGAATAGAAAAGTGAGATTTAAAGCACGCAGCCAAAATAAATATTGTTAGCAAAACATCATTAGGGCCATGCTCATACAGAGGCTCGTTTGAACATAGGAGAAAAAATTCACTATGATCAAACACCCTTCAATTTCTTAAGCACGTTTCCGAAAGATTAAGGAAATATTAATAACTAAGTCATTATCATATCTCTATGTTGAACATCCACACATCATTCATATATCAAAAGAGCTCAAACATATAAACAATGTACGAACAAAAAAATGGACTAATAAGTTATGAATGGTATCAAACATGTGAGAGAACATGTAATATTCCCAATTAGCCATGAGCTAGTTGGAATATTAATTTTTGCTTTTGCTTCTATGTTTCTGTCTTGGACTACGTTATTTTAGGAGGGAGTTGCAGGGGTGGTTTCAGTACACCATTTGGAGAGGAGGTTTTCTAGTGAGGGGATCAACCTTTCAACTAGAGGATCCATTGGAGGAGGATACATTCTTTTGTCATATCAGATCAACCACATCTTTCCAACTGTATTGTTGCAGTGAATCTTCAACCCTAGGGCTTTGATTCCTATCTTGTATATTGGTGTATTGTTGAAAACCCTTTTGGGTTCTTTGTTGGAGGTTGTATAGAGCCTTGATCTTCATTGTAAATTATCTTTGAGGCATATATCAGCCCTTTATCTTTTGTGTACTCATTTTCTGTAGCAATGCTTCTATGACTGCGCTGTAGCAGTGTCTCCGACGTTTTGATATAGTAGTAGCACCTCATTCTTGAGGGTTTTGTCTATTGGAGGCTTGTTGTATCTTGTTATATACTTTGTGGCCCATTATATTATACATGTTTGCTACTGATTTAATGAATAAAGAAGCTCCATATTGGTATCATATTTTTATGTGATGTTTTACACTTCTATTCCAGCATTTTGCACTATATTCCTGTTTTTCCCATTTGGGAATATTACAGTGGTATCAGAACATAATCTCGGCTCAGCCTGTGTATCTTAAGCCAATATGTCATGAAGAGGAGGCCATCAGAGTAGCAGCGCTGCATCTTGAAGATAAGGCTTATGCATGGTGGTTTTATGAATCTTATTCAGTGAATAATGTAAATATATCTAATTATGCAAAGTTCACTGGGATATTAGTGAGAAGATTTGATCTAAAACACTCTAAAACTTCTTTGGGGGAGCTAGCCAAACCCAAGAGATCAAAACCTTTTCATGAGTTGGAAGAATCCATGAAGCCAACTCCATTTTAGAACATTTTTGAGGGGGTTAAATATCTGCAACATATTTTGCCAAGGGCAAAAGCCCCACTTCAGCAAGAACTTTCTTCTCAAGAAGAAAACATGAGGATTCCTCCTTCAAGAGGAGATCAACCCAAAGGGTCTCTTAATGATGAGGTACTCTCCAATGATGAGGAGAAGGAAGAAGAAGAGCTAGAAAGAGCCTCCAGCGTTGTAAGAGTTGGAGGAGATCCAACACTATTTGGAGATGGAGATGAAGCAATTGCTTCAACTAGAGGAGCTCTTGTATCTTTGCAAGAAGTTCCAAAGGATATTACATATGATGATTAGGAGAAGCATGTGTCTATGTTGATAGGCAATGAGACAAAACAATGGAGGGAGTGTGTTCCAACATTGACCACAGTTTTGGGGACATACAACATGATAGATCACTTCTATGTGATTAAATCTCTTGACACCAATATGACCTTGGGTATGCATGAGTTGATTACATTGGAGCAAGACACCTTAGACTGTGAGATCTTGCAGAAGGTGGGAGAAGATGAGAAGGAGGGCCAAAAAAAAGTGATTGGGAACATACACACCCATCCTTTTCAAGAGGTTTATGCACAAAAGCAGGAGGATGATTTGCGCAGTGAGGGCAGGGACAAATCAGTCCACTCACATATACAACTTGCTCTAAGCCTTGATGTTTCATTACATGGAGGGATTCCACCAGGGAGACCCCTTGATTGGAAGATGATTAAAGAGTTCTCACAACATGTTGCACCACTCATAAATCCAGGAGGAGTGGGAACATTGGGAGGTCATGGTACAACACTGAGAGTCTTAGGTAGACTCAAGGAGGAGGGAGACATTCTCCCAATATCATCATTACCCACTCTCATCTCAGATATTTCACTGAGAAAGGAGTAGCAGAGGGAGGATAACATCCTTCCAGTATGTGACTTTGGCATAGGATATGTCAAAGAAGGGAGCAACCACATGAAAAATGTTTGATATGATAGATCATCAACATTGTCACTTTGGAGAGTAGATCCATATTGGAAATCCCAACTGTTGGTGGATTATTCCAAGGATCTTCTTACATGCATGATACTTGATGACCAACTTTTCGAGGAGGGGTATTCAGTCAGAGATGAGGTCATCTACTATCATGGTAGGATCTTCTTATCTAGAGCTTGCAAGTTCAAGGTGAAGTTACTACATACATCACATGAATATTTTCTCTTCAATCATACTTATTCCATGAGAGCATACCATACCATCATGGAAAGGTTTGCTTGGGAAGGCTTTGAAGAGGAGATATATCAGCATTTGAGGAGATGCAAGGATCATGTGGAGATGGAGGAGATACATAACTCTTTGAAGGAGTTATCACAACCACATCTTTACTCTTTGGGAATGGGATGGGATATATCTATGAGCCACTCCATTTGTATGAGAAGAGTATATGGTAAAGATCTTGTTTTTATGCATAATGATTTATATGATGAATATTTACATTCCTTTACCATACATGTGCAGGCCATTGTTCCAATAAGGAGCATTCTTCCTTATAAAATTCATTGCCAAATTTGGGCCATAAACATTGTTGAGCACGACCACTCCCTAGTTGGATATAGGGAGATGATTTACCATTCACGGTGCACTCCAAAGGCACCAAAAATTTCTCACCTTCTCAAAGCATGTGAGAATACTATGGCAGCAAGTAAGTGGTGGGGAAACCACTTACCATATCATTATCTAATGCAGTCAGGATATATACTGCGTTGGTTCCACATGTGGGACTATGACCCACCTCCATTTTTGCATATGATTGTTTATATATACTTGGTTTTGATCCCATACATTGATGATGTTCTTATTCTTTTTATGGGAATGATTGGAGGGAGGAAGAAAGGATTGGATGTGCCCTTTGGAGAGAGATTTCCCATGTTCATTATGCTACATGTTTCAAGGAGAACATTGGGAAAACCATGATTGTTTCATTGGATCTTTTGCTTCCTTGTGGGATGAGTCATTTGCATCTCATGATAACTTGGGAGGAGCATTTCATGGAGGGATGGATGGGGAGACACTTGGCTTATGAGGAGAACTTTTCACATGGAGGTGTCACTGATGGAGGAGGATAAGAGTTGCAACACACACCTTTATAGTTTCTTGAGGACAAACAACATTTGGGAGGGGAGGACTGTAATATTCCCAATTATCCATGAGCTAGTTGGAATATTAATTTTTGCTTTTGCTTCTCTTTTTGCTGAATAATAGGGTATGGAGACCCATAAATCTCCTTAATGTGAATAAAATAACTGTTATTGTGAAAGGAGGACTTCTTAGCAGCTTGTTTAAGCACCCTTATGTGTGAAAAGGGGATGGAGCATGAAGATTGGGTCAACTTTGACAAAATCAACAGCGCGGTTATGGAGGAATGGACATTTATTGAGGGACGACGCAGCTTTGGAGGGAGATCTCATGCATGGAGATTGTGCCTTTAATGAGTGGGGCCAAGGGTGAGGAATCTCACCACTTATACAAGGAAGAGGATGGTAGCCATGATTCATATTATGTTATGTTATGATATTTTGATTATATGGTCTGTTTAGACATATAGCTTTCTTCAATTGTTTAGCTAAGATTGCAGTGTTGGTTAGCACAGGGTGTTCCCGAGCGGGAATCCCACCTTTATCCTTGAGGATCCTCAAAGGAAGAGTATTGCACTATCATTCCACATTCAGGCATTAGGCCAAAGCTTCAGTCTTGTGGTACAACGCAGTTTTTGTTGAGAGATGTGCTGAGTTGCAGGGTGTAGCAGTGGAGCATACATCTGGGTGATTTCTGATCTTTTTTTCAGTGAAGGAAGGTTTCCTTCCATAGGGAGGCTAGTGAGGAAGGTCTGTTGACACCTAATCCTAAGGGGTTGGGTGAGATTGTATATTATTGTAATTTAGTAAATAAGGAAGGCCAAGAGTCATTGGGAAGTGAATCCCAATAGCCTCACCTCCATGTATAAATACACACACAATCTTCATCTAATACACATTGAGTTTTGCGGAGTTACCTCCTGGTCTGACATGGTATCAGACCCAGTCCCATTTTTGGCACTCTTTCCTTTGGTGTAACTCTCTCATTCTCCGCATTTTGAAAAATTTTGCATTTTTTTTCTCTTCACATTTTGCCTCTAATGTGCAATTTCTCAAATTCTGAGCATAGTTATCTTTACCATAATTCTTATGCAAATTACAAATTTCTATACATTTTTTTACTGTTTTGTGCGAATTCCCATTCCCGTTCACTTATTCCCACCCACGTTGCTCATCATTCCCACCCCCTCACACACTCTCACCCCTCGGCCTTCTCGCATAGCACACTGCCCCTCACCTCACCCTGCTCCCTCCCCACTCTGCTCACCTCACGCACCCCCGCTCTCACCCCTCGGCCCCCTTGCACAGCACACCTCTTCACAACACACATTCCCACCCTGCTCACTCGGCTCCCTCCCCACCCCGCTCACCGCACCCTCCCCACCCCGCTCGCCCCGATCCCTCCGCACCCCGCTCCCTTACCTTCCCCAATCGCCCACTCATTACACCCCCGCTCGCTACATTTCCTCGTCCTCCCCACCCCGCTCACCCCGCTCCCTCCCCACCTCGCTCACCCCTTGCCCTCTCCACCCCGCTCCCTCACCCTCCCCAACCGACCCCTCACTTCCTCCCTAACCATCACACCCCCTCACCTCTCACAGCCTCTCGCTCGACCCTCCCCTCCCCTCCCACGACCGGTTGGCCTTCCCTCCCATCCCACATAGACTCTGCGTTCCCTGTTTTTAATTCGGCCAAATTTTATAAGTTTATTTTTTTTTTTTTACAGATTGGCCTCCCCCATAAATCACCTCCCCAGATTACACCTCCCCCAGATAATACCTTTGTTTTTCCCAATTTGTTTTGACAAAAAAAGATTTTTTTTATTTTTTATTTTTTATTTTTTTCGAATTAAAACCTGAATTGAGTTTTTACCCAGCAAAATATTTTTTTCCTTCAAAAGAATGCATTCTCTCATATCTATTGTAGGAGTTGTTCTTTCCGACAAGGAGAAATATTGTGAATGGTCTCGAAAAATCAAACACACACTCATTTTTAATGAGTTGTGGAGAGGAATTTGTGAAGGAGAAGATGACCTTCCACCAGCAAAGCCCACTTCAGACAAGGAGATCGCCATTTGGGAAAACAAGAACTGCAAGGCCTATGCCTTGATTGTGTAGGAATTTACAGGGTAAGTTCCGTAGATCAAGAACCAAAGGTCACCGCTCACAAACAGATCACAAATTAGTACACCAGTATAATCACGTGGTTAAAACCCTCAAAGAGGGAAACAGTCCACGCCCTGAGCCAACGCGGCCAATTCAGGGAATTTATGTAGAAATTTTCTGTTTTCCCACCCCGGTTTCAATATCACTTATTTCTCTTTTTAGTTAAATGCCCTTTCCCATATCCTTACATTCAACAATCAGAAAAATTAATTTTTATTTGCTGAAACAAAAATTACTTTGCTGAAACACAAAGTACTTTTCTGAAACACAAATTTTAGAAAACTTTACAGAATGCTGAAACTACAGAAATAAAACAAAACACACAGCAAGCTAAAACAGTCATTCAACACATTTGAACACTGAGATTTTTGGTCAACATGACCCTGGAAAAACCCCCTACAACTCTTGGGGAAAACCAGTTTGAGAGCTCCTTATTTCTGAAAAATGCTTTTACAGTGAGGCAGAAATTACAGCAAAAATTTCAGCAACTAAACAACAGTACTTATCTCGATTTCCGTGCATTCACTCTGCCTTGGAAAACGTGCAAAACAGTAAAAACCCAAAACAGAAATTTTACAGCATTTATGACAGCATTAAATGCTGAAATGAGCTTCTCGATTTTTGTGCCCAGCTGTACGGCCGTACTGCTGTACGGACTGTACGGAAAACCCAGCTGCTGCTTCTCCTCAAAATCTGCGCTCCTTTGCCTCGAAATCTGTGCCGAAACTGACTGTACGGCTGCTGTACGGATTTCCAGAAATCTGTACCACCAAGTAGCAGTCTCTCTCCTCGATTTATGTGCCCAGAATCTGCCCAGAATTAAATGCTGAAGCTGCTGTACGGTTCTCCTTGAAAATTGTGCCTCTCTCCCTCGAAAAATGTGCCCAACACTTGCTGTACGGATTTCTGCCTTGGAATCCGTGCCTCCTTGCTGCTGTACGGACTTTGCTGAAGTTTCTATCAGCGGCTCTCTTTCTCCTCTCTGCTCAGAAATCTCCCTTGCTCTCCTTCTCTCCTTCTCCCAATCTGCTCATGAAAGAATGAATGACCTTTTCCTCCTTTTCCTCCTTTAACCTAACCCTAAGTGACTTTTGGGGAATCCCTAAATCCAATGGCTGAAATAGATTGAGATCTAGGGCTGAGATTAAATGCTCATTTAAATCTCACTTTCTATTTTTAATTCACCCCACTTTAATAAAGACCCACTTAGTCATTTATTTCCAAAGTCACTTTTCCTTTCTAATTTTACATTGACTTTATTAAAGTCACTTTAAAAATTAGACTTTAGTAACTTTATCACTTAAAGTCACTTTTAAATTAGATTTGACTTTATAAAATTATAAAGTCACTTTAGGAGAAAAATTAAATTCTTTTGGACACTTTTCCTTAGGCCAAAGATCAAAGCCTTAGGGAACCACCTGTCCTCTGGTAACCAAATTTCAACACTCCCTCTTACCGAGGAAGGTGTTCCTCACCACACCCATCTTGTCTCTGAAGTAGACATGCTTGCCCCGTGGTAAGACTTTGGTAAGAATATCTGCAACCTGCTCATCAGTGGGAATATACTCAAGCTTCACAGCTCCTTTCGGAACATAGTCTCTGATGAAGTGATATTTGATCCCGATATGCTTTGACCTGTCATGAAATACTGGATTCTCCGTGAGTTTAATGCAACTCTGATTATCACAGTAAATCACTGAAGGTCTCAACGGCTGACCAAATAAGCCAAACAACATCTTGCGAAGCCGGATGGCCTCACAACTAGCTAGACTGGCTGCCATATACTCTGCTTCCGCTGAACTCAATGCTACTGACTGCTGCTTTCGGCTGAACCATGACACCACTGCCGAACCCAACCCAAAACAGCACCCTGAAGTGCTCTTCCTATCAGAAGCACAACCTGCCCAATCAGAATCAGTGTAACCTACCAATCTCACTCCATCCCCCTGCCTGTAGTCCAGACCATAATCCACTGTCCCCTGCAAGTACCACAAAATGTGTTTTGCAGCCACCCAGTGAACCTTCCTAGGCTCACACATAAACTGACTCATCGTGTTGACTGCAAAACAAATATCTGGTCTAGTGTTGACCAAATACATCAAGGAACCAATCAGATGTCTGTACAATGTGGGATCCACCAACTCGGAATCCGAAGCATGAAGCTTCTTCCAGTTGGTGATCATCGGTGTCGACATGGGTTTACAATCCTCCATGTGGAATCTGCCAAGGATATCCACAATATACTTCCCCTGCCCCAGGAAGAAATGCCCCTCCTCCTGCCACACCTCCAAACCCAAAAAGTAATGCATCAAGTCGATGTCCTTCATCTCAAACTCCGCCGCAAGAGCTCTCTTGCAGTGCTCTATGAGTCTCTCTGCACCTGTAATGACTAAGTCATCCACATACAACACTAGAATGAGAGGCTCCTCACCTATCACAATATAGTAAAGGTTCAGATCTGCCTCACTCTTTGTGAAACCCATCCCCTGCAAGTATGTATCTATCCTGGAGTACCAAGCTCTAGGAGCTTGCTTCAGGCCATAAAGGGCCTTCTTCAGTCTGCACACATGGGACTCCTTCCCATGCACCTCAAAGCCCTGTGGCTGCTTAATGTACACCTCCTCCTGTATGAAGCCATTGAGATATATGGTCTTCACATCCATCTGGTGGATCTTCCAACCCATCTCTGCTGCTATCGATATAATGGAGCAGATCGAAGTATATCGAGCCACGGGAGCGAAGGTCTCCTCATAATCAAATCCCTCTACTTGGGAGAACCCTCGAGCCACAAACCTCGCTTTGAATTTCTCAATGCTGCCATCTGCAACATGCTTTACCTTGTAAAGCCATCTAGAAGTAATCATGGATTTGCCCTCAGGCCTCGGCACCACCTCCCAAACATCATTCTTCATGATAGAAGAATACTCTTCCTGCATGGCCTCTCTCCAGACCTGCTGGCTAGCTGCCTCCTCATAGCTAGAAGGCTCAGAGTCAAGGATGCTGGTAGCCATTGCCATATAGCTACAAAACCTCTTAGGTGGTCTGCTCTCTCTGACCGGCCTCTTAGGCTCAGCAACAGATGTGGCATCTCTCAAGGTGTCCTGAAGCCACTTGGGCTTCCTCTTCCCTGAACACACTTCTCCCGCTGGAGAATAAAACTCCTCCTCCTCAACATCAGGAGCCTGAACTCCTGACTGTCTGTCTGCTGTCCTCCTGCCTGCACCTGAACCTGTAGATGCTGAGGTACCGTGTGAACTGTCCATCGGTGGACTCCCCAGTGAACTGCTCTGTGGACTGCTCTGCGTGCTGCCCATAGCACCACCCCTCTGACTCTGCGAGCCACTCCCCACTGACGGACCTGACATCGTCATAGATGTACCTCCGGATCCTCCTGATCCCTGCCCACTGGATCCCTGTGACTGACTCAACTGCTGCTGAGGGTCTGGCTGATCCAGATACTCTAACTTCCGTGACCTCCTAAAGGCCCTGTCCTCCTCGAACTTCACATCCCGCCTGACAACAACTTTCCTCTGTGCAGGAATGTAAATCCGAAAGGCCTTTGAGGTCTCACTGTAGCCCACAAAGATACCCTTCTCTACGGTGGGCTCTAGTTTGGTCCTCTTCTCCTTGGGTATGTAGGAGTATGTGATGCACCCAAAGATACAAAGATGACCAATATCAGGCTTCTTCCCAGAAAAAGCCTCCTCCGGAGTCATATGCCCCAAGGCACGATGCAGACTCCTGTTCTGCAAATAAACAGCTGTGTTGCAGGCCTCTGCCCACAAAAACAATGGCAACCCTTGATCATGTAACATGGCTTTGGCAGCCCCTCCGATGGATCTGTTCTTCCTCTCCGCAACCCCGTTCTGCTGGGGGTTGTAAGGAACAATGAACTCCCTCCTAATCCCTGCTTCCGCACAATAGTCAACAAACTCTCCAAGGGTGTACTCTCCCCCATTGTCCAACCTCAGGGACTTGATCTTCTGACCTGTCTATGTCTCCACAAGAGCTCTAAACTCCTGAAACCACTTGAAGACCTCACTCTTGGTCTTCAAGAAATAAATCCAGGTTCTCCTGGAGTGATCATCAATGAATAAAACATTGTACTCATATCCACTCAAGGAAACATGAGACATCCGACTGCTCACATCGGAATGAATCAAATCAAGTATCCCAGTCGCTCTGTTGTCACTGCTGGGAAAAGGGGATTTGGAAAACTTGTCCATCGCACATCCTCTGCAAGTATCAAAGTGATCAGTACTGAAATCTGGCACACCTGTAGTGATCTCCCGCAAGGTCCTCAAGGCTCCATGATACATATGCCCCATCCTGCGGTGCCAAATATCACACAGCTCAGAACTGCTAGGTCTGTTGTCGGTACTACTGCTCAATGCCAAAAGGGGATGAAATGCAAACTTGTACACCTTTGCATGGCGTACACATATCACTCTAGTTGAATCAGCTGGAGCGCCCCTGGGATACATCAGTACCTGTCCACCCCTGAACAGTATCTCATATCCTCTATCCTCCAAAGCTGAGATGGATATGAGGTTCTTCCTCATCCCTGGCACACACCAAGAACATCCAGAAACACCTTCAAGGGTTTAGACTCCCTACGAAATGTCGGAGTGTTCCCACAGAAGCGCTCTAACAACTCGCCATCATAGAATACTACCTCTGTCAGTGCCACTCTACGAAAGCTACGAGAAGTACTCACGGACTCCTGTCATATGACGTGAAGCCCCACTGTCCACATACCAGATACCTGAAGATGCTCCGCTAGTCGAGGGAACTGCATGCTCCCTCTGAACCTCTGTGGCAGGTAATCCTGCACTAGAGGACTCACACGCAATGAACCCAAACTCCCGGTCAAAGCGATCTGCAAAATCCTCAACCTCTGCTGATGCTGCCATGCTTTGGTTCTTCCCCTTCTTCTTCTTCTTCTTCGGACACACAACTGCATAGTGTCCCATCTTCTGACAATTCTAACACTTCACCTTGGAAAAGTCCTTCTGTGTTACCCTGTTTACCTTTACCTTTACCTTTGCCCCCACCATTGCTTGTGGAAGCCTGCTTCTTGCCTTTGCCTTTCTTGCGTCCTGCCAACAGTGCTACATCCTCATCCTGCTCAACTGGCTTGGCTGCCCCAAGCTGACCTTTCCTGATCTGTATCTGAATGCAATCATCCCAAAACCTCTCCCATGTGGGGAAGGGGTCTGCGTGCTAAACCCCATCGGCCAAAGTTCATCCATGGACTAAATAGGCCATTCCTTTTGCCAATCCGCACCAACTCAGTGGGTTGAATGACCTCTCCAATTGCTGCCAACTCATCTCTCACATTAGTAATCTTTGTGAGATATCCAGCTGCACTATCAGTCTTACCCATCTTAATGGTTTTCATCTTCTCCTTCAGGACCATTTTCCGGTTTTCATTGGTACTTTGGTAGAGATTGGACAATGTTGTCCACATCTCATGAGAATTTCTCTTTCCACTCACATGAGGAATGCAATGGTCTTTGATTCTGTCTAGAATCAGTGTCTTACCCTTGTTGTTCTTCCTATTATATGCTGCCAACTAAGTAGCATCAGTAGGCACATTAATAGGTTGTTGTGTGGTATGAACCATGATATCCCAGACTTCTTCCTCCTCAACGATAATCTACATTCTCTCTTTCCAAACGTTGTAATTGGTATGCCCATCCAACCTATCCTCCACCCTCAATCCCAATGACATCCTGCTGTCCTAAAACTGAAAATAGCACTGCTGTGTAAAGATAAAACTGCTGTTTGTGAAAAATCGGCTTGCTGGAATTTTCTGAGTGAAAAATCAGCAGGCTGTAATTTTCCTCCTTGCTGTCCCAAACTGCCCTTCAGCACTCAAGCTCTGATACCATGTAGAAATTTCTTGTTTTCCCACCCCGGTTTCAGTATCACTTATTTCTCCTTATTAGTTAAATGCCCTTTCCCATTTCCTTACATTCAACAATCAGAAAAAATAATTTTTATTTGCTGAAACAGAAATCACTTTGCTGAAACACAAGTTACGGAAAACTTTCGAATCTTTTGATGTGAGAATAAACAAAGATCAGACCTGGAAAACAGTCATTCAACACATTTGAACACTGAGATTTTTGGTCAAGGTGACCCTGGAAAAACCCCCTACAACTCTTGGGGAAAACCAGTTTGAGAGCTCCTTATTTCCGAAAAATGCTTTTACAGAGAGGCAGAAATTACAGCAAAAATTTCAGCAACTAAACAACAGTACTTATCTCGATTTCTGTGCATTCACTCCACCTTGGAAAACGTGCAAAACAGTAAAAACCCAAAACAGAAATTTTACAGCTTTTATGACAGCATTAAATGTTGAAATGAGCTTCTCGATTTTTGTGCCCAGTTGTACGACCGTACTGCTATACGGACTGTACGGATTTGACAGCAAACCCTCCTCCTCGATTTTTGTGCTCATTTGCCTCGAAATCTGTGCTGAAGCTGTTGTACGGCTGCTGTACGGATTTCTGGAAATTCGTGCCACCAACCAGAAGTCTCTCTCCTCGATTTTTGTGCTCAGAATCTGCCCAGAAATAAATGTTGAAGCTGCTGTACGGTTTTCCTTGAAAACTGTGCCTCTCTCCCTCGAAAAATGTGCCCAACACTTGTTGTATGGATTTCTGCCTTGGAAACCGTGCCTCTTTGCTGTTGTACGGATTTTTCTGAAGTCTCTATCAGCTGCCCTCTTTCTCCTCACTACTTAGAAATCTCCCTTGCTCTCATTTTCTCCTTCTCCCAATCTGCTCATGAAAGAATGAATGACCTTTTCCCTCCTTTTCCTCCTTTAACCTAACCCTAAGTGACTTTTGGGGAATCCCTAAATTCAATGGCTGAAATAGATTGAGATCTAGGGCTGAGATTAAATGCTCATTTAAATCTCACTTTCTATTTTTTAATTCACCCCACTTTAATAAAGACCCACTTAGTCATTTATTTCCAAAGTCACTTTTCCTTTCTAATTTTACATTGACTTTATTAAAGTCACTTTAAAATTAGACTTTAGTAACTTTATCACTTAAAGTCACTTTTAAATTATATTTGACTTCATAAAAATTATAAAGTCACTTTCGGAGAAAAATTAAATTCTTTTGGACACATTTCCCTAGGCCAAAGATCAAAGCCTTAGGGAACCACCTGTCCTCCGGTAACCAACTTTCAACAATGAATTTATTCTTGTATCTGCCCTCTCTACTGCATCTCCACCCGACACCCTGGATGTCTGGTTGATTGATAATGGTGCTTCAAGGCACCTCATTGGTTATAAATAAGCCCTTTCTGATTTGGTTGAAAAGGATACTAATCTGGAAATTATCCTTGGAGATAATGCCACCTATCCTGTGAAAGGGGCAGGGACCGTGACCCTCCATCTATCTCAAGGTCAAGTACTCCAATTACAAGATGTGTTGTATGTACCTGATTTGAAGAACCTTGTGTCCATTTCATCAATGGAAGACAAAGGGTTCAAGGTGGTATTCGTTGATAGAAAGGTACTTATTTGGAAGAAGAAATTCTAGGAAGTTCTTTCTATTGGTTTTAGAGTTGATACACTCTACCAGGTTGGAGGAAGCCCATTGGGGGCTATGACATGTGATACAACTCTTCAAACAGAGTTATGGCACCGGAGGTTTGCACACCTCCATTACAAAGCTCTTCCCGAAGCAAGGAAGGTGGTGACAGGGATGCCCGAATTTAGATATGATCATGAAAGCATTTGTCAGGGTTGTGCGAAAGGGAAGCATACAAGGGGACCATTCTCCTCAACTGTCACAAAGACAACTGATATCTTGCAGTTGATACATTCTGACTTATCTGGTATGCTGCCTGTGACATCCTTAGGAGGATCTTCCTATTACATGACTTTTACAGATGACTTCTCCCACAAGGCCTGGATATATTTTTTGAAGAAGAAGGACGAAGCATTCAAATGGTTCTATACCTTCAAGGCCTTGGTGGAAAATCAAACCGAGAAGAAAATGAAAGTTTTGAGGACCGACAATGGGACCGAGTATGAGTCAAATGAGTTTAATGACTTTTGTAGAGAAGCTGGCATTAAGAGAAAGACCACAACTACGTACACTCCTGAGCAAAATGGTGTTGCTGAAAGAAAGAATAGGACCATTGTGGAGGCTGCCCGCGCCATGCTATGTGACCAAGATCTTCCAAAGTTTCTATGGGGAGAAGCTGCGAACACTGTTGTGTATGTTCAAAATATATGCCCGCATTGCGCACTGGACTCCAAAACCCCTGAAGAAGTCTTCTCTGTAAGAAACCTGATGTTTCTCATTTTAGAGTTTTTGGTTGTCCTATTTACTTTCATGTGTCGAAAGAAAATGGAAGCAAGTTGGATGCTTCTGGAAAGAAGGGAATGTTTGTGGGCTACAGTGAAACTTCGAAGGCATATAGAATATATGTACCTAGTCAAAGAGAAGTGGAGATATGCCACGATGTCACCTTCGATGAATATGTTGCCCTCAAGAAAGTGAGAAATCTTCCTAGCTCCAAGGAAGACAAAGAAAATGAAGAAGCAGGGAAGCTGGAAGAGCCGAAGGATGACCTGATGCCCAATGTTGAAGGACCCATGGATCCCATTGATCCACCTGCTTCAAATAAGAGAAGACCCTCATGGCTTAGGGATAACCTTGAAGATGCCGAGAGACATATTGCCCCAAGGGGGACATTCCGTGAAAGCAAGAAGCTGAAGAGATACCAAGGGTATCTGGCAGCGATGAGTACGATAGTACAATCTAAGCATGGAACATTTGAAGAAGTCGTAAAGCATAAAGTTTGGAAGGATGCTATGCACGAGGAGTATGAGTCCATTATGAAAAATGATGTCTAGGAAGTGGTCCCGAGACCGGAGGACAAATCTGTTGTCACCTCAAAATGGCTCTATAAGATCAAGCATGGATCTGATGGAAGTGCTTAAAAGTACAAGGCAAGATTCGTTGCCCGAGGCTTCTCTCAAAAAGAAGGCATAGATTATGATGATATATTTGCACCTGTGACCAGCTATACCACCATCCGATCTATTATTGCCCTTACTGCTACGCAAGGATGGAGTCTACATCAGATGACCGCTTTTCTACATGGTGCTATAAAGGAAGAGGTGTATGTGGAGCAACCTCTAGGGTTCGAAGTCCGAGATAGAGACAACCATGTATGCAGGTTGAAGAAAGCCCTCTATGGGTTGAAGCAAGCCCCCAAGGCTTGGTACGAGAGGATAGATAGCTACTTGATGAAGCTGGGCTTCACTCGAAGTAATGTTGATCCGAACCTTTATTTTAACTTTGATAGAGGAAGGCCTCTCATTTTGGTTCTCTATGTTGACGATCTCTTCCTGACAGGTGTTGACCCGCTCATTCATCAGTGTAAGAGGGAGCTAGCTTCCGAGTTTGAGATGAAAGACCTAGGATTGATGCACTACTTCCAACTTCCAAGGCTTGGAGGTCTGGCAGATCCCAGGTGAGATTTTCCTTTCTCAAGGAAAATATGTCGTGAAGCTGCTCAAGAGATTTGGTATGGTGGACTGTAACTCTATGTCGACAACTTTAAGAAGTTGAGTGGAAATGTTGTTGGGCCCGTGCTAGCAAATCCTACCGAGTATCGACAACTCGTGGGGGCCCTGATGTTCTTACTGAACTCCCATCCAGACGTATGTTTTGCAGTGAACACTTTGAGTCAACATATGGTTGATCCTCATCACATTCACTGGATTGGTGCCAAGAATCTATTGAGATATCTTCAGGGCACAGTCAACCATGGGCTGAGATACACTGCCGGGAGTTTGAGACTCCATGGATATACTGATGTCAACTGGGCTAGCGGTGTGGTGGATCGCAGGAGCACATATGGATGTTGCTTCACCTTGGGTTTTGCTTCGATATCTTGGATGAGCAGGGAGCAGAAGTCGATGGCTTTGAGCACCGCTGAGGCCGAATACATTGCAGCGAGTATGGCATGTTATGAAGCTGTTTGGTTGTGAAAGCTCTTCATTGAGTTGTTTGGGCATGTGCTAGATACCACTGTTATCCTTTGTGATAACCAGAGTGGGATTCGTCTTTCTTAGAATCTCGTGTTCCACGATCAATCCAAGAATACTGATATCAGGTACCACTTTATCCGGGATATGGTACTGAGCGGCGTTGTAAGGCTCGATCATATAAGAACTGATGAGCAGGTCGCGGATATTCTCACAAATCCCCTGGGAAGGTCAAGTTCCTAACCTTCCGTGAGAAGCTTGGAATCGTGGAAAGACCCTATTCTGAGGGTCCTGATTGAGTTGGACTATGAGCTCTGGGAGCTCGAGGGGGCTTGGGGATAGCTTCTTGGAGCTATAAGCACACACGGGGCTAGGCTTGCCGAACCTTGTTGTGCTTCTGCCCCACCGTTATGATATTGAGTTGGTTTGCCTCTCTCTGATCTGTGCCCCACACGCATCCTACCCATGGAGTTTCAGACTCATGGGAAGTACCTCTCATTTGGCCAATGAGGTGGGAAATGTAGATAGAGACCATAGCAAGACCGATGGACGCATTGGAAATTGTCATACTCTCTATGTCTAGGATGGCACATGTCAAACACCTTGATCTGGGATCAAGTATGATGAGGTTTTATCCTCTAAACTGACTTCGGGTCAGTAAACTAACTTCGGGTTAGTATAAGACTCTTTTTGAGTCCAAGAGATGTTTTTACCTCTAAGTTGACTTCGGGTCAACTGAGTGTGATGTCTTTGTGACTGACCTTTTTTTTAAAAGAGCCAGCAAAGCAAGTTACGGCAAGATGACGCACGATGTTTGGTTTGGTACATGATGGATGGCACTTATGGACAGATGGAGTTCTCTCTAGTTGATAGGGAGTGTTAATTTTGGGCAATTACATCCAAACTCCATGTTGCACTTCTCATATGACGATGGTCATATTTTTGTTGGATTCCTCTTTCGGAGAGGTGTAAGATTGATCTAAAGATCATCTTGATCGAATGAGCAGAACATTTATTTTGAATTTATTTTCCACAAGTGCAAGGTCGGCCAGATTTGTAATGTAGGCTCACATGCCTAATAGATGTGTCACACACCCTCATTGATGGATATAAATTGGAGAGACTTGGAGTTCATTTCATCATCAACTCATCACACATTCTCTCATTGTGATCTGATTGGTTTGATAGCCTTTGGAGGCCTTTTTCCCCTCACACATGTGGAGCAAAAGTCTAAAATTTGTGGATCTGTTTATGGCACTTTTGCAGCAACATTGACCAGTGTTGACCGTGGTCAACCCTTGGTCGTTTGACCTCAAAACTCTGCAGAAATTCTGATTTTAAGAGTCCGTACAGCTGGGCACTAAAATTGAGGAATTCCGGGTTGTTTGACCGAAGCCCTAGTTTGCTGCGTTGACTTTCCTGTTGCTGCCTGCGTTGACTTTTCTGCGTTGTTTGTGAGTTGACTAGTGTTGACTTGTGATGAGTTGTCTTTGAGGGCTGTGGGTGTGACACATGAAGTGCTCATTGACCGAGAAAGACTTTGTTGGTTGAAGCATCCCGCTGATCGTCGTAACGCAACAATATCTCATATCTTCGCTGGACAAAAGGAATTGTAAATCTGATCTATATTTGGCTTGTCTTCTAATGATCTATTATTGTGTTCTATCAGCATTGTACTTTCATGTTTATGTGATTGCTATTTTGTATCAGGCCTAAGAAAGATTGAAGTAAAAGTGCATCATCTAAATTTAACAGATGGGCATAACAACACTTAATATGGGGCTTCTCTTCCAAAATTGGGGCCTTAGCCACGTAATGGTGTTACCTCCCTAGGTAGGAGTGGTTAATAGACGACCCTATTAGGTGTTTCCAACCCCCAAAGGGAAGTGACATGTCTTTGGTCCACCCTTTAATCGATAGGTGCACTGTGAATAATTATGGAACAGAGGGGAAAGAACTCCATGGCCAAGTGCAATGGTTAAAGGAATCGACTATGAAGAAATACCTTATCTTGGTTGTGTAGATGTGAGGAGGGAGCAATCGAGGATGCATAAGTTCCCTTAGCCTTTGTTTCTCCACTCATGTATATTTCCCTTTCCTTTTTCTTGATTTTTCCTTATATTACTGCTTGTAACTCGAGAAATGAGAGCTTGCTTTGTATGATGTACAACAGTTATTATCCCCTTTTAGATGGGGCAATTCATCGCCCATTAGAGATTGGCACACGCAAGGGTTCCTTATCTTCTATGAGGTAGGGCAACATTGGCCCAAGAGCAAGGTGATGGCCATATGATAGAGGTAGAGTTCATGCTTGGCTTTTGCCCACGTGCTAATTTGTAAGTCCCGACCATCTTTTGCATTTTTATTTTTCTTTCGTTTTTCTTGTGGCCATCATATGCTCTTTCTTTTTCTTTTAGCTACATCAACCTCTCAGGTTGCATTTCCAGACCCTACTCCGTTGAGAATTAGGTGGGGCTCGGTTTAATTCAAATTCTCTTCTTGATAATTACTTGTGAGCTTACTTCTCTTACTTATGTATTCTCTTCTTAGCTTATTATGTCTTTCATCAAGTCAATTACCAAAACGCAAAAGACACAAATTTAGGTTCTTCGAGCCAAGACCAAAACCTCTCCCTCCTGGAGAGGAAAACCCATAAGAAATTACTCTTATAGACTTTCAGATGACAAGTACCATGACCATGACACAAACCCTTGACCCTTGTATGCCTCCAAGACCTTGTCACTGCTTCTTCATTAATCCTTTACTTGATCCTTCTTTCCTACACCGTCCTGCACCGTTCTGCACTTTTCTGCACCAAGACTAGATCGCTCAGTCTCTACTTGTATTATTCCTTCTTTGGTTGTATGAGATCCTTGCTTGTGATATCAGCACCCTGTCATATATTATCTTACCTTGTGTCTTCACTTAACCTTATTGATTGTACATACTTTCCTTTCGATGAGAAGTCCACACTATACTATAGTGATGCCCTTACACAATCATGTTCTTGTACTTAGCAGTCCTGTTCTCGCTCTTTTATACAGTCATGTTCTTGCTCTTTTATACAGTCCTTTCTTTGCATTAAACCCTGTGTTAATTTCACACATTAACGCAGTCCTTCTTCATGCTTAAACGCAGTCCTATACTTGCACAGTAACACGGTCCTTATTTGGAATATGGCTTATGTGATCCATAATTTGAAAAAAATTGCTTTCGGTAATAATCACATATGATCATGATTCACGTTTGAACATAGTCCTATATCCGCACTTACCATAGTCCCTTCATGCTAGAACACAATCCTTACGTCTTCTTGCTGATATGTATGACCGTAGATCTCAGACTTTTACCTCGCATTTCTGCCTCAAACTTATCCAAAGTTATCTCTTCAAATGAACTGAAGACCATCCTTTATATAGTATGCTTCTTTCTGAGATTTAGGTCGAGCTATCAATCTGTGTGAAGGTCGACTTGAGCAGGGGTATGGAAGCCAACTTGTTCACTATACATAGGCCAACTTGAGGAGGCACTTCAACGCTGATCTTGAACCACATTCTGAGCCATGTCTTCAAGGCTTATATGACAAGGTCTTGAGCATACTTCTTTGACTAGACTCTTCATATACATGACTCTTAATTAGTACATTTATGACAAGATGACAAATCCCTAAAAGACATCAAGAAGAAATATTTTGATCTATAATAAAAACCTTGCTCATGAAACCCATGAAGCAAGCATAACAAAAATACATTTTATTATCTGTGTCTTCTTCATTACATAAATACAAAATTACATAGTCAATATGAAGACCGAACCTAGTTACACTATCCAACATACCCAAGGTATGTGGATGCGTGTATGCCAAATCCCAATGAACCAATTGTCATTTGACCTGAAAAAGGAGGTGGAATAGGGGCTCATACTATAAGATGGAAAGTGGTAAGTATGGAATAGGGATAGATGGGGCTATGCTATCTCAATCATGGCTTCCCAGGTTGTGGCCCTTCCTAAATCCATGGGCCATTAGGGGAGGTCCCACTAGACTAGGATAGAAAATTATCCCCCCAATTAAGGTGAGTGAACAAAACTACGGCCAAGACCCTTCTTTCTTTCAAGTTACTCCATAATTTGTGCCAAATGCCCAAATACAAACAAGCATGAGCACCTGATTGCAAAACGAGTAAAGTACCTTTTGATCGAAAGCCAACCTTCCAACATGTGCTCTTGAAAAATGGGCGAGGAAACATATGACTGACGCAAGTGGCATAGATATGAATGGCACGTCACATCAGCGATAAAGTGGCTCTCAGGGGTTGTTGGCTGCCAACTGGAAGAGATGAATAGGAGAAAAGCTTCTCCTAGGGGTCACCCACTTTTGGTGGGTAACATGCCTTTTGCCCGTCCATAGGAAAGAGTAGAGGATTTTAGTCTAAAATCTAATATTTTAATGTAAGAGGAAGTTGAGTACCTCCTCTATAAATAGAGGTGCACTTCCTCTCATTTTTCGCATGGTTGGATTTGAGGGAGAAACCCCTTGGGAGGTCTAAAATTTCTGCTCTTTTTCTCTCTTATAATTTGGCTATAGATAGTTTGTTTATCAGATGACCAAGTGGTTGTCACAATGGGATGTTATCCCCTCCATCTGGTTTCAAATCCTCGGGGGGGGGGCATCTTTGACCCATTGTAATAACGCTCAAGGAGGAAGTTCCCTCATCCTCGTGGCATCTTAGCTCTTGCTAAGTCATAAATTCCAGGTATATTTGACTTGCGAGCTATTGGATATATTCTTGGTGTTATAGTGGCAACCACTAGGTTTGATCTTGGGCCTCGCCTAGACTACTCCAACGAGTTATAGATCCACCATTGTAAAACAAATAAAAAATAAAAAAGATAATTTGGCTATAGATGGATAAGTTGAGTTACTTTTCTTGGCTAGAATTGGGATGTGATGTGATCTCTTTTCATGGATGCTTATGGTGGATCTTAAATGATACATGGTGAAGTAAGTGAGTTTATTTGCTTTATCTTGGTATTATGTTGCATGGGATGAATGTTCATGTGCTAAGTTATTTTATTTGGCATTTGCTTTACTATCCCTTATTGAGCTAAACCCTTCTTCCAAGTATTTGAGGAATGGAGATAGCTTTTTCTTTCCCTTAATCATTCGGAAGTTTGGAAACCCTAGACCTCAAACCCTAGGATAAGTTAGCTTATTTTCCCTAGCCTGTTTGAATCTAGTTATCACTCCAAGGAAACCCTAGAATTGTTTGATTCCTTGACTCCATATGGTCTGCCCCAACCAAATATATATATATATATATATATATATATATATATATATATATATATATATATATATATATATATATATAACGCCAAGGGTTAGCTCAAGTGGTCTAGAACTAGACACAAAGTTCTTCGATATTGTTGCTAGTTGTTTCTAATCACAAGTTCGACTCTCTTCGATTCCCTTGGGACGAGGCCCTGTAATCAGGGCTAACAATTTACCTAGTTTACCATCCACGAAATGTGGGGAAGTACTCTGGGGTTTCCTGTGCTTTTGTTCCAACTAAAAAATTAGAATTAAAATTAAAATTAAAAAAATAATATATATATATATATATATATATATATATATATATATATATATATACACACACACACACACACTAAGGCATTGATCTTCTATCCTCCATCACCCATTTTTCTTTATAATCCTTAAAAATTGTTTTGTTAGGGTTTTCTCTCCAAGACCCTTTGATAATCCCTTGATTGTTTGTTTGGAAACTTATTTGACACTCTATTGGTTGACCTAAACCTTTAGATTGAGCCATAAGAACTACCAAGACCTAGCAATCCTTTCCTAGGGAGAAGTCCCCTTGAGTTGGAGGAGCATTGGCTAGAAGCAAGAAGAGGGTTGGGGAAGTGACAGAGAGCGTTGGCTAGAAGCAAGAAGAGGGTTGGGGAAGTGACAGGGACCCCCTCTGAGGTGGAGTAGGTTTCACACTTGAGCTTTTGGATTTTAACTCAAGAAATGTGAGATTTTGTTGTAACAAAAGCAAATAGGTGTGCTCTATTGTTTTTCCACAGTATTGGAATCTAGGTTAGGGTCTTAGAATCACTGACACTACCAATCCAATATACCACAAAAAACTACTTTTCACAGCGGAATATAAACAGCAATAAATCAACACATGCACAAAATAGACAAGTTTTTATAATTTTCAACAACCCAACTTCGTTATATTAACAAATTGTAATACAACTGTCTAGGGCTCTCGTACCAGGGATAATGACCCTCATACATTCACTGATACAAGAATACAAACTAGGGTTTGGTGTCAGTCCTTTGGCAACCAATCTACCCTGAACAAGACAACAATTGTCCTACTTGCGATGTACTGCTCCACAGTCCTTTCAGTCCATATGTCCTGAACACATTTGCACGGTCCTTTGGCTCCGACTGCAACAACACCAACCTATCTTTATCAATGAACCTGCTCCTTTAGGTCACTGAACACGTCTCCAATCTGCCCTCTAGTTTACCATTCGTCCATCAATGCATCAACACATAGGGTCTTCTTGCAAGTTGTTCACAACTCCGTTTGTGAGCAACTCTAGACCGCCCACTGTTGCTCCTCAGTTCCTTTGGGATTTCTTGCCCACTAGTTGCTCCTTAGTCCTTCAAGGACACAAATCTTGGGGACATCTTCCCACTAGTGCCTTCTTGTGTTGCCCAATGAAGACACACTTAGGGTCAGAGGGTTGCCACCTATCACTGCAAGATGTCCTTCTCTTCAATGAACTTGGGCTAATCAATCAAATCCCTTTGACTTCCTTATTTACTGCTTTAAATATCAGTCAATGAGCCTTCTATCAATTTATCTCTCCTAGTAGTCCAAGTTCTTCCTTGTACTACACTTAGGGCTCCCTTGAGCACCTATTCGTTGCCCTCCAACAACCTTAAGATGCCCAATACAAATTGTCTTATACTAGGACAACCATCCTCTAGCAAAACAACATCAACAAGAAGAGACAACCATACCTTGATTTCTGCTTTTCCTGTCCTTGGCACTTGTGCAACTTCTAAGCTCTGGTTAGGGCACAACAACAACCCTAAATCTGCTCCATATGACTGCAACTCTCCTTCCCAACTGTCCTCCATAACTCATTGTCCCTTCTATCACTTCTAACACTGTTGTTTAGGCTATTGATCCCTCCAAAAGACACCTACAGGTTTGTGGTTGAGTAACCAAGGTACAGCAAGAGTTTGGACCTGTTACCAAGAGAAACCACCCTTGTTCTCTTGCGTTGTACTTCCTAAGAATACGGCTTCGTGTGTAGACCCTCTCTAATCCTCTCGGCCCTCCAACCAAGAGCTAACTCACCTTTGCAATTACACAATTTATGTGGCCTGAACAGAAGACAAAACCCTTCAATTGTTGTACAATATCAGCCCAACTCTTCACCTACAGCTTTGACCTCCTACCTAGGTAACTTGGCCCTCCAAATAGTCTAGAAAAGTCACTCAATCTGCTCCTTTTCACTTTCACTGGAGTCCTCTCCCTCTGCAGCTATTTCAGAGATCAATCCCTGATTTTGCACTTGGATGTTTTTCAAATGAGGTCATTCGCTCTCCTTTTATATGTTTCTATGGTGCCACGAACAACCCTTGTAAGGGCACCCCTAACACAAGGTCGACTTGAAACTTTGTGTCACAAATCAATTCTTAACATATAAAAATTCATATCTCGCTTTGTAGACCTCCTCTCTTGTTGTTCTTTGTGGCCCTAGTTCCTTTTAGGGTCCTCTATAATCTCCGAGGGTTACATCATCGAAACTCCTATTGGTTTCACACCCACAAGTTTGGGTGCAAAGCCCAAACGCTTGGGTTCTTAGCCCACAAGTGGTTTTGTGGTGCCAATTCCTCCACAACCCTCTAGCCTAAAATTTGGAGTACCTCCCAAGCTACCAATCTCAACATGCTCTGTGTAATAAAGAGGAGGAATCTATGAATTGTCTTTTTGCCACAAGCTCTATTGTAGAGCAAGTCTAGTGTGAAGTCTTTCAGTGGTTGAATCGTCTTGCCTCTTGGAACTTGGCTTCTTTGGAACTTTGTATGAAACAGTGGATGACAAACCTTAAAATATTTTCTAGAATTTTAGTGCTATGTGATGTGAAGCATCTAGCTATAGAGGAATCAAACTATATTCAAGGACAATTGCAGGATACCTAAATGGGTGGCCCATAAAATTCAAGCTTCTTCCAAAGAATCGAACAAAAAAAAAATTACCCAAACATCACTTGCAATTTTTTTGATGGTGCCAATCAGGATTTGAAATGTGGTGCTAGTATGGTTTTGTTTCTCTCTTTAGATCATTACTATTGTCTAAAGATGCATGAAATGGGTGGAACAAATTCAAGGGTTAAGCTCTTGGCACTCTAGACTCCTCTACAATTTGTCAAAGGAAAGGGAATAGAACAACTTCAGATTAGGTCATTTTGAGGTTTTGCGATTAGGTTAGTTTCTTGTTTGTCTAATAATAAGTACTGATGTGATTGGATGTAAAAAAAGCTTGACCAATCAGGTCTGATATGCACCAGTCTTAAGGTTGGCTATCAATCATGGGAACAAATGGCAGGAAAAGTTGAACTATTATATGTATATTTTGATTTCACTAGAAACAGCAAATATGCAAGAAAAAAAATCTCAACAAAAGAAGTGTCTCCACAAGTGCGCCCTCCAAGAATGCACTCCAAATTTCCAAATATAGTAAGAAGACCAACTAAATGCATGCAATGTGACACATGTTGCCCTCCAACTGCAACTCACCCATCAAGAAAACTTGCTCCACAAGCACCTCAAGGCTCAAACCAAATAATATAAGGGCCAAGTCAAAGAGGTAAGCCCACTCTCCAATAGAGGTCAAATGGTGCCAAGTGTAGTTGAAATAACCATGCAATAAGGATGAAAGAGCACATGGGAGAAATATACCCTAGAAGATTATACCATGTAACTACCTCAACCACCCAACAAAAATAAAATAATGTATGACCTCATTAATTCCCAAAGTGCTTAGACCTCATTAATGCCCATGTCAAAACCATGAGTTGTTCTCAAATACCATTACCTGATGACCCAAACCATGTGCGCACGATGATTGAAATTGGCATCCTTGAAAAGTGTGTGAAGGTGGTTACATTCATCATCAACAAACAATAAAATAGTCATATGTAACCACCTCCACAATGATGCTCAACCAACCAAGAGAGTGTGCACACTAGGAGAAAGCGTCATCCTCCAACATACTACAAAAAAATGCTTAAATGTAGGGTAGCACTCCATCAAAAACCGTAGGTCTCCTCGAAATAAACCCCTCCAAGTGTGAACGGATGCCAAGTGAGGTAGGGATTAGTCTTCAAAATGATTAAATAAATTATTAAATGGTTAAATCAACCTCAACATGTATGTGAAAAGGCTAGTAATTTGATTAAACCAAAGTCCAACCTCACAATAAGCACCAACTAATTAATCAACATGAACAAGTGTGCTAATGAGGGGTGCACTCCATCAAAGTGTTGTATCATGTAAATAAAAGATGTCCTCACTTGCAAAACAGTACCATGATAACAACAAAACATAAATCTCAACCTAGAGTGCACCACAGCCAAGGGATTACATCAAATATCATCCAACCTTAGGAAAATGCTAGAACACCATCAAATCATATGTAGTGCCTCCCTACTAACTCAAAACCTACGCAATTTACACATCCATAGGGATACGGACATCATTAAACGCATCTTGCTCCAAGGTGATGTCTAGCAAAATTTACATTATTAAGATGTATAACCAAGGAATATCACATAAAAGCAACATGCATCACCCCATCATAGCAATGACAAAGAAGAAGAGGCAATATAGAATTCTTAACCAATACAATCATCAAGTATGTCCCTACCACACATCCAACACAAGAGAACCATGTTGAACACCCCTCCTAGTGACACTAATAATAAAACATCATCACATATAGTCACTAAGGGACTCCAACATCATCACAAAACATCTACCACTAACAGTATCATCTAATTGACAAGGGGGCTAGAACCATCATTCATCACAAGATGTAGCACATTCAAGATAAATAAGTATGCCAAAACCATGCCATGATGATATTGAATCCTCCATGACCATGAAATGTGCAACCAAGAGGCGATTAACAAGGCAAACATATGTAAGAAGGCCACCAAACTAGCAATGTACTCATTAAGGGCTACGTGTTTTGCTATCTACTTACTATTTTAGCTGTCTTCTCTGCCATTTGCTACAGCGTCACTATGTTAGCACTTTGTAATTCCTCCAGGCTGAGGAGAGGAACCCAAAGGTAACCACAAATCAATATTTAGGGTTGGAAGCTAGCACTTCCAAACCCAGAGAAGGCCCTCTCTTATGAAATCTTCTGGATCTTAGGCTAGGTCTATAGATCAAGGTAGAATAATTTTAATAGTTTGATGGCAGGGGAGACGGAAAATCCATTGGACATGGAGTCAAATTAAGCTAAATATTTTCAGTACTATAATGGGAAAATGAAGAATCCTTAAACAGAGGCAAGGTAGGCAATCCTTTATGGTGCCTTTGTCAAATTTCGTTGTAGAGAGGTTAGTAGAGGAAAAATGAAATTGATAATAGCTAAAGCATCTAGCTGAGGATGAATTTTAGATATTATGATGGAGAAAAAAACACTGAAATATTTAGTTACTTATCACAAAGCACCTGGAAGTTACTTCTGAAATAAATTCTTTTAACTAAACACTGAAGACATAACATTTAGGCATGGCCATAACAGAAGATAAAAAACACAAGCAGGAGATAAACATCACCATAAATCATTGACACATGAATCCCTGAACAAGTAGACTTCGGCCTTCATCATTCACTGAATTTTAAAAAAAATGTACAATGCACAATGTCTTCTCTATCACACACCAACCAACCCTTTTCTTAATCAAAATTACATCATATATACATCAAAAAATATTAGTTCCTCCCTTTAGGAACCGAATTCCCCAAAAAGACTCAGTTTTCTGCTTGTAGCAGCAAATATAGAACCACCTTCCACAAATTAGGAAATTGTTTGACTAGAGAAATCTTAACAAAATACATTGAATGTCTGCATAAGGATGAGGTTCGAATCTTCAAGACCCTTAATGACACTTGTCATAACCATATGAACTGACTTCAAGAGGTCTGGAGTCGGGTTGGAAGGTTAAACTGTTGACTATGTAAAAGCGCAACAAATTTGCTACATTACTTCCTCCTTCAGAAAAAGCACAGCAAAAATGCAACGAATTCACCATTCTCATACTTCTAATCATCTCCTGGATTTCTAAATATGTCAGACAGGTGGAAGACAACCCTTAAACATCAGACACCTGTCAGAAGACATTTGTTCAAACTGCAAACCTACATTCTTGAAAATCATCGCCTACAGAAAAAACACAGCGAAACTTCACTTGCATGGGTTTGACCAAATGTTGAAGTCTCTGACCGAGCAAAATAGTTGACCGATGATGTTGACAATTTCAAATACCTTCTTTGGACCTCCATACATAGGAAAGAGTGCCAAAACTCTAATCTTCTGGCAAATCTTAATGCCTTCGACAATAGCGCACCAAATTTGTTGTGTTACTATGTATATGACTGATATAAACTGGTGCACTTGGACAAAAAGGGAAAAAAGCAAAATTATTTTGATTACCTGTCAAAATCAAGCCTTAGTTGCCTCAACTAACAAGTTCAGTGTTCCTCTACTTTTCTTCTATTCTTCCTGCAATGCCTCCTGTAATTCTTGTTTTGTAGCCCTCAACTCCTTTTTCAAGGTGAGATGTTGCATATAAATGTTCTTGAGTTGTCTATGTAGGGACAGAGTTCATATCCCTAGCTTTAAACAGTGTTGGCCCACAACAATTCAAGTGATCATGTATCTTTTGTTTGGCCCTTTCATCTTGTTCTCTAAGCCTAATGATTTCATCTTGAGCTTCCTCAACTACCTCCTTAGACTATTGAAAGTTTGTTGTCCCTCATCGAACACAGTTTTTTTCTTCTCTTGCATTGACTTTCCTTTCATCAAACTTTCTTTCTGTAGCTTGAATTTCCTGGCTGAAGATCTGGTTACAAGGATCCTTGATTGTGAGGTCTCTAGCTCCCAGATGTCCTCTGTTTATGCGTTTCTTTTACCTTTGGATCTGGTGGCAAGTGAAGTGGTTTTAGTTACTGGTTCCGCTTCATCAGCTTTAGATGCCTTTTTCAAAAATATCTTCTTCAACTCTCTATTATCGTATTAAAGCTGAGCAATGACTAAATGAGCCTTTTTCAACTGCTCTTACAGTTCCATAATCTCTCTATCCATGTCATCTAAATCAATGGTCTCTTATATGGTGTCTTGAACTTCAGTAGGTTGTTCAAGTATTTGCTCAACGAGTAACCTTTTTGCAGCAGCTCTTGTGAGTGGTTTATTGGAAACCTCCACCACCTCAAGAGAGAAATGAAGCTTTTTTGCCTTTCCCCTGTCAGATTGGTCAACTGCAGTCTGTGGCCTTTTGACTGAGCTTTCTACTGCTAGTTGAACATCCTTTGCCACTGAGGAGGGTGTATCTTTTTTGCTCCAAGCACTATCTGAAAGTTCAGTTGTCAATTTGGATGAATCCAAAAATGCTTGCCATGACTGTTTTTTCTTCCTCAGCTCTTCCACCACTAACAATTTGATCAAGGAGAAATGAAAGAGACTGGGCTCCACTAGACTCTTCTTACCCTGAACCATATCTACCATCTTACCAATGCTCCTAAACAAGTAAAAAGGTAGATTTAAAGGATTTTTACCTGTAAAATGCATCAACGGCCTGAAGTAGTAATGATAAACCCTCCCAAATATGCCTTCACAAGTGAAAAATCATTGAACCACCTTGAGTAATTTGTTGTACGATTCAAGAAGATATTCCCTTGGCCCGATAGCCCCATAATTTTATTTCTATACTTTGGCTTTAGAAAATCTTTGTAGTTGACCACATATAATGGCATGCCCTTGAACCATTGTTCTCCATGCAAAGCGATCTTTGTAGCTGCTGAGATAGTAACCTCTGAAACTGGGAAACTTAATTCTCCAACCTTGGATTCCACACCAGTGAAGTTTAAAACAAATTCTCTAGTCACCTAAACAGTGTAACCCTGTATATTTTCACAAAACTTGATGCAACTAGTTTGCTCAAATGCACCCTGATAACTGGATCTGAAATTCACCAGGGTAAGGTCTTGAGGCTCAAATCTTCCTCCCTTGTTTGCTGGAATTGAATCATCTGATTTATTCTTCTTTGCAAGTCATTTGGCTCTACATCTACTTCCTGCAACAACTTCATCATTGGAATTCCCAATGAAGTATGAAAAATAGCATTTGTTCCATATACCAATTGACTTCTTAGTGTTCACTCTAGCAGCCCACAGTGCATAAGATCAAATTTTTATGCCATGTTTTCTTATTTTCTTGCAGCAATTTCTTTATAATGTTCACCAAACTCTTATTTGAAGACTCAACTAGACCATTACCCTGTGGGTAATATGCAGTAGAGTGACTGAGTACAATATGATATTTATGACAGAATTCAATCATCTTTTTGGACTTGAAAGCAGCAGCATTATGAGTGATTATTCTATGAGGACAACCAAATCTTGAGAGCATATTACCTTCCAGAAACTAAATGATGACCGATTTTGTTGCTTGCCTAGTTGGTATTGCTTCTATCCACTTTGTGAAGTAGTCTGTGGCTGTCAAAATTCATTTATGTTGGGTTGAAGATGATGGATGGATTTCCCCAATGAAATCCAGACCCCACTGCTGAAATGGTGCTTCAACTGTAATTGGTTTCAGGGGTAGTGGTAGAAGCTTCTTTTTACCTTCAAAAATTTGGCATTCATGACAGCTTGAGACCTTTTTATAAACATCAGCAAACGAGGTTGGCCAATAAAAACCAGCCCTCAAAATTTTGTTAGTTGTAGCTTTCCAAAAATGATGACCTCCACAATCTCCTTTGTGAAACTCTTACAGGACCTTTTGTGCTTCATCCTCCAGTAAGCAATTCAACAAGACACCTCTTGAGTCTTTCCAATACAAGAAATGGTCTAAAATACGGAATTTTACAACCTTTAGTTTCAGAAATCTTGTCTTTGTTTTTGTCATTCCTGGAGGAGCCTGTAAGTGTTGTAAGACATAAACTATATCAGCATACCATGGAGAGGAAAGAAATTTTTCAAATACATGTTGAGAAGTTTTTGAATTATTGCCATCCAACAAACCAGCCATGAGATTTATGTCTAATACATTCATATTTGAATAAACCATCAATTTTGCCAATCCTTGACCCTTTACTAGCCTGGTAGGCTTGATCTCCACATCATACTCAAGAATAGTTGCTATCCATCTACCTCTTCTACCTTCAAGATCAAGTTGGGTCAAAATATCTTTCACAACAGCATTTGGGACATAAGAAATCACATGTGGATGAAGTACATAGACTCTAAAATCTTTCAAGGCTTTAACCAATGCTTAAGCCTGCTTTTCCATAATATTGTACTTAAGAGAAGAATCTCTCAAAGCCCTGCTAAAGAAAGCTATTGGTTGTTCATTACCTTGCTGATTTTTCTGCATTAAAATTGTTGCAATTGTATGTTCTGATGCAAAAGAGAATATGATAGTCTTTAGTATAATCTGGACTAGCTAAGATAGGAGCATTAGTCAAGGCTAGTTTTACCTCATCAAAAGACTTTCATGCTTCAATTGTCCACCTGATTTCACTTTCCTTTTTCAGCATATTGGTCAAGAACCTTATAATTTATGCTAGGTTTGGAATGAACCTTCTCAAAAAATTTACTCTTCCCAAAAATGATTGAAATTTTTCTTATTCCATGGAATATTGATCTTCTGGATTGCAGCAACCCTATTAGGATCATTTTTAATGCCATCCTTTGAGATTATATGCCCCAGTAATTTGCCTTCCTCCATTGCAAAATTTGACTTCTTTGGATTTAAAGATATGCCAAATTTCTACACTTGTCAAAAACCTATTTTAGATGTTGCAAATGATCAGAATCAGATTTTGAAGATACAGTTATATCATGAAGGTAAATGACAATGAACTTATCATTTTCATCAGCAAATGCAATATCCATGGCTCTTTGAAAGGTAGCCCTTACGTTCATCAGCCCAAAGGGCATTTTTGCATACATAAAAGTTCCTCGTGGTGTAGTAAAAGTTGGTCCTTAGTTAGCAGTTCTTTTGATTCGGTCACAACCCAGAAACCATCAAAGCAAAGAAAATCCTGCGAGAGCCTGCCTGCTTTATTATATGGTCCATCTTGGGTAAAGGATAGTTATCTTTTAAGTGCTGATTTTAAAGATTTCTGGAATGAGCATACAGTCTTATTGCTTGCATTGGGTCCCTATATTACTAGTATAGTCCCATATTATTCATTGGTAAGCTTTATTGTTGTTATTGATATACTTTTGCTTAATGTTTTCTTATTATTGTGCCCTTACATTATTATTGTTAGGTCGGCTAGGATTATATTGTGGCCCCATGGACTCCTATATATAGGAGGTTTTTTCATTTGTATCATCCAAGAATTGTTCATTTATGTAATGTATTTGGAGGTTTCCCCCTCAAAATGGATATTTCTAAGGCGTTGATCTCTCTTTTCTTCTATTTTTGGAGCTGGTTTCATAACATTTTGTATAAGAGCTTTAGATTCTAGGGTTTCGCTGCTCCAAATAGGTCATCGTGGAATTTTCACTATAAATTTTTTTCTACGAAGGTTGTTGGGCATGAAAGTGGAAAACAAATCTGAAAAAATCTTGTAAAATTTCGGATCAATTTTAATATTTTCGAAGATATGATCTATGGAAGTTAGGGATTTTTCAGGCTCCCGAATTTCACCTAAAACAGGTCATCGTGGTATTTTCGCTATAACTTTCTTTCCACGAAAGTTAAAAAGTTGAAATTTTTACAGAGCGAAGCCGAAATCCTGAGGAACCTCCTGTAAAAATTTCAGATCTTGGTTCGCAATATTTGTGGAGATATGGTCTGTGGATGTTAGGGTTTTTCCAGGCTCCCGAATTTCATCTCAAAGAGGTGACCGTTGGAAAATCGTCATAACTCTCTCTCTCTAAGCATCGGATTGGAATCCTGTAAAAAGTGGCCGCAAGTACACGGACTGTAGTTTCTTGTGTATGAATTTCAGAGCCGAATGAGGAAACAATGATACGTGGCATGCCTTAGAAGTTCGCTCTACTGAACTAGTCCATAATTAAGTCATTGTGGGAGATTGGGCATAACTTTGTCTTGAAGAATCCAAATCATGTCAGACCTGTGGCATTTGAAAGAAGATTCAGAGGGATACTACAAGACCAAATTTCAGATATTGAATATCTGAAATCACAGAGATAATTCAATTTCAATATCAAGCTCTTCAAAAGCAAGAAAAAGGTGTGTATTTTTTTTCAAATTGCATAAGTCTTGTTTGAAAAATCAGTTTGAATTGATTCCAAGGGCATATTGTAGAATAGATATCAGTATTGGCTTCCAAAATGCCCCCTAAAAAGAATTCAACACCAATTAAGCCTTCAGAAGGCTCTAATATGACCCATGAAGGCAAAGAACTGCAACATGACATGTCAAAATTACAAGAGCAAGTGCACAAAATTTCGCTCTCGCAAAGATCAACAAAAAATGAAATGGAAGTTTTTGGGAAGTAGTGCTATGGAAGCTAAGATGGATGGTTTGAAGAAAGGCATGGAAGCTAAGATGGATGGCATGGAAGCTGCATGGAAGCTAAGATAAGATGGTGACATGGAAGCTAAGATCTAAGCAGTGCTGAAAGACAATATGGAAAACATGAAGAAGGATCTAAAAGCAGACATGGAAGGTTTGACAAAGTTGATACAAGAAATGTTTCACAATGGTGAAAAGATAGTAGAAGAAACTCATGATGAGAGCAAAACAAATGTTAATCGTGATTTCATAAACTTTAATGTTGGCGGGAAGAACCACCATATTCCAAAAATGGAGATGAGGAAGTTTAACGGAAAGGATCCTGTAACATGGATATTACAGATGGAGCAATATTTTGATCTCCATAACGTGCAAAACACACAAAAGGTATGCATTGTAACTTTACATTTATAACAAAATACATTTGTATGGTATCGATGGCTTTGCTCCCGTAAAAAAATTGTCACTTGGTCAATTTTTACGAAGGAAATGATAGCACATTATGAGGATACAAAGAGCAACACTCCTTGCAGCCAATTGATAAATCTCAAACAAAAGGGTTTAGTGGTGGAGCACATTGAGGACTTCCAAAAAATTGAATATAAGGGTAGCCGATATTCCAGAGGAACATAGGATTGATGTCTTCATAGGGACTTTAAAGGATATCATCCAACATGAGGTTCACGTTTGGGAACCTGATTCATTGGAGAAGGCATTCAGGTTGGCAAGAAAAATCGAATGTAAAATTATGGTGACAAGAAAGCCTACCACTCACATCGATAAGGATGGAAGTGTTCCTACTCCTAGACTTCCACAACCTACAAGGTTGACACCACAACAATTGGAAGGAAAAAGAGCAAAAGGGCTTTGCTATAGTTGTGATAGAAAATACACTAAAGGTCATAAGTGTGCTGAGAAAAAATTATTGTACATAGATTGTGAAGTGGAGGAAGAAAGTGAGCAAGAAGCTTCAAAAGAAGAGGATACACACCAAGAACAACCTCTAGAAGAAGAAGAAATGAGTCCAACCATATCATGTAATGCATTAGCAGAAATTACCACTCCTCAAACTCTCAATATAGAAAGACATATCAAGAATAAAAAGGCAATAGTTTTGATTGATTCGAGTAGTACCCATAATTTTATTCATTGTAAGGTAACCAAGGAATTGAATTGTTTCCTATACCCAGCACTAGAATGTCAAGTTATGGTTGCAAATGGAGGAACTATAAATTGCTCTGGAAAATGCCATAATATCATGCTAACCATGGGGTAATATGTATTGAATAGTCCAATGCTTTCTATTCTAATGGGAGGTGTTGATGTTGTACTAGGAGTACAATGGTACAATGTTTGGGGATGATAGCTTTTAATTTTCAAGAATTTTTCTTGAATTTTTTTTCGGAAGGAGAGGAAGTCGAATTATGGGGTATAGCAGGGAAGCCGAGAAAGATAATAAGCTCTAATGTCATGACAAAGCTTCTGAAGAAATAAAAACGAGGCGTAATTCCATAATTATGCTCACTAGAAGTTCCAACATCAAAATCAATTATTTCTCTAGATCTCCAAAAAGTCTTGGACAATTATTAGAAGGTGTTTGAAACTCCCAAAAAACGCCCACCTATTCATGATCATGATCATGCTATTCATTTGATTCCAAGAAGTGTCCCTCCAAACATCAGGCCTTACAGATATCCTTATGTCCAAAATAGCAAAATTGGATGTATGATTGCAGAAATGTTAGAGGCTGGTATAATTCAACCTAGTCAAAGTTCTTTCTCTGCTCCAGTAGTATTGGTGCACAAGAAGGATGGAACATGGTGCATGTTCATGGATTATAGGGAGCTCAATAAGCTCACTATTAAAGATAAATTTCCTAACTTCGTGATTGATGAATTATTGGATGAATTACATGGAGCAATTTATTTTACCAAGTTGGATCTTCGTTTCAGATATCATCAAATTAGAATGATGACCGGAAGATATCTAAACAAGATTTCGAACTCATGAGAATCATTATGATTTTTGGTCATGCCTTTTGGCCTTATCAATGCACCTTCTACATTTCAAGGTTTTATGAATTCCATTTTCAACCCCTTCCTTATAAAATTTTTGTTAGTAATTTTGATGATATACTGATCTACAAAAAGTCTTGGAAGGATCGTGTTCAACATGTTGACATGGTACTCAATATATTGGAGGCGAAACAATTGTATGTAAAAACCTCCAAATGTTTCTTTGGGGTACAAAAGGTGGAATAGTTGGGTCATATTGTACCCGATGATGGTGTTAAGGTAGATCTTAGAAAAATTAAAGCTATCAAGGAATGGAAAATTCCCACAACCCCAAGAATCTTCGAGTATTTCTTGGGTTTACAGGATATTATCACAAGTTTATTAATAATTATGGGAAAATAATAGCACCTCTAACAACATTGCTAAAGAAATATGCATTTTTTTGGACTCCATAAGCAACTAAGTCCTTTGAACATCTTAAAGAGGCAATGTGCCTAGCACCAGTCTTAGCTATGCTAGACTTCACAGAAACATTTATTGTGGAATTTGATGCCTCAGGAAATGGAATTGGTGTTTTTTTAATTCAAGAAGGAAGACCCATTGATTTTGAAAGTAGTCCAATCAAAGGAAAGTATATACAGAAAGCTATTTATGAGAAGGAAATGTTGGCAATACTACATGTGCTAAAGAAATGGCGACCTTACGTAATGGGAAGACACTTCAAGGTAAAAATTGATCATGATAGTCTTAAGAACTTTTTGGAAAACAAACATTATCTTCAAAAGAGCATGAAAATGGGTCACAAAGATGTTGGGTTATGATTTTGAAATCCTCTACAAAAAAGGGAATCTAAATGTTGTTGCAGATGCACTCTCAAGAAATGATGAAGAGGTGGAAACATTGCTTTGTACCATTTCTATTATCCAACCAAATTGGATAACTGAAGCAAGGGATAAATGGAAAAAGGACAAAGAAGTGTGGACACTCATTCAAAAGTTGCCGCAAGATCCTAGTACATTTGATACATTTAGTTGGAAAAATGATTCCTTATGGTACAAAGATCGCTTATATCTTTGTAAGAATACCCAACTAAAACAAAATATTCTTTTGGAATTGCACACTTCTCCTTTAGGAGGACACTCGGGATTTTTAAATACTTACCACAAGGTGAAGAAAGAATTTTTTTGGGATGGCCTTAAATCTGATAATCAAAAGTTGGTCGCAGAATGTTTGGTTTGCCAACAAAATAAAGTTGAGACACTTAAGACCCCGGGTCTTCTACAACCTTTATCCATTCCAAGTCAACGTTGGGAGGAGATTTCAATGGATTTTATCACAGGTTTACCTAAGTCCGAAGGAAAGAGGTCATCATGGTGGTAGTTGATAGACTTACCAGGTATGCACACTTTTGTGCATTATCTCATCCATTTAAAGCAAGTACAGTTGCTACTGCATTTATGGAAACAATTCAAAAGCTACATGGAAACCCAAAGGTTATTGTAAGTGACAAAGATCCCATTTTTACTGGAAATTTTTGGACGGAATTATTTTCTTGTTTGGGTACTCAACTAGCTCATAGCTCATCTTATCATCCTCAATCCGATGGTCAAACGGAGATAGTGAATAAATGTTTGGAAAGATATCTTCGTTGTTTTGTATCTGATAAGCAAACACAATGGGTCAAGTGGTTACCTCTCGCTGAATGGTGGTATAACACTTCCTTCCATACCACAGCAAAAATGACCCCATTTATGGCACTTTATGGATATCATCCACCGTCCATCACATCTTATTTAAGAGAAAATTCTAAGGTTCAAGAAGTGGAAAATCACATCAACCATCAACAAGAAGTTCTCCAACTCTTAAAGGATAACCTAAATTTGGCACAAAACCGAATGAAACAACAGGCAGACCAACATCGCAACGAGAGAAGTTTTGATATAGGAGACTGGGTATTTTTACGGCTACAACCATATAAACAAGTGTCCCTCAAGCAAGCTAAGAAGGATAATAAATTATCGCCGAAGTATTATGGTCCTTACAAGGTGTTGCAAAAGATTGGTACTATGGCATACAAATTGGAGCTTCCTGCTTCTTCGGGCATTCAGTTTTCCATGTTTCATGCTTAAAGAAGGTTATAAGGGACAAACTTCCAGTTCAAACAATATTGTCAGAACTTGATGAGGAAGGAAAAATCATATTGGAACCTGAAGCAGTCACGAAAACAAGAACTCGACAGCTACGAAATCAATCAATTTCAGAGTATCTCATCAAATGGAAGAACTTACCCACTAAAGATTCTATATGGGAGGATGAGAATTTTATATAGAAGCATCAGGATCTACTCAAGCGTTGAGGACAACACTTTTTTTAAAGGGAGGGGCAAGTGAGGTCCCTATATTACTAGTATAGTCCCTTATTGTTGTTAGTGTAACCCCCTTATTGTTATTTTTATACCCCTGTAACCCCAATATTGTTATTATTGTGCCCTTACATTATTATTGTTAGGTCGGCTAGGATTATATTGTGACCCCATGGACTCCTATATATAAAAGGAGGTTTTGGTCATTTGTATCATCAAAGAATTGTTCATTTATGTAATGTCTTGGAGGTTGCCCCCTCGAAGTGGCTGATTTCTAAGGCATTGATTTCTCTTTTCTTCTATTTTTGGAGCTGGTTTCATAACATCACCAGTCTTTTTTCTTACAAGGACCAAATTAGCAAGCCATTTTGAAAATCTTAAAGGAACAATGATTTTGGCATCAAACAATTTTCTCACTTCTTTTTCAATAAGATAAAGTAACAAGGGATTGATTCTTCTTAGTTTTTCCTTAAAAGGCTTCTGATGCTGCTTAATTGGAATTATATGTTGGATAATGCTCTTATCATACACTTTGAGGTCTTCATATCCCCAAGCAAAACTATCTGAATATTGCTTCATAAGATCAAGGTATTTATGTCTATCTTCATAGGTCAAAGATCTGGAAAGTTTAACAAATTTAGGCTTTTGTTTTGTCCCTATATTGCAGTCCTCTACTTCAGATTCAGTGGGAATTACTTTGGGGTTCTTAGCTACATCATTGTGATCAAATAACTTCTCAAGAGGGACCAAACCTTTTGGTATTACATTATTCTTCAATTGTATGACCTCAAGATCTGCTGCTTGATTTTCAAAACCATCTGAATTTGAAATAAAAACCTATTGTTCATCCTCATCAAAGCAGTTTTCTTCATCTATGCGCAAGCTAGAAAGTTCCTCAGACATTTGCAAAAAACTATTAAGTTGCTTGTCATCTTCAAACACTTGCCAATATTTTACATTGTCTGGGACTGTTGGTCTGTGTTTAACTTCTATTTCATACTTCGTATTGGGATAGATAGGAATCTTAAACACACTAGCCGAGGTGGCCAATGTATCAGCTATCATTTTGTCCTCTAGGAATTAAAGATAAATTAAATTCTGAAAAATTTGCGGCAATTCTAGGACAGCATTTCTATAAGCCCTCATCCTTGGGTGTTTAGTCTGATTCACACCTTTGATTTGATTGATAACTAGCTCCAAATCTCCATGAACTGAAATCCTCTTTGCCCTCAAATCTTCAAAACCTGCAATCCCAAAATCAACACTTCATATTCAGCCACATTGTTTGTACAGACAAAAGCTAGCTTGAAAAAGCATAGCTTTGACTTGTCCATATTTGGGTTGACTATCATTACACCAGCTCCAGCCCCTTCTTTGCTCACTGTTCCATCAAAATCCATGTTCCAAAGGTCATCATCTTCATCCTTGTGATCTGGCTTCTTTTCCTGCAATTCACTTTCTTTCTCCTCTAATAGGTTGACCCTGTTTTGACTTTCTTCCTCCAAACACAAGTCATTATACAATATGAAATAATCCATATCGGAATGAACTGAGTAAATAGGATGGTTATTAGGCCTTTCCTTGCTACTTACCACATATGACATCAAAGTTTCTTTATACAATCTCCTTGGTTGTCTAGAAACAAGAATGGTGGCATATGACATATCCATCTGGAAAGTGTCTTTCAATTTTGCAGCCCACGACCTTGATAAAAGCATACCAAACTTCGGAGGAATATCAACAACAACTATATCCATTACTAGACTCTTTGCTGGAATTTGAGTGAGAGAGACCACCAAATCCTTAATTAAACCCAAACACTTCATTTTACTCGAATCAAAGGAAAAGAGGTCTTTATATGGCCTAGTTGTGTCCAAACCAAGTTTCTTCATGATAAACTTTGGCATTAGGTTATGTGATGCACCTGAGTGTACCATTGCATTATGTAAAATCAGATCATGTACATTCAAGCTAACATAGAAATGTGGGACATCTCCATCTTGAACATCTTCTTCAACTTTTGGACCAAATAGAATTGCAGGATGGTCATCATTCAAATTAATAGAATCTGAAGTATCCCCTATCTTTAATGCTTTGACAATCTGACTTTTGTACTTCTTATTCTTGATCAAAACATTAAATGGAATGGATATTTTGATTTTGGATATTTCAATTTCTAAACTAAAAGAACATTGAGTTTTATCTACCTCTTTAATGGCTGTGTCTTTCTTTTCTGAAATATCCTTTGCATCATCATCTTTCTTCCGACTGGGAGCAGGTACATCAGATTGGATTTTCTTTGAAGGATTTACTACAACCTTCTTGTTTCTCAAGTTATAATGTCTTTGCACTTCCATAATTGCTTTTGGTACCCTTTCTTATAATCTTTTGATTCCATGAGCAAGATATCCTCCTATGGTTGAATGAACAAGTCTTGTTCTTATTTTGTCAAATAGACTGTTTCCTCTTATTCACCAAAATAATGTATCTGGTCTTCTGCTAACTCTTCATCTTCTGCAAAATTTTCATGGAAAGGAGGCCTTATTTGTTGCTGATCTCCTTGATTCCTTTGGTCTCTTTGCTTTATTTGAACTTGAGGTCTTCGAAAATTGGGATTTCTTATTTGAGGGGGAGCATGTGATTCTCTAACAGCAACTTTGTTTTCCAAAGTCAGTCTTTCCATCAGCTTTTCCATTGTTTTCATCATAACATCCAACTTGTTATTTGATGATGATGAAGGTTCCTCCTTAACTACTCCTTTTTTTTCAACTTTCATTTTGGCCTTTTTGTTCAGCATATTTGCTTCCACTCCAACAACATTTTTTTGCATACCCTCCAATGTGGTTGGATTCCTTTCTCTTAGTTGATAAGCAAGCTCAGCATCGAAGCCATCAGGATAATGAAGCAAAGCCAACCTTGGGGAGGATTTTATATCAACGGGTATTTAGTTATACACCTTATTAAATCTGGTTGAAAACTCTTGAATTGATTCTCCTGGACCTCTCTTTAAGTTGTCATATTCAGCCAGCATCTGCAGAGGGTGCTTCTTTGCTTCCCATCTGGCAAGGAAACTTTGCTCAAGTTGCTGAAAATTGGCAATGCTTCCAACTGGCAGGCTTCTAAACCATTTCTTGACTTCTCCTGAAAAACTTTGAGGAAAGAGTCTCAATTTAACATCTTCATGGTCTACCTACTCCAAGTCTGTCAAGTCATTCAACTTATCAAGATGTTGTTGGGTTGTAATAACTCCTGTACCATCAAACTGGGCAAGCGTTGACCATAATTTTGTGGCAGATCATGCAATGGGCCTTGTAAATTTAAAGGAGCATAGCAAGCAGCCATGACTGTGTGAGATTGACTTGTACTAACCTTTGGGATCTGTAATGAGGATGAGTGAGGTAACGAGACCATTGTCTGAAATTTTGACAAGAAGCGAGGAGTAAAACCAACAGAAATAGCAGGGGCAGAGCAAGATGGAATATTCAGTGGCAAAGAAAATGGTGGAACAAGATGTTTGAATGTGGGGGCTTAGAAGCAGCATCTTGCAACTGATGCACCAAATGTTCTAGTTTATGAAATTGTACCCAGATATCCCTATCTGCTTCTGAAACGCTGACTTTTTGAAAAGGAGTATAGGGTTTTAGCTTAGCCTCATCAAGGACTTTTTTTGATAGGTTGGAATTTGATTTAGATCTAAATAGACTTCGTTCAAACCTTAAATCAAATTGAATATAATCAACTGATTCTACTCTTTCAGGGAGAGACAAAGATCTTTCTAAAAAACTAGTACTTGTTTCTTTTGCAGCCCTCTTTTTCCTGAAGAGCTTCTCTGGACTGGTCAAGATCTTGGGTGGATTGGGAGCTGGATGTTGCCTAGTATGTATTCTTCTTGGAGCCAGATTTTCCTTAAAAAAATGATTGCAGCTAGTTCTGGAAACACTAGTACTTGGGTAAATATTTAGCATGTTCAGTCTCTAGTTCACTATCACCCTCAGGAACCAGACTTGTCCTTTAGAGCAGATATTTCTAGGGAAGTTTTCAACCTTCGTTCCCCAACAACGGCACCACTATGTTAGCACTTCGTAATTCCTCCAAGCTGAGGAGAGGAACCCAAAGGTAACCACAAACCAATATTTAGGGTTGGAAGCTAGCCCTTCCAAACCCAGAGAGGGTTCTCTCTTATGAAATCTTTTGGATCTTAGGCTAGGTCTATAGATCAAGGTAGAATAATTTTAATAGTTTGATGGCAGCGGAGAGGAAAAATCCATTGGGCATGGACTCAAAGTAAGCTAAAGATTTTCAGTACTATGATGGGAAAATGAAGAATCCTTAGACAGGGGCAAGCTAGGCAATCCTTTATGGTGTCTTTGTCAAATTTCGTTGTAGAGAGGTGAGTAGAGGAATAATGAAATTGATAATATCTAAAGCATCTAGCTAAGTATGAATTTTAGAAATTATGGAGGAAAAAACAATGAAATGTTTAGTTACTTATCACAGAGCACCTGAAAGTGAATTCTGAAATAAATTCTTTTAACTACACACTGAATACATAACATTTAAGCATGGCCATAACAGAAGATAAATGACACAAGAGATAAACATCACCATAAATGATTGACACAAGAATCCCTGAACAAGTAGACTTCGGCCTTCATCATTCACTGAAATTTAAAAAAAATTGTACAATGCACAATGTCTTCTCTATCACACACCAACCAACCCTTTCCTTAATCAAAATTACATCATATATACATCAAAAAATATTAGTTCCTTTAGGAACCGAGTTCTCCAAAACGACTTAGTTTTTTGCGTGTAGGAGTGAATATAGAACCACATTCTACAAATTAGGACATTGTTTGACTAGAGGAATCTTTAATAAAATACATTGAATGTCTGCATAAGGATGAGGTTTGAATCTTCAAGACACTTAATGACATTTGTCATAACCATATGAACTGATTTCAAGAGGTCTAGAGTCGAGTTGAAAGGTTAAACTGCTAACTGTGTAAAAGCGCAGCAAATTTACTACATTACTTCCTCCTTTAGAAAAAGCACAGCAAATTTGCTGCATTACTTGCTTGTAAATGTTCTTAACTTGTATATGTAGAGGCAGAGTTCTCCTCAACATATCACTAGCTTTAAACAATGTTGGCCCACAACTATTTAGGTGATCATGTATATTTTGTTTAGCCCTTTCATCTTATTCTATAAGCCTGACGATATCATCTTGAGCTTTCCTCAGTTGCCTCCTTAGCCTATTGAAAGTTTGTTGTGCCTCATCCAACTCAGTCTTTTTCTTCTCTTGCATTGACTTTCCTTTCATCATACTTTCTTTCTGTAGCTCCAATTTCTTGGTTGAAGAACTGGTTACAGGGGTCCTTGATTGTGAGGTCTCTAGCTCCTGGATGTCCTATGTTTCTGCTTTTCCTTTACCTTTATATCTGGTGGCAAGTGAAGTGGTTTTAGTTACTGGTTCTGCTTCATCACCTTTAGATGCCTTTTCCAAAATATTCTTCTTCAACTTTCTATTACCATATTGAAGTTGAGCAATGACTAAATGAGCCTTTTTCAACTGCTCATGCAATTCCATAATCTCTTTATCCTTGTCATCTAAATCAATGTTCTCTGATATGGTGTCTTGAACTTCAATAGGTTGTTCAGGTATTTGCTCAATGAGTAACCTTTTTGCAACAGCTCTTGTGTGTGGTTTCTTGGAAACCTTTACCACCTCAGGAGAGAAACGAAGCTTTTTGCCTTTTTTCTTGTCAGATTGGTCAACTAAAATCTGTGGCCTTTTGACTAAGCTTTCTAATGTTGGTTGAACATTCTTTGCCATTGATGAGGGTGCTCCAAGGACTATCCGAAAGTTCAGTTGTCAATTTGGATGAATCCAAAAATGCTTGCCATGACTGCTTTTTCTTCCTCATCTCTTCCACCACTAACAATTTGATCAAGGAGAAATGAAAGAGACTAGGCTCCACTTGACTCTTCTTATCCTAATCCTTATCTGCCATCTTACTAATGTTCCTAAACAAGTAAAAAGGTAGATTTGAAGGCTTTTTACCTGTAAAATGTATCAACAACCTGAAGTGGTACTAATAAACCCTCCCAAATTTTCCTTCACAAGTGAAATTCTTTGAATCACCTTGAGTAATCTGTTGTAGGGTTCAAGAAGATATTCCCTTGCCACGATAGCCCCATATTTTTTGTTTTTATACTTTGGTTTTAGAAAACAATTGTACTTGACCATATCTAATGGCATGACCTTGAACCATTGTTCTCCATGTAAAGGGATCTTTGTAACTGCTGAGATAGCAACCTCTGAAACTAGGAAACTCAATTCACCAACCTTGGCTTCCACACCAGTGAAGTTTAAAGCAAATTCTCAAGTCACCTAGACATTGTAACCCTGTATCTTTTCACAAAAATTGATGCAATTAGTCTACTCAAATGCAACCCTGATAGCTAGACCTGAATTCACCAAGGTAAGGTCTTGAGGCTCAAATCTGACTATATCACCCCCTTTGTACTTTTTCTTCCTGCCTGGTGTTGTCATGACTCACAATGAAAAACTTTCTAGGGTTTTACAATACAATGAAAGTGCTCAACAGCTTAACGCAACAAAAATGCAACAACAATGGAATTAGGGATTGAATGATGGTTTCGAGCAACCCTTTGAATGGAAAACACATGTGCTTAAAAACTTAAACTACAAGAATTTAGTCACAGGCCAAAACGCAACAACTATTTGTGCACACATCAAAATTACCATAGGCGCAGCGAGTTAAAGATTCTAAGGGTTGAAAAGCCATTTGGGTGTTGTCCTTAACTGTTAAGGATGAATTAAACAACATACAACATGAATCACTCCATAAAAGGGAAATTTGAAACCTAAGTGTGGTCGTGGTGGCAAGAAAACCCTCGATTTGCCGAAGCACAGTGGATCCCCTGTGGCCAAAACACAGCAAGCTCTCATTTGATATCCAGGGCATCTCTGGAGGATGAACGACGCGCTCGATGGATTTTTGAAAGCCAAAACCTATCTTTATAATCCTCCACGCGGTCTAGGACTTCCTTTGATTGCAATTATGACTCTTCAAGTTTAAAATCTTCAAGCGCAGCAGCAACTTTTCACCTTTTATGTGCAAGGATATGATGTATTGTCTGATTTGACTATGCAACTGACTAAGAAGACACTACTAACTTGTCTCAATGATGAGAAACCAAATCCACTATTACCTTAATCCATGACTTGGATGACACATTAACCCTAGAATTACTAAATCTAGACCTTTTAAGAAATTGATGACTTGATTTCTTTCACCACTCAAAATTTTAGTATATCATATCCTAAATTGACACTAAGACTTGATCTATATGAAATCATAGCAACACTTTATAAGTTGACCAGAATAATAAAAAGACCAAACCTGACTTTGGTTACTATAGCATAGGACTCGAATGGCTTCATTCCTTCTTATCAAAGTCATCTTGATCATCATCATTCATATAACTTCCTTCATCATGCTTACCAATCAAGTCAACTTTCCTTACGAATATCTTCAACATCTTGAAGATTATGTACCTGCATCAAGTACAACCAAATACATATATAGAAGCATGAAGTTAACTATATCATAATCATACATTAGACTTAGTTAAGTTCATAATCAGCAAGAGACGCATACTTTTATACTTCAAGTTCTTGCTAGAGTTTTGTTACAAACCCTAGATAACATCAGTAACTCAATCAAGATATCAGTCTCATTATATCTAGGGCCTCAATATTACTTTCAAAGAAATTACAGACTCGACAATGATATATTGCAAACCCTAGAACCCACTTTGAGACATTGAGCCTTAGATATCACCAGTCATAACACAATCTAAGGTTTCAACAATACGATCAACTTTTACCCTAGATTTTATCATTACATTGGAAACAATATCACCATATCCTAGAATATCAAACTTCTACTAGGACTTCATTACAAACCCTAGAATTTATAAGCATCAACAATTAGGTTAGCATATATACATTACATAAGCATATCACAACAATATCCCAAGACACAAATATTAATACATTAAAGTTCGACATACAATAACTTTGATCGGGCTAGGGTTTTGATCAAATAGACAAATATACACCTAGGGTTTCATTCCTAGGATCTTTTTGTTCACAGACCCTAATTCACGAAACCCTAAAGATCTAGGGTTTCAATACATAGCATCGACATTAACAGCAAACCCTAAAGGGCGAGGGTTTCTATCATAACAATACCAAAACATCAAAAGAATAGGAATTCTAGATTTCACCAACAACTCGAAGTAGACTAGGGTTTCATAATCAATATTGACATACCCTTAGGTTAGGGTTTTACAGTGCACCTTTTAGGGTTCCATAAGAATGATCAGATGATAATATAATGAGGGTAGATTCAATCGAATGATTAATCACCCTAACAAGAATCTTTACGATTCAAAACCCTAGACATAACGATGTTAGTAATGTAAAGCAAATTTAAAAAGAAGAATGATTGTACCTTTTACATGAAGAGAACTTTATAACAAAGCTTGTAGTTTAAGACATACCTTGAGTTGTTCCTTAACAAACCATGGCAGACATCAATTCTTGAAGAGCTTCCTTTGCAACAGAACTCCTATCATGCTTTGTCTTGTGAGGTCTCCTCCATAACTCTTGAGCATTTAGCAAGCTTTCCTAAACAAGGAAAATATAAAAGAAAGATTATTAGCATATAATACAAACACATATAGATAAGAGAGGGAAACCAAATATAAAAGATAATGCAAGGAGTAAGATACTTATCTTTGGTAAAATGGGAGGGCTCCCTCTTAATCCAATCTTGAGGGATACCTATAACATTATCAAAACAACTCAAAAATGTTCTTCCAAAGCATGTTAGTCCTACTAGTACTAGAAATCAAAATATAAAGGAAAACAATTCAGAATAGAAGATTAAGAGAGAGAGAGGACTTAGTAGTGGAAGTCCTTGATTTCCAATTCTTCGGTCTTGCTCTTCTTTGGTGTTTCTTCATCGGCAATATTAGCTTGATCCATATCTCTCCTTTTATTCCTTGGATTCTCAAGACAATTGTTTGTATAGCGACCCATTTTGTGATAATTGTAACATTCAATCTTGGATAGGTCTATCTTCTTCCTTGGCCCTTTGAACTTCTTGAAGGTTCCTTTACTCTTGTGATGAGCGGAATAGGCATTTGAGATGTTCTCTCTTCATTCTCCCTGTTGCTTACTAATGATATTCGGACTTCTTCTTGACTACATGCATTCCATAATTGTTAGAATGTAGGAGTATACTTCCAACTGTTGATCTTTGATGCAAAGGCACTCCAAGATGTTGGTAATCCTAGAAGAGCAGTAATCACAAGCTCATTTTGAGGTACTATTTCTTCTATTGCCTAGAGTTCATCTCTAATTCTAGCTATCCTTACAAAGAAGGATGCCACAATATCATCTTTTGTCATCTTCATAGTTCTTATTTCATTCTTGAGGCTTGCAATTTGACCAAGGTTCTTGATTGTGAATAATTTTGATACGGCCTCATACTTTTCTTGAGCGGAATCTATGTTGGATATATATGGAATGAGGTTGTCCTTTATTCCATCCACTATTAGACTCATGGCCAATATTTATGTTTCTCTAAACTTTCCTCTCTGCTTCACTTAATTCATCTGTAGGCTTCTTTACTTTTCCTTTGACTAGATCCAAGACTTTATTTTTCTCGAGGATGAGATTTATCCTCTTTTTTCAAGCCCTGTAATTAGAAGCTCCTTCTAGTTTGTTTTCTCCCTTCAATGAGTTAGACATGGTTCTTGAAGATAGTAGGTTTATCCCCTTATATGATCCCTTTTCTTTGATGACCCTTATTCAACTTCTTAGGACTCCTTATTCTCTTTATAGTAGATCTTCATGTTGCCTTTTTCTTCTTCACCTTAACTATGAAAACATGTTGGAAAATCAGAAAGGCAAAAAGATTTTCTTATGTACTTGTGATATTCTTATGTTCTTATTAACTTTCTTATGTTCTTCTTCTATCTTGATTCATCAAGCAATTACCAAAACCATAACACGAAGATCAAAGACACCATATGTAGGCACACAGCCAAGGAAAATCCCCAATGAGGGGAAAACCCAGTCAAACCTCTTCCTCCAGTAGATTCACAAGACAAGACGAGATAATCCAAGACTCTTTGACCTAGACACAGACTTCCTCCAATCACCAAGTCAACCCTTCCTTTCCTCTTCAAATGATAACCTTCCAGTAGCAACTTAGACCTAGAACTTCGATCCTGCAGCAACAGAATTTCGACTTCCTGCAACAAAACTTCGAATTGCATTAAATTTTAGAATTTCGTCCTCCTGCAATTGCCTAGTAACTTCGCACGTGTGAGAGATACATGGCCCAAAAACTTCGATCTTGTCCTTCTCTGCAATCCTTCTGCTTCTCCTGCAACTTCGCACTTTTTCTGCTTCTTCTTCTTATGTATCGAACTTGTATGAGTGATGCTCCAAATGAATCGAACTGCACTTCTATATATAGCCTCTTTTGTGGGTCAAATTGCCCTAATGTAAGCCGACTTCATCAAGTAAGGGCCGACTTGGTGTGGAGGTGACAAATGAACTATTTGACTCAACAATAATTCTATTTACAAGATATGAAAGCCCAATAAGGGTTTATTAAAATGGGCAATGACTCTAATGACCCCATATAAAACCTAGAAGTCATCAATGGGGACTTTGACCTAGAAAATGATGACCCACGCATGAAACCCATGCTTTAATAAGTCATTTTACTAATAATAAAATTTATTTTTCTTTCTTTTGATAAATACATTTCATTATGACTCAAATACAGTTATGAAGACCGAACCTAGTCACATTCTTCAACACCCCACACTGGGGAAACGTTTCCCCTTGTATCTCCCCACATCTCCCCAAAAGGGGGATGTGGGGAAACATTTCCCCAAGCGCCCCCATGTCCCAGGTGCATGGGAAGCGTGGGGTGTGTGCACCCCACCCCGGGGGATGCATCCCCATGGAACACTACTATACATATATTTAAAACATCACCTTCATACAGTGATATGTGGTTTAACGGGAAGTTTCGCTAGGTGAAACCAACGAGACGAAGGTTCAAATCTCAAATCCCATTGAGTATATGGCATGTTATGATCCGACTCAAGGAGTAGGCTCCCCCTTTCCCGTGGAGTCTCGGCTCTTGCTAAATCATAAGATTCTGGTATGTCTGGCTTGCAGGTTGCTGGATGTACTCTTGGTGTTATAAGGCAGCCACGAGGATTGATCTTGGGACCTCCCTTAGATTAGTCTAAAGAGTTATTGATTCACCATGGTTAAAAGAAAAGACGAATTAAAAAAAAAACGTCACCTTCTTCCTGAAGTTTGCTAAAATGCGTTGTTTAATTTTTTTTTTGGAGAAAATGAATATATTTGGTAGTAGTTGAGCAAATATTGATGTTTGGTATCCAAAGGAGTCAACATATTGTGCTTTTATAAGGTCTAAGGACTGGTGTTAGTTTTTTTCCAAATAAGGTTTCTTGTGCAACAATAGAAGAACCAATGTTTTCCAAGTGTTTCCACCCAATTTCAACACCTTCGCAATTAGCTACCCCATTAAGTAGGTAACACCACACCAACTACAGTTCGACTACAAGCGGCTTTCACCGTGGTGGGAGTTTAATTTCCAGTTCGATCCGTATCAATATCCGAGCCAATACATGTTGTATTTTACCCAGTACTAGTAGCAGTTTAAGCTATTGATTCAGTTAACTGAATCTCAATAGTTGCGCCTAAACCAACATCCAAGCACACAGTTTCTATAGCATCATTAGAAAAGGAAGCATCCATCCCAATCGATAGCTCATTGCAAAGCCAAGAGCGTAGCCAAGACCATGTGTTCAAAAGCCAACTGTGGTCCACCATGCTAGTATACCAAGTTTCAATTGTTTCCAAGTGTTCGAGGTAGCGGTTTCAGAAAACACTAGTCTGATGGTTCACGACGCAATAGGCACCATTAAATTGTGTTTTCTAAGTTCTTTGTTTCTCCTATTGGGTCTACCATTGGATCAGTATTCGGGTTCACCTGTAGTAGCAGCAAGTCAACAAGGTCGAGATTACGTATAGGATTGTATCCAATAGTGAATTCACGTTGCCCATAAGCACATTACGTTGCCATATTCTAATTCTGTTTTGTATTGGGTTAATAAGGTCAATCTCCTCTACTATATTTATTGCTCTCATTTCAAGCATTGCTAGAAGCTTATTCATGACCATTCACATGATGTTCCATATAGTTCTGGAACATACTGTAGCTCCACATACCCCAACCATTAGAACATATTGTAGCTCCACAACCCCAACCAGTATCAAACTTCCAATATATATTGGTTCTCATTATCAATATGTTAGCACAATCCTCAAGGTCCTCAATCATTCTGATGTTGCTTAGTTCATCATAATATCCAAACAAATCTCGACAGAAGCTTCCTTTTCCAACCTTCTCAAGCCGCACCAAACACAACCTCGGCACTTTCAAAACAACCAAATCTTGTTCACGACCTCATCAAACACAAATAACCATCAGTAGTGCTTCAGCCATTCTTTGATTCTTTTCCTTATCAAGATCATGTTCTCTCTCTTAACTATGGTGGATTTACACTTTTGTTCATCCAAGTTCCCTCTCAACTTAGGAGGATCAACAACTTTATTCTTCCAGCTACATAGGCTCTTTCTTTTGCATCACATCATATCATTGGAGAACTTCGACCTTCCAAAACTTCATTCCTTCATATGACAACAAGGTCATCATTCAATCATTAATGCAAACTTCAAAGTCATTAGGGTTCTTGCAACTCCCGTTTTCCATCATGCTCATCATCATCAAGTATGAGGTAGGCATACCTCTTTACAACTTCTTGCAAACTATGTGCCTGCAAATCTCAACAACAAGTACAACCAAGCACAAATATACAAGAGCATGATGTTAATTTTATTGATCTAGGGTTAGCATCTAAGGTTATCAAAACTTTGAATTTAAACTTAAGTATTCAAAACCTAAACCTAGTTAGGGTCACAATCATGGCAGAAGCTATGCCCTAGACTCTTACAACAACCTTTGCTAGGGTTTTGTCAGAAACCTTAAGTATCCAACAAATAAACCATGTTAGGGTTTTAACCATAATGAAAGCCTTCTAGGGTTTCTCTTTCAAGTCCTAGAATCTTATTTCAACTTTTACTAGGGTTTTTATCATAAACCCTAGATAATATCATCAAACCCTTAAAGGTTAGGGTTTTATTGTATGCCCTAGATATCAACAACAAACCCTAAAATTCAAAAGGCTAGGATTTCACCAAAGTGAACAAATAGCAAAGGATAGATATTACAAGGGTTGATTTAATCTAAACACCCTAACAAAAGAATCTTTACGATTCTATATCAAAACCCTAGATATGAGAGAATTAATAATATAAAGCAATTTTAGAGAGAAAATGATTGTACCTTCTTATATGATGAAGACCTAATACAAATCTTAGAATTTTACACATACCTTGAGTTGCTTCTTCTAAAAACTTTGAAAAGGGCTCCCTCTTACCATGACAGTATCAACATCTTCATCAGAGTGCCCAAGGATCTAACTTGATTACCAAGTTATCATTTCCTCTATTCATCATGCTCTTCATAAGATCAACATATCTTTATAATTTTGTTTCCTTCATTAAGCACCTGCAACATTCATTGACAAGTACTACAAAGCAAAATATACAAGTTCAAGAGCATGATTATGATTTTGACAATCTAGAGATACTTTAGAGAATCTTAAGAGATTTCAAATTCAAACCCTAAGACTTTTGATATTACCTTTAGAAACATCAATCCTACGGTTTGAACCTCATATCCAATTCTACCCCTACAAGGGTTTGCCATCTCACCCTAGACTACCTACAAGCCATAGAGATCGAAATCTAGGGTATTTATGAGGGAATAGAATAGGGTTAGGGTTTCTCTTTAGGATTTCCAAATATCACCTAGGTTTAACAACGTAATTGCCAACAACCTCCAACAATATGAAGATTACAAACCCTAAAAGAAATTCCAAAAATCCTAATCCAATTTAGGTTAGAGTCAGACCTTATATAGATAAAGCAATTATACGTACCTCAAGAAATGCATACCTTAGTCCTTCATGATTACTAGAAATTTGCAACAAAGACTTCTTCTAGGTTTAGTAGTCCAAGACATTATTACTTCCACTGTTGTCACGATCTTTCTATTGATTCCAAGATGTCAAAGCCAAAGTTTTCCTTCTAATATGTCATGGTCTTTCCAAGATTAATGCCAAATTGATATGTTGTTCTTAAGGTGATTAATTGATGCTTACTAGAGTCCTTTAAGCTATGCTTCTTCTACTAGCTCCAAAAACTTTATGAAAGTCCTTCTCTTAACAAGAATTTTATAGTGTGATAACCCAAGATGAGTTGCTTCTCTTGTCTTCATGTATAGTGTAGCAACCTAAGATGAGTTGCTTCTCTTGTCTTCATGTGAATGTAGGACTTCTTAATATAGCTCCCCATAGGTACCTCTTGGATTAGGTATTTCTGAAGATTTTTTGTGACTTCAATCCTTTTAGTAGGGTTTCGTAATAAAATCTTGTACCTCCTCAGTTTGGTCTATATTTTCAGCCTCCAATAGTTCAGACCTGCAGTAACCCTAATTCACCCATGCAACTCGCACGTGTAACAAAAAACAAAGAAAAATTTGGCTCCATTTTCTTTACAAGTGTCTCTTCTTACTTCGTTAGGATTTTACTTCCTTCTTCTAGGCTTCGCACGTGTTCTTTCTCTCCCAAAGTTGCAGATCGAATAATGATTGATTGATGCCACAATGACTCGAGTTCCTCTTCTATATATAGTCTCTTGGTGTGGTCGAATCTTCTTCATGAGGCCGACTTGATGAGTGATGAAGCCAACTTGGTGGAGGAGGGACTAGACACAATTTTGATAAATATCTATATTTCTTTCTTGACACAAAAATCCCAAGAAGGGTCTATTACATAATGACAAGGCCAAGGACTCATGGCTCAACCCTAAGAGCACACAATGGGTGCTTAGACCTATTAACAAAATAAATTGAGCATGAAACCCAAGCTTATAAAAATATTTTTTCTTTTGATATTTACAATAATATTTCTTTTTCTTTCTTTTGACAAATACATAAGAATTACATCAAGTTATAAGCTAGACAGCAATTATGAAGACCGATACTAGTTACATTTCTCAATAGACCGACATTTCCTTGTGTCGAGTATTGTGACAATGGATTAGGAAATGGTCCTATGAGGACATACTTTAGTGAACCTAGGTGGAGTATGTTCCTCGGAGAGGTAGTGTGGTGTCCTATTGAATGCCTCCTAGCATTGTGCTATGATCTAGTGCAGAGATAGAGTGTACTTGTCAAGGCCTTGCTAATTTGACAATGCCAGTTATGATGATGTTATCATCATTGATGCTTATCAATCTGGATCCTTTCTTATATGAATATTTCAATTTGCGATTATCCTGTTGAGTCATTATGAATACCTCCATAGTTAAGAAGGTGTTGACGTTGTAACTAGAGTCGGTCTTCGTAATGTAAATTTATCAATGATGTATTTATTATATTTTTGTCTTTGTCAAAGAATGTTCTTCATGCTTTAAGAGTCAAAAAGAATTTATTATGAGTCAAAAGAAAATATATTTGAGTCATGTCCCATTTGGACATTTGTAAGAAAAAGGAATTTGAATTTTATGTCAAGTCATAAGTCCACAAGATGACCAAGTCAGCCCTCTTTAGACAAGTCGACCTAGTCCTCCAAAAGACACTTATTCGACCCTCTTGGACAGCTATAAATAAGAAGGCAATTCGACCTATTTGGGACACACATTCACCACACAACAAGAAGCACATCCGAACTTCGTGAAGGAGAAGAGAAAGTCGAGTCAAAGGAGAGAGAAGACAAAGTCAAAACAAGAAGAAAATTCCCTCATTGACCGAATCTTTGACTACTAAATTTCGCACGTGTGAGAGGTCTATTTTTCTATGGAAGAAGGACTAAAACTCTAAGGTAACCATAAGCCGAATTTTGGCCCCTTGTTGTAGATCCGAATTTCAGAACTTTGACCAGAATTGGAGCAGTTTGACTAGTGTTGACTTTGACTTTGGTGGTGACTTGGAGGAGGGTTGGACTTGGTATCTTAGTGGCAATTTGGTCTTTGTCTTGGTCTTGGATATATCTCATTTTGATTTGATACTATAACAAAAGGATTGTTGGGTTTACCCCTTGTATATTTTGCCCTGGCTAGCAACCTAATTTTTGGTGTCTCTTGTCTCTTTATGATCTTTATATTTTCCTGGAATATTGAACATTCGTATAATTGCTTGATGAAGAAGACATAAGAAGTAATAAGAAGACATCTAACATTCACAAGTAATTATCAATCCCGATGGAATAATCAATCCCGATGGAGGGGTGGCAAGAGGGGGAGGGATTTTAATCAATCCCAATGGAATAATTGCAGTTACGTTTTCATGGGGCCTAGGAAGAAGATCTAACAATCAAGTTGAGATGTATGAGCTTCTGCAAGGTTTACTCATCGCCAAAGATAGTATGGAAGAATTAATCATCTTAGACGAATCTTTAATTATGATCCACTATCTTAATAGTGAAAAGATTTCAAAAGATAGTGGCATCTTTCCACTCTAGGAATTCTTATCATATTCTCAGAACTAATAATATGGAAGTTGATATGAAGGAGAACCAGGCTTGCTCTTTGGATGAATCTGAGCTCGAGGTCAATGAGCAAAGGATCAAATGTTCGATTCCCTAATTGCACAAATGTCACTAAAACAGTGGATCATCCTTAGGCATCATTTCTATTGGAAAATGGATATTGCAATAATTAATTTTAATTACACTCCCCGTCCCATATACTACCCTTCCCGATTATCCCCTGCTCCGTGTAATTCTGGCTTACAATCCATTCAAGCATCTGTGTGGATTAATGCTGGCGCGTTCTCTCTATTAAACGTGTCAAGTTATTTCATCTGTCGTCATGCAAGGGCATTTATTCCTGCCTCACATGCTCGAGACATCAGAGTTCACCTGCTTAAGCATTGGAATTACCCTTCACTCGTGTAATGATGAACCTCCTTGGATGATGCATAGAGAAATTTAATGTTATGGAGATGGAATTCATGTGGAACGATAGGGGTTGTAGAGTTAAATTAGCAAGATGCCTCGCTTCAGAGTCATTCAATTCTGCGCTCCTCACCCCAAGTGTGTTATCTCCCCATACGGCAGGGAATTTGGTTATGGTTCGACTCCCAATTTCAATTGTGGTGTTAAGGCAAGTTCACTTTTGGCAGCTTTGCGAAAATCTCCAAGTTGGGCTTCAATTGGTCATTTGGTTAGTGTCGGGGTGAGTGAGGCATTTCTGCTACCGTGAATTTTGTCCCTCTGGGCTTGCTAGTTCAGAGGCCAATCTAAAAAATCTGGGACAAACAAGCCCTATGAGTCTCAATTTGATGTGAACCTCTTTCAAGACAGGTACTTTTGATTTTCTGGTTTTTAGTACTGTATTCTGCATAATCTTGGGTCAGGATGGTAATTCCAAGGAGTTAAGCTCCTTCCTTGGTTACAAGGTTGATAATGGGAAAGTGCTAAAGTTTTCTTTGGTTAGTTATGTGAGTCTGCCAATTGTATTTGAAATTTGTGTCAGCTCTTTGGTCCATATTTCTATTTCAAAGCCTACTATTGAGTGCTAGCCTCCCCTCGTCATTAGTTGGGAAGGTATCATAAGACTATTAGTGTCGTCGCCTTCTCTCTCCCTTCTGGGTTTAGTTTATGCTTAGAGACGCACAATGAACAATGAATCAAATTCTAAGCCCTCATCTACTGATATTCCATGTTCTCATTGTTTGTCTTCTCATGAAGCTCTCCACAAGTTCGATTACGATTTGCAAGTTAAGTTCTACCAGATGTCTCACGCCCAGATTGAGCTTACTGATAAGCTTTTGACTCTCTAATTCCAGTTCTCTCATCTATTTGACGAAGTCAATGCCCTCGAGAATATTGTTATGGATCTTAAGCTCAATAAAGAAGCACCAACAGATTTTGACAAGCACCAGGATGATATAGGCAAGCGAGAGATTAATCTCAACAAGCCAACTCCAGACAGTGACTAACATCTCCTGCAAGTTCGTTATGTGGAGTTTTGTCTTTTTGTAATCATGAAGATACGAGACAATCCAGTCTTTAGTTGTAATCATAATATTAGTCGACCCTTTACTAGTTGTTTTGGGTCTTATTATGTAATCACGCAGTCATGTTAAGAGTATATCTACTCTTTGTTAGGATTTTTGGGTCTTTATGTGTAGAAGGTCAATGTTATCTATGGCTTACAGTCAGATTTGAATACTAAAGATGTAACCCCCGTGTATTTTGCTGCAACCGAGCACAGATTTAATTCAATATTACTCATTTTTGTTTAAAATAAATAAATAAAACATATTTTGCCAAAGTTATGACAAATATTTGGCTGATTAGTTGGAAATTACCTTGTCCATAAATTTATTGATATCATCGTTCAATGTATAATGCATATTATAAATGAATAATGATATTTATTAAAAAATAACTAATATATAGTATTATTATTATTAAAATTATTCATGTATAATAGATAATAGATATAATAAATCAATAAAAGTAATATTTATTAAACGAATTATATATATATAACTAAAATTTTCAAATTACTAAATATAATTATTTATAAATATATTTAGTAATTTGAAAATTTATAAATAAAAATATTTAGTTCTGTGTATATATTAAGAGGAACCTACTCTCGAACCTCAATCGAATTTTATTACAAAATTCGAATTCGAATCAAACTTAATCATTGTCGAACTCAAAATCAAACCTGAACTGTGTGACATTGTGAGCAACTAGAAATCGAACTGCTCCCCAGCATTTGCAAAATAATTCAACCTCCTTCCTTCTCTTGGAACAGCTAGAATCTTCGTGAAGAAATTCTCCGAAAATTCTCTCCTCAAGTTTCCTACTGAAATCCAGTTGCTAGTGTCCTCCACGTTATCACCGCACCCTTGCTATCACTACAAATTTGTCTCTGGTGTGTTCTCCAAATGCCCATTGATTTCCTCTTATAATCTCTCGTTGAGTATACATAATCTAATCTCAATCGATGCCTCAGATCATCTTGACCCCATCAAATGACTTTTGTAGAAGTCACTAGAGGAAAATCGATTTACCTCAATTAATCTGGATTAATTAAGCCATTTCCCTAAGTTAGACTTAGGAAAATTAATAAACTGGCTAATTAATTATAATTAAGGTAACTTGCCTTAGAAACTTTTTCTAGGTATTGGAGAAAATTAATCCATTGTGTTCCTTCGCCTCATGGACACCATCTGAAATTAGAAAAAGTGTCTAAGCTACATAAACTAAGAAATGAGAGAGGAGGTTATAGCAAAAAGTCGTTGGTGTGGGCTTGTACCAAGCTACAACTACATATAAGGAAGAGGAAGAGGGTAAGGACAAGTGGGGTGAGTAGACTATGGATATGGGAGAAACAAGAGAGGTGATGTGTATGATCGAGGAGGAGATTCCCAATTAGCCTTGCTAATTGGAATATTGCATTTTGCTTTATTTTGCCGCTTTAGATAGAAATAATAAATAAAGTGAGAAATAAGAGGGGTCACCTCACTTTAGTCACCTCACTTTATAATAAAGTGTTCTTTTTCCTAGTAGATTAACGTTGTAACTTAGAGAGGGGGCCTTGGGGGTCCACGTGGATATGATGGGGGAGGCAACAGGCTAACCCAAGGTAAACTGCGCAGATCCAGGGTGAGTTAAGTTTTGGAGGGAGTTTGATGTTATAAAAGGAGAGGCTCTCACCTCATTTGATCATTCATGATTTGATATTCTTATTGATAGCTGGACTCTTGTCTGCTTCAGCACGCCGGTTGTTTAGTCGGTCTGCAGCACTGCTTAGTGCACGAGTGTCTCCGGTCGGAGATCTCACCCTTAGCCTCGGGGGACTTCGAGTGCCGGCCCTGGTAAGGTTTTCTGGTTTCACCCTTAGCTTCGGGGGACTTCGAGTGCCCGCCCTAGTAAGGTTTGTCCTAAGTTCTATCTTTCAGTTCCAGTAGCAGAGCAGCAGCAATTTCTGAAGCAAATTTGAGGGAGAGAAAGCCCTCTAGTGGCTGCGCAGTTCAGTGAGGAGAGGACGCTGTCTCATCAGGAGTGAGGACGCAGTTTTTATTCAGGAGGGTGAGGACGCTGTCCTAGGAAGGACGCAGTCCAGTTCTGGCAAGGGAGAACGCTGTCCAGTGAGGAGGAGGACGCTGTCAAGTCTGGAAGGGAGGACGCTGTCCATTTCTGAAGGGAAGGGTTGCAGATCTGAAGACCTATTGTTAGATCCTATCTTGGAAAGGGTAGATCTGAGCAGCCACTTGCAGATCCAGTCTTGTATCTTGCAGATCTGGAGGTTTAGCCCTAGATCCATCTTGGGGAGTTGCAGATCTGAGGGAATATTGGCAGATCTAGTCCAGATCTGAAGGGTTAACATCAGATCCAGCCCTAGAGGCTGTAGATCTGAAGAGATATTGTCAGATCTAGCATAGATCTGAAGGTTTGGTGGCAGATCTGATAGGGGAGGACGCAGATCAGGAAGGGAAGGACGCAGATCTGGTTTGGAGGCTTCAGATCTGTCAGATCTGAGTGTTCAGGAGTAGATCCACTTGGTAGGACGCTGATCTGAGGAGCAGACTTGGGAGAGGTAGGCTCAACAGCGTTTTCTAGCCTTCAGAGGCTGATCTAGTTGTCTGGAGGATTTGGTGACTGGTGCTCTATCTGTTTCTGCGCTGTCACTAGCAGAGACAGCGTTTTTCATCGTGGAGGGTTTGCAGTTGGAGGTCAAAGAAATTTATCGCCTTCTCGCCCTGCATTCGTTAGCCATCTGCCTTGCAGAGCGCTGACGCCGTCCTTGTTGCACGATTTTCCGTCGAGAGGGTCTCCACTTGGTTTCAGTGGCAAGGATAGGTGCACTTACTCGATTTATTGTACTCTCTCTATGTACTTTCGATTAATAAAATGGCTCAGCTTCGGTGTAAATTTTGATGTATGATTCGTTGATCTCGTTCCGCATTATATTTTCTGTAATCTCGTAGTGGTGTATTTCTGCTTATTACTGGGTTATTCCCTTTTGGTGATATTACATCAGGAGGAGAAAGGTCACAAAAGGATAGACAAGGAGCGAGATAGGGTTCAAATTACATAAGCATGTGACAAAATAGGAAGATATGGCAATTAGATCAATGTTCCTATGACCTCAACAGGTGGCACTAATCCTGAGCAAAGGTCACAAGAGCTAATCCTATGTCAAGACCAACAATGTCACAAGCACTATTCCTAAAGTGTAACAAGCACTCAAAAGAACACACAAAACAAATAAGATATCCCATTAGTACATGTTATCCCTAACCATTCTATCAATTTCCCTTTTTGAGGAGTCTCAGTGAACAAGAAGTCCAAAGAGTATCTAAAGGGAGGGCATTGCTCAATAAAAAATGTTGATGCACTAAAGGAGCAAAGAAACATTCAAGAACTAGCACAACCTATGTCTAGAGAGACATAGGGAAGTAATCCCATACAAGGAGCAAAGAGCCAAATTGGGATATTGCCCTTGCCCAACAACTAAGGCCCTTATGATGAAAATCCTATGAAGGAAAAAGCAAGCCTAAACATACTCTCAAGACACAAAGAACAGACACCAACCTTGGCTTGAACAATGGCCCATGGGGCAGTCCATTTACAACAAATTAGACACTAAAGCATGATATATTAGAATCTCTCTACAGAAGCCAAATTAGTTGGACTCAATCTAGTCCACCAAATATTCAAGCCATGTAAAATAATAGTTTTAATGATGATGCCAAAAAAGATACACCTTACTCAAAATTTCTTAAAAATGCCAATGGAAACATTGGTGCTCCAAGTATGAAAAGAGATGCAAGCCACTTGCAAATTCAAGTTGAGAAGTTGTTCTCATGTTGAATCTACAACAATCAATTGTACCCCTAAGTAGGTGTAATTTGTAGTTATCTCAACCTTAAACCCTCTGAAATAAGAATGGAAATTTGGAAGACTATTCTTAGAGGTAGTAAAGATCGTAGCCTTAGCCTTATTTAGGTTTGCCACCATATGTCTAAGGTAACAAAAGCTAGTGAGGGCATCCAATTGCCTTTAAAGGCCTTCCAGGGAGGAGTTCCTCAAGCCACATCATCAAAAAAAAAAGTGGTTGAATCGAGACATGACGTAGAAGCAAACCAACATCAACATTGATGTGCTCCCTAAGTGGTGCTTCCAACTCATTGATGAAAACACCAAAAATTGTCAAAGACAAAGGACAACCCTATTTACCCCAATGTTATTCCTAATAAATCAGAGAATCCCTACCAAGTGCACAAGCATCCTACAACTTTCTCATAAATCCTCACAATACGAAGAATAGTAGATTCGAAGATCTAATGTTCCACAATCTTTGGAACAAGGACTCTCTCAAAACTAAATCAAAAGTCTTGTAGAAGTCTACAAAACAATAAAAGACTTAAGACGATCATCACCTAACCTCCTCAATAATAGCCCAAACTATGAATCCATAATACTTGTCTGGTAACTATTCCCAAAACGTGCATGCCCTTTATCCCTAAAATTATTCCTTTTCAAATGCTCCAAAAGCCACATATCCAAAATTGTGGTAAAAAGTTTGGCAAAGGTATGCCCAAACATGATGCCTCTATAATTATTTGGATCAAAACTATTATCAATGTGAAAGTCGAATGGAAGTGTTGTTGCCAAGAGGGAGAAAAACCCAAGCAAACTACATCATTAAATAGGTCACAATGTGGAGTGTTAGAGAGTCAATAACATGCCTAAAAAAATCAACTTGAAGGCCTTCTCTTCTGTTGCATTGCTAGTAGTTCAACCCTAAATAGCTCTCGAGTCTCTTCATATCTTCCCAAGGAAAACAAGTAGCAAGAGGTAGGAGTTGAAGGAACAATGGCAAATGGTTAAGTTGGTAAGTCATAGAGAGAAATAAGATGTCAAATCTAGAACTTGTAGTCCACGTGAGAGGTAACAAAGGCCTTTTTTAGGAGGGTACATCAAAAGCATTTAGAGGAGGCATGGAGGGCCAAAAGAAGTTTGTGTCTCCTTAATGCAAGAAACCCCTATGTCTTTTTCCAAAGAAGACACTGATAATAACCTTGTGTGGTTAGAATGCAAGGTGAGTCATGAGGGAAAAATAGAGGTTTTTATGCATAGTCTTGCATTCTTCATCATGCCAGTCGTTCAATAGGCAATCATCATAAGGACATGCATGTTTATTGTGGTGGATGATATGGAGGTAAGAATTAAGAGCAATGTCCCAAAGTGCATTTGACAATGTGTTATATCTAGTCACAGTTAAAAAATGGAAGACAAGTGGATGAAACAAGATATAAGCTTAGAGAGGAGGAGTGGAGAGGCATCAATGTATTTGATATCAAAGTGAATCACATAAATGTGGGTAACTACTCTGCCAATGAAGAAGACAGAAAACACTCCAATTTACCATGTGAATTAACAAATGTTCAAGTTCTCACCAAAATGATTTAGTGTTGAGATAAAGACAATTGCAATCGTTGACCATAAGAGAATATCAACTTTTCCAATAAAATCAATATTCAAGTGCCTAGGCACAATGAGCATGGTTTATGCCATTATCAATATTGGTGTTCTTGGATCTCTTATTTGGGCTCATCATTTGTCCACTTTGGGCTCAAAAATTGATACACCCACTCACTCCACTGTAGCTACCATGATCATAAATTTGCGGTGCTACTAATCAATTTCTAATAGCAAAACTGGACATCAAAGCCAAAGGGAAGTTTGTAAATTCGATAACTACATACTCGCTTCCATTTTCATAACAAACACGACAACTTCAAGGGATGCATCCATAGTCTTGATCTATAAAACTAATGTAAGACAAAGCCACAAGCCATGGTTGATACTATAGAAATGATTGGAGGCTTGAAAGACAGAGAAAAACATTTATAGCATAAATAAGAAAAAAAATATTACATCGTGGATTTGGAAGTTGAGGAGGTGAAATAAACCCCTTGCACTCTTCATATTGATAATCCTTGCACTCTTGCCATTGATAATCTCCTAATCTAAAAATGTGACCACATTGTCCCCATTACTGGAGGCACAACCATATACTGGGCCTTGGGTGAGGTGAGGACAAAGGAGGGGCTAAACAAAGGTTGAATGGAAGAATAGATGAACCTCCTTTTGATCTTATAATGTTAATTGCTTCCATCCCTTGCACTGCTTAGCAAAGACTCTACTGTAGATTTTATCATACTTTCTCTCCTTTGGCCTTCAATGCCTCTTATAGCGATATATAGTGCCATGGATTCTAATCTCATGGCATCTTAAAGGAGTAGGAGATATGGTAGTTAGTTTGTTTGTTTTTTATTTTCTTTTTCTTTTCTTTTTTAACTTTTCTCTGGGCCAAATCAGAAATTTCATGGGGTGTGTCCAGTCATCTCCATGTTCAAGGTGGGGGGAGCACCCAGGGGCACCCCAGTTTGGGGAAACACCTCACAGTTTCAGGAACATGTTTCACAGTACAGCTGCCAAATTTTTCAACAAGGACGACATGAGGAAATGCCCCACATGAAGTTTCCCCGTCCCAAATATATGGAAAGTGTAGAGGTGTGCCCCCACTTGGAGGAGCGCATCACGGTGTAACACCATAACCTGGCATTCTTATAGAAGGCCACATAGAAGAATGAGAAATCCACAGGATTGACCGGAAATAACATCGTAATTATAAATCAGGGTAACCTACAATATTTAGTCTCGGCAACAATAGAAGGCCACATTGTAGCCTAGGATACTTGTTCTTGGCATCAATAAATCTCAAATAAAACCGTTATAGCGTGCGCTGAGAATCAAACTTGCGCGGTAAATTCCCACTCATCCAAAGCTGAATCACAGCACAACCAACTATTACGAATCCATTCTTAGGACATGCTTGAATGCACAGTGAGTGAGTACAATGCCGACGCCCCGTACATACACTCACGGTGATGTCTATAGCCAAATAATAAAGTTTGCCATAAATCTTTATTATAACAGAATCCACAATGCAGCTAATCAGTTTTCGAAAGTAGTACTGGACATTTGAAGCCACGTAAAAGCTGGAAAATACTTATTCACTCCATACTCGTTTCCGTTTCCATAGAAAACAGGGCATGTTCAAGGGATGCATGCTTGGTCATGGTGTATAAAAAGCTAACGTGAGAAGTCGTCCCAATGCATAACCGATAATGCATAAATAATTAGAGTCTTGAAAGATGAGGAAAAGCATTTAGAACATAAAAGAAAAATTTTAAAAATAACTATAAATTGGAGCTTACGTCGCGGATTTGGAAGCCGAGGACGCGGATTGCATTCCTCACACTCCTGACATTCCCAGCCCCGTAATCCAAAAGCGTGACCACATTGTCCCCATTACTGGATTTGCACCGTACATTGAACCTTGTTGGGCGTGATGACGGCTGGGGACGGGATAAACATAGATTGAACTGAAGAATATGCGAACCCCCTGCAGCTCCTGTAATGTTAATTGCCTCCATTCCCTTGCACTGCTAGATTATGACTCTGCTGGAGTTTTGTCGTACGCCTGTCCTACGCTCTTCAACACCTCTTACAGTCTCTTCGCGTGTTCTATTCCCGTGCCCTGCCAGAGGAGGAAGAAATGACACAGAATAAGCCCACCGTTTTAAGCCACGCGATTTTGTTTCCCACCTTTCCAGGGTTTTGAATAGGAAGTCAGAAAGGAAATGCTCGACAATGTGCATCAATATAACGTTTTTTCAAGTGAACGAGTGGGCCATGTCCGCACTCGGTTAATGGAATTAATTGAAGGTGTTTATGTGGAGTTTTGATTTTTTCAAATAAGATTCCTCCAATTTTGATTTACATGGAAAATTGCTGGAACTCGGTTGATAGGGATCCAATTTGGTGAAATTATTTGGGGGCATTATTTGAAAATGAAAAATCATAATCAAATTCATCCATTTTTTTAAGATGTGTTATATGGTTGTTTTTATTGCAAAATTATATGGGTCCATTACCAATCTCCTTTTCTAACATTTATAGAAGTTAATATTATATTTAAATTTTTGTTCATCTAATGTTAAATTTTATTTTTTTTAAATTAATGTTATATTTTTGTTTAAGTAGTAATGTAGCATTTAAAGAGATTATTTAGAAGAATTTATTTTAAAGTAATGAGCTATTTTTATTTCACAAAATAGGTAGAGAGGGACACTATCCAGCTCAATGTACAAGCTATATTGTAATGTTGAGTGAAACAAAAGCAACACTCATTTAAACAAATCGCTATGGTGCGGCTCATAAGGTATCTAAAATGAATTGAGCAAATGGAAGTATGTAGATGGCCTAATGTTATCTTCAAGGAAGACATGAATGAAAGAAAAAAAACATGGATGGGACAAAACTATACATGGATGCAAAAATGGAATATTTACCTCAATACTTGACCCACAAATACTAAAGAATTTTGTTATGGAGAAGTTTCGTAAACAGGTATGGGGAAAAGAGTTGGGTAGAAAGAAGAAGTACTACATTGAATAATTCAACCCTACATATGATCTCCAACAAAAAGAGTACATTGGAGCTAACATTATGTGGAGGGAAAATGTTCTTATTACTCAATTAAGAACCAACTCGCATCAACTTTGGTGTGAAACTGGACAGTGGAAAAGGCTTAAAGAAGCTTGGGAAGAACGGGTGTGTATGCAGTGGAATCAGAAAAACATTTCATTTTGGAATGTGATGGGTTCAAAAATATCAAAGAGAGTTATGGGAATATGTTAACTTCATTTTCTTGGCATTGTTTTTCCAAGGAGAGGATTGTTGGAAGGTTGGGCCAAGGCATCATCAATTTGAATAAGAAAATATCATTTCATATCATTTTCTGTAAACATTTTGACTTACTCAAAATACACACAAATAAAAATAAATAAATAAATAAACAAAAAGATTAACATATTTTCACTTTTTCAAAATAAAATAAAAATAATCCTATGTTAAAATAAAAATTATATGTTATTACCTTTTTTTGGTTGAGTAGCTAAGTTAAACTTACTTGGTTTTTACCTATGGTTTTTTACTTGCAAGTTTATGAGAACCCATGATATTCATGTAGAATATAGTTTATTTAAAGGGTGGAATTAAAGCAGCCTAGATCCATCTTAACTCGGGATTAAATTTATTAAATTGTTATATGTTTATAAATTATATATTCTAAAATCATATATATATCACATTTCCATATATATAAATATTTTTTAATTAAATTTATTAAATTTTTATACATTTATTAATTATATGTTTTGAAATATCATTCATGAATCATTATATGTTATTGTTATTTTAGTTTAGTTTAATACTATATGTATATTATGATTTCTTTAAATTATTTGTAATTTTATTAATAAAAACAACATTAGAGTCCACGAGGTACTCGATAGGCGGTGATTGGGTGCTCTGCTAAGGCACTCCTTGATGTGAAGTCAACGGTTCAATTCCCCGCCACTAGGTTGATATATTGGAAATGATGAAGAAGTAGTCCTCCCAAGCTTAAAAAATAAAAATAAAAAATATTACAATATAACAAATTGAATTGAATCGATTTATTATTTTTATTACTCTTTACTTTTTATCACTTTTTTAATTGAGTTTACATTATGCTTTATTGTTGTTGTTTTTTAATTTAATGTTTCATTTTGCAAACATCATCTCTCCCGTATTAAGTGGACAATATATCTCATTTACAACTACACCATCTCCCCCATATTGAGCCAACATTTAAATGTTTACACGCATTTAAAGACACTGCAACATCTCCCCCATATTGGGTTATACATCGCCTCTCTACACAATAATACATGTGATTTAATCACAACATTCCTGCAATATAAAATTAGGAGGAAGGTATTAATGCGAAACAAATCCTAACATAGAGATATTGCTTTATGGTGAGATAACTTATGACATCATATAGATAACAATTGTAGGTTGTAGAACACTCACAAGACATAATGAAATCCTCTACTCTCTTCGAGTTCTCTATGAAAATTGATCCCCCTATCCTCCCAACTCTCTCCCGAACTTATGCCTCCTTCTGAGTCAATGTCACTTATTGATTTTTCATAGTTCTTCTAAACTAGTAATTATGTCTTATGAATTGTTAGGTTAATCTTTTATTGCATTCACATTCATCATAAAGTAATTACACGGAAGATCTCGACAGTAGAAACAAAATGCTAGTAGGATCATAAAGAGACAACCAAACAATAGGCACACAAATTTACCTTGGGAAAACCCACTTAGGATAAAAACCCAACAACCTTTCCTTAGAGAAATTATTAAGTTCAAGAGAGATACATCTAATTATTCAAGTCAAGCATAAAGTCAAACTAACTAGTAACATAGTCTTAGTCACGCCTCGTCAAACTGTCCTCAATAAGCCTCACAGATTTATGTCTTCTCTACCTCATAAATTCGTCCTTCTATGCCTCATAATTATGTCCTTCTATGCTTCAAAAACCTATAAATTTATGCCTTATAAATCCATCTTTGTATGCCTCGGAAATCCATCTTTGTTTAGCATCATATTCATCCTTTATTGGCTATAAATTATGCCTCAGCACATGCTTGTTATGCTCTAAAAATTTGTCCAAATGGAGAGGATGAGGCGCCTATTTATGGTGAATAAAATTGCCCCAAATGGTGCAATTGTTAGGTTAAGCTGACATGAGCATGAGCAGATTGGGGCAGACCTTAAATTTTGGAGGTGAAAAAATCAATATTTAAAAATTCAAAATTCCCTCCTTTTAAAGCTCACATGAAGAACATATCTTACATATATTAGGAGGGCTAAAATATCAATTATGAAGACCAACCATAGCTACAAAATTCAGCACTCCCTCTTAGCTAGGGAGGTATTTGTAATGGCTATCCATATGCTCTATTGTTGACAAATTTCTCTAAGAAAAGGTTATAATAATTCATCGTCAGCGTCATTCAACTACCATAGTCTTGGTCAACAACTTTGACTCGTGATAAATCAACAACAACCATTAGGTACCATAATATTGGTCAACATATTTGACCTATGGTACATCATTACCATCATCTAGTCATCATGATTATGTTCAGCTCCTCTAACCCATGGTATATTGACCAGTCCCATTGCACCATCATCATGGTCAATCTCTTTGACTCATGGTGAAACCCTAGGAACACACTCAATCCTTTTGAGTACTCGGGTCCCAAATCCAAAAGGCTCACTCTATGCCATGATCTTAAATGGGCTCACTCAACCTATCTGAAGAGTACATTGAGCCTTATGTTGAAAGGCACCTAATCAACTCTATAGTTGAGTATTTATGGGCCTCTAGGACCATTCCTCCTAATCTTAGTCAACATTCTTGACTCTAAAAGAATGCTTTTCCTCTTGGAAAATTCTCCCTAATCCTAGTCAACATACTTGACTCAAAGAGAATGATTTTCCTTGAATGAGATAGATATGATGATGTGTCAATTCACTACCTATGGAAATCATCCTACATTAACATCATGCTCAACAAGTCATCACTTGGAATAATTCACCAATTATCGAAGTCGTCACTTGGAACCTGGTCAACACATATGACTTATTGTGAAACCCTGGGTTATTACCATTCATGCATGTTATTTGAATGGTAATTCTCCTGCCTAATGCTATAGGCACTCACTCGCCCACCTAAGAAGCACTCTGGGCCTTGATGCTCTTTGTGCCATTCTCCTTAACCACATTTTGTGGCCCATGGTTAATACTTTGACCTGTCTAAATTCTAACCTAGGGAGAATGTTTTCCCCTGATGTCATAACATCACTCCCTCTCAATTAGGAAGGAATTCTCAACAAGTCTAACCTTGTCCCTGAAGTATACAGACTTCATCCTCAAACAAGGGCTTTGTCAACAATCTGCTTTATTGTAGAATAGTTATGAAGCCATACTGGTTCCTTCTGTACCATATATTGGTACTAAATATCACTATTCTCATCACCTGCACTTGATCAAACAATCCTACAAGAAATTTCTGAAGTCATACTGCTTTTCAACCTGTCAACCAAGTTGCAATGTTTGCTTCATGCTCATTCAAGAAATCATAATGGAGCTCAAATTGAAGCAGTATCTTGATAAACTATTTATGTCTTCTACACTCTCCGTCCAATCTGAATCTATATATCCCTAGAGTTGTACTTCATTGTTTGAGACATATCTCATAACTAGGTGTGGCATAACCAGTTGTACCATGTTGGTACTTCAACACATATTAAGCCATGTGTGTTGGCTCAACCATAATTTGATTGGCTACTCTTGCGTTAACCTAATTGGGTGCTATTTCTGAAGAAAATATTGTTGTGGCAATCCTAAAGATAGCCCATCATCTCAAACTTAGAGGTCAACCCCCTTTGAAGTTAAAGCAAGGCTCCCTAATTGTTCCCTTTGTTATGGAAGCAAATCTTCCTGGCACAGTTGCTCCCTATGACACATGAGTCCTCGTGCTTTCGTCATAAACAAATCATATCGGATCAATTTTGATCCATCAATCCAAATCTTAGGTGCAATCTTCTATTTGCAAGCAGGACACTTATTCATAACCCTCAAAGCCTTGAGGGTGTTCCATGTATACTTCTTCCTCGAATTATGTGTGGAGAAAACGACCTATACATCCATATGATGTAACAAAAGCAACAATAATTCTAATAGAAATTTACCTGTCACAATCAAGGTAAACTTGTTGATCTTCCTACTCCTTGTGAACTCCATCTCATCTAGTGCAATATCTCTCAACGGGAATCATAAATTATAGGAGAGTCCTCTTGTCATAATTTTTGCTTCATTATTCCACTACTTATGTATGTTGCCATAGCCTTGGAAACCTTCAATATGTACTTGTTGTCCTCACTAGGAGGCCATGGAAGAACAATTAAAACCCAACAAAAGAAACAAATACAAGTAGCTAACTAATATTAAAACAACAACAACAATAATAATCAAGGAAGAGAGATATAAAGTACTTGTCTTTTTTAGGATTATAGGGAAATGTCAACTCCCTCTTGATCTTGACCTTCTTGCATCCATATTGCAAATTTATCAGTCTCATCCTCATTATCAACATGATTTCATTTCTTCCTTACATGAGCTATGGTTTTTGCTTTCAGTGGAAACATTAATCTAGGTCAAACTCTAGGGTTTTATCCACAAACTCGAGATTTTTTACATATAAAACTTCCAGTATTTTAGGATTTACAGACCCTGGATTTACACCTTTTGCAAGTCCAAAAAACTTTTCCATCTTAAAATTTTATTTTCCATAAATTTTTAGTATATACGATGAAATTCATCATGTCATCAATCAAAGGATGTTCCACCTTGATGTGCTTTCTTCAAATATATATATTAGTGACAGTTATCCTTTTTCCATTATTTTGAATTTTGACTTTCGGGATTGAACAAAAAGGTTCCATCCTTTAGTACCTAAGTGCTCTTAGTATCACCAATCAATATTAGTAACAACTGCAATGCATCTTCTACGACCTTTACTTAACAGTGCAAACTTCATGACAAAAAATGGCATCAATACTTTAAGAACTTGTAGCATCGACGCAATGTCATTCTTTTGAACATATATGCAACATCTTTAAAGAAAACATAGGTTTGTTATTCAAACACTCAACACACATGTTTGGATCACATATTTCCCTTATGTTTCTTTATCTTGCTTTGAACAACAATTTGAATTGTGATATTGTGATTACTTCTTTAAATATCAAGATGACTTTCATGTATCTAACAATGTTTTCTTATAGTTGCATGAGCATGAGAGAATATCATTTGTAAAACTCATCAATGAACCTGTAGGGTGAAGGGATGGATTCAGTAGTCATCATAACTACCTTTAATGGATTATTGAAGGATCCCTTTTTGTATGGCAAAAAATCAAACCTAGTTATATGATATGAGTAGATCATAGTCCTATCTAGTTTCTCGTGAAAATAAATTTGATACAAGTCCAATCATATTCATTGAAAAAATGATTTGATGATCATTTCCTCCAGTTGATGTTTGCAAAAATGTTAACAAAGTAAAACCTTTGATCTCAATCAATGTATGTAGCTTGAGCGATGATACATACCAAACATATCAGGCATCAAATCACAGACTTATAACTTTGTTAGTCTCTTTATGGTTATGAATTTCTAGGCCCCATACTCAACCTTGAACAACTCATCGTTGTAATGTGCTTGCATGTAAACAATGTTCTTTAAACATCTTTGCATGATTTACCTTAGACAGAGATTATTTCTAGCTTCTTTTGGTTGCTTCCTGAGACTCCTCTATCTTCAACATTGATCCATATTTATGCAGGAACACAATGAAATACAAAAAAACACATAAAAGCAGAGATGCAACAGAAATAAAAATTCATTTCATTAATAGCAAATAACTGAAATATGATTACAGACACAATGGAAATAAACTAGCTAGGGCACTGGTAGCTTATCTCTGAGAAGAGATGTGGTGACTACAGGCCTCTAAATTTTGTTACAATGGGGCTTGAGGGCTTATTTATTATTGGTAAACAATGGAAAACCCTAAACATCCAAAAACCTAATCCTAGGAGATGAAGCGCCAAAACTATGGGCCCTGTTTGGGTAAATTGGTACATCAATCTTCCCGGGGACGTAACTTTGGCATACGATCTCCATTTGACACGCACAATACCTTGTTAGAAAGATCTTTCCAAAGAATACAACTTTTGATGTGAGAAACATTAAAGAAACTTACATGTTGCTCCCAGTTTTTCCAAAAAACATCATTGAGGGCCTCAAAACAGCTCCGGAAGTTCAGGACCCGAAAAAAAAACTATTAAAAATAGTAAACTATGCTACAATTAAGGAAACTGAAAAACTAAAATAAACAATGGCGAGGCCCCAAGTGGAATAGGTGGGTGGTTACCAATATCTACCCGGATAATTCCTCCCTCCTTAGGAAGCAATGGTCCCCATTGCGTTGACTTCCTCCATGAGATGAGGTAACTTTTGTTGGACTTGGTCCCTGGTGAACCATTTGCCTTGGTGCAGGAGTTGGCCAACTTTGACAACCTGATATAGTTGGATCTTCTGCCGACGAGTGTTCTTGATTTTCATGTCCATGATACGATCTATGGTGGCCGATTCCATGCAGTCTGGGTTCAACTCTATTGGTGTGAATTGTTCTACAATGCCGGAGGTGTCTAGTAGAGGTGGGAAGTAGGGCCGAAGACGGTCCACATTGAACACTAGGTTCAGACCAAGGAATCACGGAATACTGAGCTAAAGGCATTGGCCCCTGCAGCCTTGGTGATGGTGTACAACCCATATCGAAGCGGGTGAAGCTTGCGGTGGGGTCCAGCGAGGCGCTCCTTTTGCAAATGTAGCCACACTTTGTCGCCCACCTGGAAGTTGTGTGGCGCCCGATGTTGATCATGTTGTTGCGTGTACTTAGCATTGGCTTTGTCCAATATGTCATGAACCTGTTGGCTGATGTGTTCAATGTGCTCAATGAATTTGTTTGCCTTGTCAGCTTCAGACTGGACATGAGCCGAATCGGCCTGAGAAGCTGCAAATGGCATGGCTACGTCAATGGGACATAGTGGATGGAATCCCAAGCCCACCTAAAAGGGGTTGTGCCCAGTTGAGTTGTGGCAAGCCTAGTTATAACTATGTTGTACATAGGGAAGGCTCTCATCCCATGTGCGTGGATGCTTTGAATTGTACATGCGCAAAATGTGTACGATTATCTTGTTGACGACCTTTGTCTGGCCATCAGTTTGGGGATGGAAAGTTGTGGACTTGGTGAGCTTGGTGTCTAGCATTGACCAGAGGCTAGACCAAAATGTGTTGAGGAACCTGCTATCTCGGTTTGAGATAATAGGTTGTGGGATCCCAAAGTTCACCCACACTCATTCAAAGAAGAGTTTAGCAGTGGTTTCTGCTGTGATATTCTTCTTGCAGAGCGCTATAATGGCCATCTTCGAGAATCTGTCGACGACCAAAAAAACACAGTCGTTTCCATGCTTAGTAGAAGGAAGGCCCGGCATGTAATCCATGGAGATGGATTTCCAAGGTCGACTAGGGGTAGGGAGCGGAGTATAGAGGCTTTTATTCTTGATGGATGGTTTGGCAATAGTGCAAGAAGTGCAGGATCTTATGTACTTCCCGACATCCTGTCAGAGGTTTGACCAATAGAAATATTTATGAAATACAACCACTATTTTCTCAACCCCGAAATTGCTAGCCACCCGACTGTAGTGAGCTTCCCAAATTATCTTGGCTTGCTCGCTTGAAACACAAAGGTGTCCCTGGTGATATAGCAGTGCATCCTAAAGGTGAAAATTTGGAACTTGCGCACCCTCCAAGATTGTCTTGTATGTGTGGTCAGATTCCGGATCGCTCTTGTAGAGAAGCGGCCAACCATAAGTCTTGTGCCCACAAAATTCGAGAACGGTGGATAGCGCCATGATTGGTGGTCGGTTGAGGCAGTCTGCAACATTATTGGTGCTTCCCTTCTTATACTTGATGTTCAAATGAAATTGTTGCAGATATGTGGACCACTTCTGTTGGCGATCGTTCTGCAACTTCCCTTGCATCTGTATGAACTGCAGGGATTAGTGGTCTATGTGGATGAACGTTTCCTTCCCGAAAATGTAATGCTTCCATTGTCAGAAAGCCTGCACAATGGAATATTTTCTTTGTCATAAGTGGGATACTTGGAATAATTTCTCACTGCGATAGGCCACTGGATGCCATTGTTGAGTAAGAACTTCCCCAATAGCATAGTTAGAGGCATTTGTCTTGATCTCGAATGGTTGTTGCAAATCTGGTAATGTGAGCACAAGGGCAGAGCAGTGGTGATGTTTCAATTCTACGAATGCCTTCTGTTGAGATTCCGACCAAAAGAGTTTTGCTTTCACTCCTCCCTTGGTGACTTGAATCAAGGGCCAAGTGATATGAGAGAATCCCAACACGAACCTGCAGTAGAAATTAGCAAGACCCGGAAAGCTGCGAAGCTCTATTGGAGTGGTTGGGGCTGGCCAATCCCGAATGACTTGGATCCACATGCAGCCCCCGCTCATCAATAATGTATCTTAGATATTGAACCTCAGTCATACCAAATGTGCACTTCTCTGAATTTGCACACAACTTGTGTTGCCGCAGTGTTTGGAGGACTTGTCGGATGTTGTGGAGGTTCTCGTCCCAAGTCTGGCTGAATATCAGAATGTCATCCAAGTACACTACTACAAATGAGTTGGTGAATGAGCGCAAAATATCTTCCATCAGCCTCATGAAGGTTGCGGGAGCATTTGTCAACCCGAAAGGCATGACCAACCATTCGAAAAGGCCCTCCTTGGCTTTGAAGGTAGTCTTCCACACATTGGAGTGTTTGATTGGTACCTGGTGATACCCAGACTTCAATTCGATCTTGCTGAAATATTTTCCCCCTTTGAGTTGGTCTAGAAGGTCATCAATCCATGGGATTGGGTACCTATTCCAGACAGTGATCTTGTTTAGCGCTCGATAGTCAATACAGAGTCTCCAAGTCCCATCCTTCTTCTACACCAACACAATCGAGCTCCCACAAGGCAATGAACTCGGCTGTATGTGACCTTTTTGCAACAGCTCTTGAATCTGCCTCTTGATTTCATCATTTTCTAGAATAGAGCACCAATAGATCGGTCCACTGGGAAACGACGCACCTGGGGTCATATCGATGGGGTGCTTGACTTGACAGTGCAAAGGCACCCCTGTGTGTGAGGTTAAGATGTCCCTGTACTCCTCCACGACCTTGTTCATTTGTTGTTGTCATGCGGAGGAGTCCTGTCTGGAGTTCGTGGCCACATTCTTCTTATTTCCCTGAGGGGGGATCATTAAAAAAAACAAAATTTTCTTTTTTGGAAATGAGCTTACTGCATTGTTTTGCAGTAAGCAAAGAGATAGCAGCAGGCGGTGGTACCTCTGGTATCCTGTGCAACTTATTTCCCAAAGTAACAATAACAACGCGAGGCCGAGACTGATACACAACATGTCTCTTCCACAAGTATGGTTGGCCTAATAATACATCACAAACATCAAGAGGAGCAATGTCACATAATACCTCATCCGTGAACGGCTTGATTTTGTAGGGAAGGTAGCACTGTGCGCTAACGCAAAGATCCCATCCTTTGTGAAGCCACTCGATGGTGTACAAATGTGGGTGTGTTGTGGTCAGCAAGCCCAACCACTTCACAACCTCTGCTGAAATGAGGTTCTTTTGGCTCCCACTATCGACAATAAACTATAGCAGGGAACCCTTTACCCACATCTGGGAGTGGAAGAGACGCTCCTCCTCCTCTAGATCTTCTGGTTCCTCCTTTTGGATCTTTGTGGTGGCAACGGTGGCGTTGGGCTCCCCATCGATAATCTACTTCCCTTTGTCATTCCCCTTTTTGGGTTTTGATTCAGAGTCAAAGCATGCATCTAATTCATAATACTTCATCTCAGGCACCAATGACTGCTAGGCCTGACACTCACTTATGTTGTGAGTGGAGCTCTTATGGAACTCACACAATTTCTCGTGTCCTTCTTTGGCTTCACGGTGTTGTTCTTTGCTTGCGGCTTTGGAAAGTTCTCTTGGGCCTCCATGCCTTGTGTTTTTCCTTTGTTCTGTGGTTTAGGGGCACCTTTCCCTTGCTTTTGATTCGAAGATCCAAAGTCACGCTTCTTCTGTTTGAATTTATGCTCAATCTTGGCAGCATACCGGTATGTTGTACCAAGAGAGGAGATGTCAAGGAACTACATTTGCTGTTGAACTTATTTGTGAAGACAACTGTGGTACTCTAGCACCAAATGTTTCTCCAAATATTTGATACCCAAATTTTTGCGCAGGGTATGGAACATATTCGTTAGCTCATGCACATCTTGATCCCTTTGTTGCCGCAATGTAGTCCATTGTATGTACTTTTTCTCATAGCTCCCCACGGGATAATATTGTTCCTTGATATCGTCTCGAAAATAATTCCGAGTGGGTGTGGCCGAGAACAGAGAGGGTTCCCCCTCATCCTTTTTCTCACAGTAGGTTTCCCACCAGTCCTTGACATGGGTGACGACTTTGAGTGAAAAAATAATCTTCTCCCGGTCGGAAAAGTCATGAACTAAGAAATACCCTTCTAATAGATTCAACTATCTATCTACATCGTCTACATCTATTTGGACCTAAAATATGGGAATGTCAAAGTTTACTTGTACCTTAAAAGGAGTAGCGCCTCTATAGTGATTGTTGGATGTAGATGTGACGTTGGTGGGTAGCCGTTGAAGAATCTAGGAAAGTTTATCCATCATCGCGTTCCTTTGTTTCTCGAGGGCCTCCTTGAGCAATATTTTGATAGGATCTCCCACTCCCTCATATTTATTTTCTTCCCCCATGGGTGGTCGTCAGGGTTTACGAGGCCGATCTTGCAAAGGTTCAACTAGATCGAGCTATAACTCCTTATACCCTGACCTCGTTCGGGACATGCAAAGAAAGACCACTCTGGTACCATTGATCTGGATTTATGCAGGAACACAATGAAATAAAAAAATACACATAAAAGCAGAGATGCTACATAAATAAAACTTAATTTCATTAATAGTAAATAATTGAAATATGATTACATACAAAATGGAAATAAACTAGCTAGGGCACTGATAGCTTATCTATAAGAAGAGATGTGGTGGCTACAAGCCTCTAAACTGTGTTACAATGAGACTTGAGTGCCTGTTTATTATTGAGAAACAATGGAAAACCCTAAACATCCAAAAACCTAACCCTAGGAGATGAAGCGCCAAAACTATGGGCCCTGTTTGGGTAAATTGGTACATCAATCTTCCTGGGGACGTAACTTTGGCATACGATCTTTGTTTGACGCACACAATAACTCGGTAGAAAGATCTATCCGAGGACTACAACTTTTGATATGAGCAACATTGAAGGAAATTTCATGTTGCTCCCTGTTTTTCCAAAAATAATGTCGTTTAGGGCCTCAAAACGGCTCTGGAAGTTCAATACCCGGAAAACTGCTTAAAATAGTAAACTGTGCTACAATTAAGGAAACTGAAAAATCGAAAGAAACAATGGTGGGGCCCCAAGTGGAATAGGTGGGCAGCCACCATTATCCGCCTAGATCAAACGTAGAGGCTTAGATCTATAGTACACTCACAATAACATCAGTACAAGGCATAAGTTCATGCTCTAAGGTATGCTCCAATGTAACTTGCCTTCCTGTTGACCAGATCTTATGAAACATCAATCAAATTGATGAAAAGGATTATAAACAAAACAAACTGTAGGATGGCTTTCCCATTAAATCTAACATTTTGGATTCCCTAAGGTCATGCATGAGGTCTATCAACCCTCTACCACTAGACCTAAGGCCTTCTCTACCTTCCAGAGATCAACTCAAAGGTATTTCGTCCCTTTTAAACCAAATTGAAGCATCCTCGGCCTTTGTACTGTCAATATGAGGCCTTTCGACCTTTTAAAACTCATATTGAGGTTCATTTCAGCCTCTTTAAGGCATAAGGCCTTCAGTCCTTTGAAAAATGGACCAATATCTAGAATTTAGGGCCCTGGCCTTCTTCACATAGATATAAAAACTTTGCTTACACCATTAGATCTTAACTTCACTAAAATTACAAATTTTGTACAAGGAAAAATACCATCTATTGTATTTTAAGAATCAACAACTTCTTCTAGATATTAGTCAAGTTGATAAATGCTTCCAAAGAATTGCATCCTCATTAACGCATGTTCGTACAAGGCTATTCTTCCACCCATGCTCTAAAACCATGTTGATTTTCATAGGTCTTATAAATTGGCTATTACTTCATATGATTTGTTAGGTTATTTTTTTCTTGCATTCACATTCATCATAAAGTAATTACACATAAGATCTCAATAGTAGAAGAAAAATGCTTGTAGGATCATAAAGAGAGAGCTAAACAAGAGACACAAGAATTTACCCTAGGAAAACCCACACAGGGGGGGAGGGGGGAGGGCACCCAACAACCTTTTCCTTAGAAAAATTATTAAGTTCAACATGGATACATCTAATTCTTCAAATCAAACATAATTTCAAAATGACTAGTAACATAGTCATGGTCACAACTTGTTAAACTGTCCTCAATAAACCTCATAAATTTTAGTCTACTCTGCGTTAAAAAATTATCCTTATATGCATTACAAATCTATCCTTCTATGTGTCAGAAATTCATCTGCGATTTCCATTAAATTCATCCTTTATTAGCCTAAAAAATTTCCTCAAAATGTGTTTGTTATGATTAAAAAATCTACCCAGATGGAGAGGACGATGTGCCTATTTATAGTGAAAAAAATGGCCTAAACGGTGTGACTGTTGGGTTGAGCCAATATAAACATATTGGGGTTAACCTTGCATTTAGGAGGAAAAAAATCAATATTTAAAATTTCAAAATTCCCCTTTTTTAAAGCCGACATCAAGAACATGTGTTACATATATTAGGAGGGCTAAAATATCAATTATGAAGGCCGACCATAGCTACAACATATTTAGAAACAACACACACACACACACACACACACACACACACACACACACTAGAAATTCATTTATAAATATATTAATCAAACAATAAGAAAAATGCCTGGTTAGAATGGCTCATTTGCAGTGCTCCTTCTGGGACTACCTAACTTAATATGCCACCCTACCAAGAAGGAAAGTCTATTCGACTTCCTAGCCTAGGGAACCTCCACAAGTTCCCTATCTCTCCGAGCCCAAGTCCAAACCACAATTGAAGTGTGTTAGTAATCGCCATTCCAACACCTCTCTAGTGTCCAATACCAAAATCAATCCATTGATCTCTCTCCCACTCCCAAAGCCTTTCCTCCAAGTTCTCCATGAAAAAAAAAAACTCCCATACGAATCCCCAATATGAAATTCTCCTCCTCTCTTCAAGTTCTCTATTAAAATTGATCCCCCTTTCCTCCTAACTCTATCTCAAACTTATGCTTCCTGCTAAGTTAATGCCACCCACCCCCATCATGTCACCAACTCCTACCCATCCCTCTCCTCGAGCCCCTCCCACCTTTTCTCTTATCCTTGAATTAATTTGAGGGAACCACCAAGTCAAGGCTCATAAGGGATTAATAATAATACTATTTTATTTTGTCAGCCAACTTTTTTTTAAGAGAAAAAACCAACAAATATGCTATTAAAAATGTTGTTTACATATTCAAAATGTGTCAAGATATACCCCATATCTCATATATTCTGCTAACAAGTTTAAACTTGTAGTCCATAGTAATAAAATACAACCACTTAAACTACCCTATGTAGTGTCTATATATAACCGAAATTACATAGTTTGGATTTTGTACGACCTATCACAAAAAATAATATATCGTGTTGACATATTATGTTAAACACACAAAAACTACTGACAAAAAAAATTAGATATATCATATTTTATTAAAATTGTCTGTGTAATAGGTATTTTCCCCACTCTACGATGAGTATCATTGCATAAAATAGAGAAAGTGATCCCCCCATAAAGTTTTTTGCACCCTTGTTTGGATAAGGCATCTACTATGACACTTTTATCCCTATAAATATGATCAAAGGCTAGTCCTTGAAAAACACCAATCAACATTTTAATATGTTTCATCTAGTTTATAAGCATGGGAGGTGCAAATGTGGTTCTCATCAACACCCAATCAATAACCACTTTAGAGTCTCCATAGACATCCATAGACTTGATGGAAAACCACTTTGCACAGAAAATAACACCCAAATAACAATGATCTTAACTCGGGTATTGGACCCCTGTTGACTGGATAAATCAATCTTGTGGACAAGATCGATCTCCCTAGTACCAAAAAGTAATCTAGCAACAAACAACCAAATAAACCTATCTTTCTCTAGACATATGCGATTTACAAAATAATATTATAAAGGTGTTAAGGTCTTACCGTAGATCCAATGCTTGTTCGAAGTAGTTGTCCCTCGATCACTTGAAGGAGTTATCTTTATAAACCCGCAGTCACAAAAAAGAAAACATTAAATAGCACTTGTATAGTAAATATTATAAATCATGCCTATCATGGTGATCAAGGAATTCATGAAATAAACAGTTAATTAATAGCTTATTAAGAAAAATGAATTCATTTGTATTAACTTTGAAAGAAGGAAAACCTTACAACCTTAGCCTTGATGTTGAACAGGCCTTCTCGGGGTCCGAAGCAGGAATCTCCTCTACTCTGACAAGCCTTGCACTCTTCCGACTGAGACAGATAGAGGTATGTGATCTCTCCTCACAAAATCTCAGTTAAATGAGTCTGAATCCCAACAGCACTTAACCTCAAATAATTCTAAAGTTTCAACTCCCCTTGAGGATACCCAATGCCTCTTTTTATAGTGCAAAAGAGGAGGTTTCAGTTCCAACTATGAAGGGATAGAATCCTCCTTCAAAGGGATAATCTCCTCGCATCAAGGGGTTAGCTCCTTAAGGTAAGGGATACATGAACCTCAAAAGAGCGGTTCTGCCACCGCAAGATTCTTTTTAGAGGCTTCTAGAATTTACTGAAAGTGAGCTTTTTGAGTTTACTTGCGCCTTTTTAATATTTTACAAGGGTCCGCACCCATAACACAGAGAAAGTGCGTTCAGGTACGCAGGAGTCATGAACATTAGGTGCGAGACCGCAGGCAAGATGAAGAGAAAGTGCGATGCCAGAGTTAAGGAGATTTTTAAGAACTTTTCTCTTATTTTCAAGGCTTGACATGAGGAAATGATGTGTTAGACTTGCAAAGGAGGAAGTATGAGTGATAATGAGCTCATACGGATAGCAGAATGCCAAGATGACAATTTTCAGTGCAACAACCCCGCGCCGCCATTCCAACAAAACGTGATAACAAGTACTTGGCTCCAAGACTATATATACCCCACAACCACAAGTATTATAGCATGTTTCCCTATAAAAGAAACCAATTGGATATTTGCACCATATATCCACAAATTTTCTACATCTTGAAGATCCCTTCTCAGATATAGGCCAAATTTCGTTGTAAAATACAACAATATTCATACAAGTATTCACAATGTCTGTTGAAACACCCTCAAATATACAAGCATTTTCACATATCCATATGTCCCATAATATGCAAAACTTGAGAGTGCGAAAAAATTTATAGTTCAAGAAACATTCCAATAAACGATCCTCCACAAAATTATGATTCCACTAAGTAGTAATATGAAGTAAAGTCGATACACCATACTATATGGAAGTTGCAAAAGGACAATTGAGGAAAAGGTGTAACATGTCTTCAAGATATGATTTACACATGACATATCTCCCTCATCATATGTGGCCTCTCTTACATAAGTTGTCTCGATTTATATTTATGTTTTTCCACAATAGTCAACCGAAATCTTTGAGTTTGAGGGAGATGTTCCACTTCTAGAATTTTATAAACCAACATTGCTCTCTAAAATAAAGTTGTGCAATAGAGATATAATTATATGCCTCCTTTACTGTAATTTGACCTTGTATATTATTTCCATCCCACAAGAGGATATCATCACTTTTTTTCAAAGTGATACCCATCGAGAATAAGTTTTGCACATACTTTTACCAAGTTACTGCTAGGTCACCAAATAAACCCATATCCCGTGAATGATTTTAGGACAATGTCATTGTGATGGAATCATGAGAGATATCATTTTGATTTAAATAGTAAATTCACATATTATGAATATACCTAATAAGTGGGGTAGGAAAATAATGATCCCCAGTAAAACCTTTAACTGGATCTAAACCAACCTCCACCTTTGTGCCTATTCTAATCTCCCACGGAAAATTTCGAATCATATAGTGCTTAATTTTCATCATATTATTCCATATATATGAAATTGAGTTTGGAACCTGAGCCCCTTCTTTAATCCACGCCAAGAATGATTGTTTTCTGAGGTAGTTTTCTTTGGTGATCATCCACCAAATATCATTACCATTTAAAGTGTGCCACAAAATCTTTACCAACAAAGCCCACCCAAATTGTTCAGTGTTTTTTTAAACCCCATTCCCCATCCTCATTTTGCAAATACATTTCCTCCAAATGCACAAGATAAAACTTTTTGGCTTCCATAGACCCTGACCAAAAAAATCTTGATATGAAAGAGTTGATCTACTTAATGATATTTTTTGGCATCATATAAAGATGCATCCAATAGACCAAGATACTTTGCAGAACTGATTGAACCAATACCAACTTACCCACCATAGCTAGCCATTTAGGAGACCATAATGACAACCTATTTTTAAATTTATCGATCAATCACTCCCTATCTCTTATACCACATTTTGTTGGTTTCATAACGAAACCAAGGTACTTGAAGCCACTGTCCATTGTAGTATCCTCCACAACAATTTTTTTACAATCTCTAGTAGCGATACTTCATCTATGAAGATTTTGTCTTGCTCATGTAGAGACCAATAATAACAACGAAGGAGAAAATAATTGATGTAAAATATTCCACTCATAAATAGATGCCTCCCCTAAGATAAGAACATCATCTACAAAAATAAGGTGTGCGATAGATATGTTTTTTGTGAGCCTGCATGCGATATAAAACCACAAGAGTGTACCATTGAATGCTCCTACTCAAACCATCAATGACCAACAATAATAAGAGAGGGGAGAGTGAACAAATTTATCTTAATCCTCTCGAGACCTCAAAGAAATATGAAGCAACCCCATTGATAATACCACAAAATTATAGAAGTAATGCATGCCATAATCGAGTCCACTACTCATACATAAAGGCTCATCTTGTGCAAAATCAATCTTAAAATTTCCCAATCAACACGATCATAGGCTTTAACAAAATATAACTTCAATAAAGACGCATTCTTCCTCTTTTTTCTTAATGTAGTGTAAACATTCTTGTGCAATAGCCATCGCATTCTGTATCTGTCTATTATCCAAGAAACAAAATTGTTCAGGAAAAATGAATTTTTACAGATTCGCTTTTTCCTGGGTTGCAGTGATCTTATAAATAAGTTTATAAATGGTATTGCAAAGAGATATGGGTCTGTAATCTAAGAAAGATGTAGCATTTGAAACTTTGGGGATAAGTGAGATGAAGGTGGCATTTAAAGCATGAGAGATATAACAAAGGGTCGTTGATTCCTCCACCATTGATAGCATATATGGTCGCATGATATCCAAGAAATAGAGAAATAACTTAACAGGCCATCCATCCTCTCTCGGGCTCTTGTCCCTGGCCATAGAGTTTAGAACCAACGCCAATTCATTAGAAGAGATCGACCTCCCATATTGATCAATTTCAATATCACTGGATTTTTTTTTAAATATAATTAAATGTACTCCAACCGATTCTCTATATCCACCCTTATCCTAATGCAATATTGGTTTCCAAAATAAATTACAGCTTCATTATGAAGTTCTTTTTGTGATGTAATAAATCTACCCTCGACATCCTTCAAACCCCAAATAGTCTTCTCTCCTCTTTTTGTGGGAAAATCATGGAATTTTTTTTTTTTTTTGGTCCCCCCTGCAAACCAGATCGCATGTCTTTTTAACTGCCATCCTTCCTATTGTAGGATTAAAATATTGCGCTTATGACCTTCAATCTCGAGGGCAACCTATTTCTATTTTTATGAGAAGTAGTACAACCAAGAAGGATCATAAAATTCCATAAAAAATTTTGTTGATGGGAATTAATTCTTTGATGTTGGACTTCTTCTTTTTTCCTGGCTCCCAATTTCTCTCCACCTTTTTCAGATTATTAAGCTTCTGACATAACTGATCCATTTGGCAGGTCTTCGGATTATCAACTGAATTTTTCCATGTATTGAGAACCAATGCTACAAATTCCTTTTCCTTGATCCATGAATGATTGAATTTAAAAGGTATACCCTTCCGATAACATTTCCCACACCATTTAAGGGAAATAGGATTATGATATGATACTAAATTTTGGGATACCCATGATCGCAACATGCCAAGACGATCCACTAGATTTTCATTTTATAAGAAACTGTCCAAATGCTTTGAAATCCCATCCACACCAGATCGACTGTTCCTCCAAGTAGGTATTTTTGATCTTCGAAAAGAACAAACAAGCAATTGTTGTCATTCCTAATTACCCACCACCATCGTCTCTCACCTACGCTAATTTACCCAACCCTATTCATAATTCTCCCGCCCCTTCCCCCCCCCCCCCGAAGAAAAATCGTAACATTTTATTAAAAAGTATAAAAGTTACATAAGTACATGCATTTAAGCATTTCCAAGAATATAACATCAAAGAAAAAAGGGTCAAAACTTGGGCAAGATAGAAACTGCCAGCCTGAAACTAGTCCAAAAAAGACTACTGATATTTTTGTGATCCTATCAACAAAGTTCCAAAATAATATAGTGTCTTGCCTCCCCATCTACTGACTGTATATAGATGATTTTTTTTTTAAGAGCAACATATAAGAAAAATGAGTCTGTAAGACCATATAGAGTAATGTAGCAACAAAAGCCATGTGATCCAACTAATATATATATATATATATATATATATGTGTGTGTGTGTGTGTGTATAACACCCCTAATATCCCTAATAACAATAACCATAGTCCTAATATACTAATATTTTTTATAATAACATTACTAATCTAATTAATATTATTTACAAGAATAATAACAATAATAGTTCTAACATTTATGATAATATTACCCCTCTTAACAACATTAATTCCTTCCCTAACGCTTGTCCTACACCCCCCTCCTTATCTCGACCCTCTTTCTTTGTCAATCTCTCTTCCCTTACCTTGGATTCTTCAACTCTTCACCTACTGGAAAAATGATTAAATTTTTCTCTTGCCCCTCGTCATATCCCTAAGGAAGACATCCTTTGCTCTATCGAATCTATCTCTCAAAACCTCCCCCCTCACATTGCTTAAGAAATTAGGCAAGATTGCAGTAGATTTCTCCATCATGCCAAGTCCCCTAAACCTAATTTTATCTAAATAAGAAACCCTATCAATAAAGTGGCTTAATGACAACCAACACATCCTTATCCTTAAGGTTGATAAAGGAAATTCTACCATGGTAATGAACACTGAATATTATGAATATAAATTACTTGATCTTCTTTCCTCTCCATCCTTTAAAATCCTCCCCAAGAATTCCATGAACTCCATTACTCAATGTGTCATTAAGGCTATAAAATCCTCACCTATTGATTCTAAAATTCAACGGTGTCTCATCCCTCATAGCCCCCAAACCCCTAAGATCTATGGTCAACCCAAAATTCACAAACCAAGGGTTCCCCTTTGGCCTATTGTTAGTGCCATTAGAGCACCAACCCATGCACTTAGTCAATATCTAGTGACAAACCTTCAATAATTTGTGGGCTCCACCCCCTCTTATATCAAATATTAAGTGGACTTCATTTCTTAAACGAAAAAAAACCATGTTGATGAACATGACCTTTTGGTTAGTTTTGATGTGGTCTCCTTATTTAGAAAAAATTATGGTCTCTGAAGCCTTAAATATTATCTTTAAGTTGGTTGACGATGAAACCCTAAACCTAATCAATATTTGCCTCTCCTCCACTTTATTTTCTTACAAAGGCATCATCTATGAGCAAACTGAAGGGACTGCCATGGGCTCTTCTCTATCTCCAGTCGTGGCTAATATCTTCATGGAATTATTTAAAGCCAAACCCCTTAATTCATGGCATTTGAAGCTTAAGTGTTGGTATAGATTTGTTGATGTCATTTTTGTTGTCTGGAAGCATGACCTTTCAGCCATTAACGCCTTTTTAGCCCATCTCAATAGCATTTCACTCCATATTCAATTCAATATGGAAATTGAATCTAATAGGTCCCTTCCATTACAAGGAAAATACCTTATAGCGGAACTTTTTGTGGAATCCCCTATAAAAATAGCCCAAAAATCCGTTTGTAGCGGAGGTCACTAGCGAAGGTGGGCGGGCAAATATTTTTTGGACGATGCATCTATAATATACAAAAGCACGAGTACTTTAATATCCATACAAGCACCGGCGCCGCGTAGAACCTGGTGCACTGTGCATTTTTTTGTTTTTATTTTTATTTTTATTTTATTATTATTATTAAATAAAGAAAACATGATGCGCTAAATAACACAATGCACTGATGCTTGAATAATTGATAGCACCAAAGAAAAGGTTAAATTTAAAAATTGTTGGTGCTATATACACCCACAACACTGGTGCCCTTCATGTAGTAAGATGCCCCGGTGCATACCAAGGAGGAGCACCACTATATTTTTTAAATTTTAAAAAAATACGACATTATTTTCCAATGATGCATTGATGTTGTAAATGTATTAGAATGCCCTAGGAGTCTTATAAAGAGCACCGCTAGGAAGTTTTCAATTAAAAAAAAAGAAAGACCGGTGCTATATTCAAACATAGCACCAATGTGGTACCTATATTAGAATGTCTCAGGGTGTCTTAAATGTAACACAACGCAACTAAAATTTAAATATGTGAGCCAAAAACAGTGCGTCATACGTATGTGCACACCAATGTGGTGTGGTTCTGTTTGAAAACGCACCAGAGTCGGTGCATGAATGTTTTTTGGGCACATTGGTGATTTTTTTTCTCTTTTAATTGAAAGTTATGTTTTTACATTTATAAATACATTTTTCATTCAATAAAAAAATATGTATTTTATGTATGAGGCTGATGTATTTTATTTGTCAATCGTGTGGAAGGGACATCAGTAGAGGGAGCAACAACAGGAGTAAATGACGGATTAATACAATGTGGTTCGACCATGGGAGGCCAAAGAGACGGAGAGGGATTTATTCCCTCGCCCTATTACTACAGCAACCCGAGCACCCATAAGGAATGTAGGCCTCCTTGAGTACTATGAGGAGGCTACATCCCTGAAGGAGCACTCTCTGTTGTTGGCAGATTTGATCTGCTAATGGAATGTCCAGGAGCATGGTGTCTATGTCAGTCCTAGGGCATGGTATAGGCCCTCTCAGGAGGACATATACTTTATCGCTGGCCTATCCAGGAGAGAGGAGGATTTTCCCCAGTTCCCTGATGTCCCCCATGGGGTTGTAGTAGAGACTCAACTTTCCTACTCTTAGATATATGTTGGGCCTCCTGTATTTTGTCCAGTATATTTTCAGGTGCGTAGTGGACTGCTACATATTTTTTCTTTTGTTGCACAAGAGGTTAGGTGTGTCTTGTTATTAGTCACCACCACTTCAAACTTGAGTACTGATGGGTAATGCATTAGTTCCCACTTTAGTATTATGTCGATTCTTTGATTCAGGCACCACGTTGTATCAAATGGTCTGCCATTTTTTTGAGGCAGTTTTGTATGGCTTTATATAGATGTCGTGTGATGATACATGGGGGGGCGAGCTTCCCATTTGCTTTAGAGTTTTTTTGTTTATTTTTTGAGAGGTTTCCAGAGACAAGGCCTACATTCGACCATCGCCCTCTTAGGTCGATCACTGAGGTCTAGATGCATATATGGGGCCAGATGATCCCCAAGAGGGGCTCGCTGGAGTATTCAACCCGGATTTCCACCCAGGCACTAGCGCTACTGGCCAGTGAGTTTGACCATGCATTTATCTTGTTGTTGTTTCCGTACGCGGGAATTGGTTGGAGACAGTTTCCCAACATCCTCTTCACACCGATTGAGCCTCCAGATGATAGAGGTAATATTAGTGTTTTCTTTAAATTAATCTAGTTTCACTTTATTGTTTTAAGTAATTAGAATAAAAAATATTCTAACACGTTCTTTAACGTGTTTTATTAAATTGTCTAATGAAATTATCTAATTATTGGTGTGTACTATAAATTATGTAGACGTCGACACATTCGATGGGGACATGCCTCCTCCCCCACTATATGGAGGATATGAGGAGATGAGTGAGGTCCAAGGGTGAGGCACATCTTCAGGGGGTCGTGGGCTTCCGGGGCTATAGGTCTGGTCTACGATTTTGGATGGACTACTGTGATAGATTGGCCAGATTTTGGTTGAGGAGGGAGTCTGCCCTGCGAAGGCCCGAGATATCAACATAGATCCTAGGTTCGTGGATCTCTATAGGGACTGTCTACGCGAGATGATGACTCTTGTGCATCATTTTGTCGAAGCTAGTAAGCTACTGGCAACGATGAGGGATGCATGACATGAAGTGGAAGATATGTCAGATGAGGATGGTGATCATGATGATGAGGTTGGGGATGATGATGATGAGGTTGGGGATGATGATGATGATGATAAGAATGATGATCATGATCATGATGAAGAGGGTAGTGATCATGATGCTTTTGGTAGTACTACCCCATCAGATCATGAACATCAGGGTATCGATGATCCTTATGGTAGTAAATCTCCTACTTAGTCACTTGATCATGACATGCCAGAGCTAGAGGATGTGCCTTATATTTCTCCTGACATAGAAAACCAAACACATCCTCATCCACCTCAAAGTTCGACAAACATTGAGGCAGTAGTTGACCATCCACCGTCTTTTGTTGCAGACCAACCACCTCCTCCTCCACCTTAGAGTTCAACAGACATTGAGGCAATAGTTGGCCATCCATCATGTTGTACTGCAGAATAGGTTGGCGCCACTACGTCTGTTGTATATGATATTTGATTACAATTATTTGGCTTGCTTGTGTGTGTGTGTGTGTCTATATATATATATATACACACATATGGGGTGCATTTTTTTGTTCATGTTTATGCACTTAATTTATATATTGGTGTTAATGTGTATATTGTTAGGTCATGTTAGATATGTTCATTTAATGTGGTTGCAGATATATGTGTATGTGATAAAAAGTATTTGACATGAGATGTATATTAATTTGAGGATGTGTGTGGTGATGATGTTAGATTACAATGTTTGTGTTTTGTTAGATGTAACGATGATGATGATGCCTTGTTAGATTATTAGATTTGTGTGCTAGCTAATGGCATTATATGTGTTAGAGATGTATATAATAAGATGATGGTAGTGAATCTGAATGTGTATCTTAGTGTTTATGTTTCTTAGATGGTTATGACCACGATGTTTGTTTGTTTGTTTTGTTTTTTTTTTTGTTATTATTATTTTTTTTAACGAAATAATATTTATTATAGACTATGTATTGGTGAACTTATATCAAGTCGTTATATATGAAATTGCATGCAAAACAACTTACCAAAAAAAATTCAAAGATATTTTTATAAATTATGAAGTTTAGTATGGTTGAAACTATGATTGTAAAATTATGATAAATATTTTTCTATTGCTTAGATAGTTCATTCATATTCATTATAACTTAATTAGTAAAATATTTCAATACTCACAAGGAGCCGAAGAGCCGAAGAGTGAAGGGTGTTGAAGGAGTCGAATGTGTAGATCTTATTTCCAAGGAGAAGATTGTTTTTGCATGAAGATGGAAATTATAACTAGGAACAAATGATAAGGTGAATAATTATGGAGTCTGTGATTTCTTTCTTGGGGTGGTTTTTTTTCCCTCGATGAGTATGTTCCCTGGCGTTCTATGACGTTAAATATTTTCGCAAAATTAAATCATCATAGTACGATGATCGTGGAGTTTGTGGTTTTCTCTCTAGCACATTTGGGGATACAACATTTTGATATTTTCATTGGGGTTTTTCCTCAGGGTGTTCTAGGGTATTTCTGCATCTATACTCTCCCTAATACTATGTTCATGATTTGGACTTGACTTTGTTCTAACATATTCACTTGGGATGCTACCTCCACCAGTCCCTAAGGTGATACATATTGTATAATTGTTATTATGTGCAATATATATTCTCTAGATTGTATTTGTAGATGATTTGTGGACACCTTAGAGGAAATCCCATCTTCTTCTGGAAGGGCATATGTAGTGTGGTAATTTGTAGCAAAGACATTGAAACTCGAATGCAACCGGACCAGGCTAGAATCCTCTTTCTATGGAAGAAGTGGCTAACATCTTTCAATATCACTCGTCCATTCAAAGGCCTCCATTTTTGATGTTGTCATAGATGGTGGTGATGCTTGGGATGTTGGTGTTGATGTTTTTTCTAGACCACTCTATTTTATATACATGCTAGTTTGAGAATTATCATTTTTGAAGAGTTTTCTTTGGTACATTTGTGAAGATTTGAGAATTTTCATTTGTGAACGACCCTATTTTACATTTTCTCATATTCTGGTCGATAAGAAACCATAGTGGTGTTGCTGCATGGTGTATTTGGGGTGTAAAACTCCCCTCGGTGGTATTTTTCCCGACGATTTTTGAAAATTTTCTTGTGCACTGGCCCACAACTGCTCTTTGTTACAGGTGGTTTGATTGGTTGGTTTTTTCGACACACTAGGCACAAACTTGGGGATGGTTGTGGTGGTAGATTTATTGGGATGAACCATATGGTGGCAGGCTTTTAATTTTTGAAGGAGTATATTATCTTTCCACTTGGAGGGGGACGGTAATATCAAATACATTTGGCTCAGGTAGGTGGAATCTCATATGTTGGTGGATCTTTGGATTAGGGTACACAAGGATTTCCTAATTTATACCTCTTTTTTTTTCTTACATTTCATTACTGAACATGGAATATATTATAGAAATAACAGTGTACGTATCCAAGTTTCATATTTGATGGGTATTTCCTCACAATTTTTTATGGTGGCGTGTTTATCACTGCGGGTGGTTTGATCCAACAGACCTAGATAGGAAGGGAAGTAATTATTTCATATCCCTAGCTGAGGGAGAAGTTGAATATTCCAAGACTTACATAATTTATTCTACTGCGACTTCTTTCGGAAGGGTTGATTCTTTTCAATAAAGGGTGATATTTTACCATTTATGGAATATATATATATATATTCACATTCAACATATAAACTTAGATTACATCGTAGGCCTGGAGAGGTGAATTCGCAGACAAGCATATGGATGCAGAAGATTTCTCTGTTTGATATGCTAGGGTCTCACCCTCTAGGAAGGGGAATACAAGGGGAGGAACAGAGGGGAGAGTGATAGTGCCAAAAAACATAGAGTGATCATACATTGAAGTGCTAGGCAAGGCCTGAAAGCTCTGACCAGGCAGCTGGTCCACCCAGTCTCCTAAGCTCATTTAATTCACACCAGGATTTGTAACCATCAAGTGAAGTGTACTGATGTTTCAGTTGTTTTCAATGCGTTGTATGGAGGTTTTTGGATAAGCTTGGTCTTTGTGATGATTTTTATGATGTTTTGGTCTTTTGGTGATTTTATGCTTATGGAAAATGCCTGAAAGTTGTTAAAGAGTCAAAAGGAAATGAAAGGTTTATTTCGATGAATAGCATGGGTGCAATTGGAAACACTGAAGCAAAATTAAATCTAAACTATGACTAAATAAAAGCAAAGCTTGATAATGACTTTTAAGCAAATGATTCAAAACACAAACTAAACTTGAGAAATGATCACTAAGTATGCAAATCCTCTAACTAAACAGTTAAACAACTAACTTACAATGATGCAATATTTTGTCCTTGATTAGAGATTTGAAACATATTTAGAGGAAAAACATTGTTATCATCATAAGATCTTCTATTCTAGAACTAGTTCCTATCTCTATTCTGCAATTCAATTGAATGTCACAAAACCTTTACTCAAAAGTTATTGATTTCTTTTCAAAGTAGGCTTTTGAGGGAGGACTCTGTTTATGAAATGATAAGGAAATTGCAGAGGTATTTCAGGCCTTAAAATGATGTTGTCTTCTGTTCATATGGTTATAGATCAATTATGGTTTTTAGAACAAGAAGAGGTTTGTGAATAATGAAGGCTGTTTTGTTAATCCTAACAACTGAAGTAATCTATTGTGTAATGGATGACAATCTGAATATGAAGTGCAAGTGCAATGAGTTAATCTAAGAATGAACTTAAGATGCCACTAATCTAGAACAATGCTGAACTATAAGTCATCATCAAACTCGAAACAAAGTAACTGAACATGAGTTAAGTGCAATTAAACTCCGGAGTATCCTAACTATGCTATCATGCATTATTCTATGAAGTTACACAATCTGTTTGTCCATCATTAGTGATATTTTGGAAGAGTTACTTCTTTTGGAAGAGGTATTAGAACAATTCTGACTGTGTAATTGAATGCAAATGCAAGCAAAAGACTGAAAGCAATGAAAAACTAAGATATCATATCCATATCCTACTCGTCATTATGATGTTTTGGACAAGCGTTTAAGAGCAAGAACATAGATGATACTTAGTGCAAACACACAACTAAATCACTCATTATCACGGTCATGTCTTGAACTTCTTAAGAATTTCTTGAAAGAGTTTCTTCTTGTGGAAGAGTGATTAGAACAAGTGTAACTGTGATAGTGAACAACAAAAACTACAACTAAATCCTACAGTACTATAGCCATTCATCATTCATCATTATAATCTTTTGGAAGAATTTCTTCTTGTGGAAGAGTTAGAATGAATATAACTACCGTAGCTAATTAAAAACAACTATGAATTCAACTCCTAATCCTACAATACTATAGTCATTTCCCATTCATCATTATAGTCTTTTGGAAGAGCTTCTTCTTGTGGAAGAGTTAGAATGAGTATAACTACAGTAGCTAATTAAAACAACTATTAATTCAAATTCAAAACGTAAAGGCAGCTAGAAAACTTATCTAATTTACGCAAAATAAATCCGTGCAAGAGGCAGGGGCCCTCTACCACCTGACGGAATTCAACTCCAAATTAAATCAACGCCTTCACAATAACACTGTCTACTTCATTAAAGATGAAAGAACTTGAACATAACACTCTGCGTCTTCAGAAATGTAGCACAGAGTCTAAACAAAATCTAGCATCAAATCTAACATAAAATCTCTAACATAGTTCTCGGTCTCCCAAGTGTTTATAAAGCAAATGCACATAACAAGACTTGCAACAATTCAGGAACGCTGTCTTTCCTTATCGGAATCACGTTAGGACTCTTTGAAGTGGCTGCGTGAAGAGGAAAAGACATCTGGACTGAGACAGTCCTAATAGAAGTCTTCCTTCCTAAATGTGTTCCCCAAGTTCAAAACCATACCCAGAATTCGTTTCTTCCTCCATGATGAGCAACGAACCATGCAGACATGACGTGGATCATGCCCATATGCGGTTTTTCTCAAGAGGCCACCTGGAACATACTCAAACATGAAGGCAGCTGCAGAATCGCCGGTTAGCTACGGAATGTCTGCATTCTGCAGCTTAGGCCCTACGCCAAAATTGCTATGAATACATAAAATCAAAATCAGTAAGTCAAATATAAATCATTCTAGAAGTAATTTAACTATATTCATTGATCAATTGGGTCTAGGATAGCAATGGACAACGAAAAATGAGGTAAAATGAGGTGAAGGAAAGCACAATTTTGGAGGCTCGACCGAGAGTCAAAAAGGAAGGCAAAACCATAAACAAAAGATTAGAGGCCAGGAGCACTTCTACGTCGTCGGTCGATGAGATGGTCATCCACGATGGGCCCGTCCGGAGGCCGCACCGAGGAAGAGCTGGCGCCAGCCAGAGAGGACCCGCGCCCGTCGTCCCGCCTAGAGGAGCGTGGAGCCAAGGGGGCAACCTCTTCAACCTTGGGACCCTGGTGGTGGAGGCGCATGGTGGACCGGCTCCTAAGAAAGGCATATTGGGGGGAGATCCTGTCAATGAATCGCATGTGATGAACTTCGCTTACATACTTGACAAATTTCTCTGTTAATGAATCAATTTTGCGCTCCAGAACTCTATTGCGGTCAGTCTGGTCCTAGAGGGCAATATCAAGGAGATTTTTAGTGTGCCAATGTAAATCGATGGCTCTAATGTAAAGGTTTTCTCGGGATCTGGTGAGACTGGGATCCGGGATCCAACAGAGCGTAGCATCAACCTCCTCTGACAACGTCTCTTTACGCAAAATGTGCGCTTTGTTCTCCAAGTCTGTGATGTGCCTCTGCGTATCCTGGCTAATGGTGGAAACATAAGCTGTTACAGAGTTCCTAGCGGCGGTTTCTACGTGGGTGACAGGGGCATGGGGTCTGCTAGCCCTGTGAGCACCGCGACTATGGCGGGTAGGGGGAGGAGGATGGACTCTGCAAGGGGCCATGGGGCCAGGGAAAGGAAGAACGAGGTATAGGGACATGAAGTGATGCAAGGGAGAACTGCGAAGAAAGTGCCTATGGGGGGACAGAGTGGGGGCGAGTGCAACAACAGGAGCAAGCAAGAATGCAGAACAGTATATGGAAGAGGGGATGATATAGGATGGCGGGAGGGGAGGCGGACAAGGGAAACCGCTGGGGAGCATGCCAAAGGCACTGGCTTTGTCATGCATGAAATTAATGAGGCCAGAGGCCGCGTACTGCTGAGGGCAGGCTGCATTAGTGCAGAAGGTGTGATGATTCGTGGGGAGGGTGGCGAGTGGGAGGGTCATGATTACTGATTAGATTGAGAAGGGTGCTCGAGGCCAGCGTGTTGCGAATCAAGGAGGTTGATGCAAATGCAATCATTTTTTACATATGGCTGATAGATGGCATCCCATGCTATATAAGTGGGCCTATTGACGTCGCTGACACCCAAATTAGCCAGGAAGTCTGCAAGCTTGTTGGATTTGCGTCTAACTGCCGAGAAGGAGATGCCCTTGGCATTGTCGATGCTAAGCTTGATTTTGTGCAGGGTTTTTTTTATGCGGTAGTAGTCAGAGACTTGATGGATGCTGCGTCTCTGTTGGATTTTCCTGCGGTCATGGGTGGCCGCTATGGAGTCCCCTTCCACCAAGAGGGGCCAGAAGTTGTGATCTCTGGTAATGTCGAGCCCGTGCACTAAGGATTGAAGTTCAACTACGTTTTTTGTGGTGTGGCCCAGGTTCCCATAATAGATCCAGAGAATTTTTCCTTCATGGTTGCGAAAAACTCCTCCAAGGCCCGCATTTCCAGGATTTTCTTTGGAAGCACCGTCGTAGTTTAGCTTTATCATGTTGGGGTTAGGAGGGTGCCAGATGGGTTCCGACATTGAGGTGAGAGTAGCAAAGGGGAAAGTGTGAGGGAAGGGGGGAGAGAGGTCAAGAAGGGAGAGGATGCAGTAGTCCTCCCTCATGGGGGAGGAGGAGGGATCAAGGACCTTGGCAATGGAGGCAGATTCTCTCAAAGTCTGCTTGATGGAGTGGAGGACCTGTTCTTCTCTTTTTTCCAAGTCCTTGAAGATGCGTGAGTTCCTTTCTTTCCAAAGGGCCCAACAAATGATGCCGGGAAGAAGGTTCCAGGCCAAGTTGATGAGGGGTTGGGAGGAGAAGGAGGTTCTTCAGAGGTTGAGGGAGAGGAGGATGGAGGAGGGGTCACGATCGGAGGCTTTGAAGACAAGAAATAACCATTTCTAGATGTTGGATGCGAATTGACATTCATTTAGCAAATGGTTGGAAGTTTCAGAGTTGGTTTTGCAGAGAGTGCATACAAATGGACCAATGAAAACTTTTCTTTGGAGATTGTCCCAGGTCAAAAAAAATTGATTCATGACAAACCAAAGAAAGAGAGTAATTTTTGGCCAATGGTTACGATTCCAGATCCTGCTCCATTTAATATCCAGGGGGATGGGATTTAGGTCAGATATGTGACCATAGGCCTCTTTAATATTCAAGTGTCCTGCTGCATTTAGACCCCATCTTAGCTTATCCGGCTCCATGTACTTTTGGATATGTCTCTTTTGAAGCTCTTCATTGAGGATGGCACAAAGCTAAGGGTGGTTGTGCTGAACCAACGCAGAGGGTTCGGGCCACACCCTCCAGTCGGCGTTGTCCTCGATGTTCCAAAATTCTTTAACAAAAGTTTTGTTGAGTCTGTCCATATGGATTTTGATGGGAAAAAATTATGTGTTGAGCCTGGGGCATTGCTCCCAGACATCATCCCAGAACAAAGCATTATCGTTGTTGCACACTTCCCAGAAACAATGATTCTGTATGATAGCTTTGTTTTCCCATGCTTGGCTCTAGATCGGGGATCCTTTGAGGGTGCCTGAGAGTTTGATAAGCAAGTCTGAGTGATGAGTGGGAGCATACTTAGATTTCCAAAGTTGTGCCTAGGAGGTGGTGGGATTGGTGATCCAGTGCCACCAGGTTTTGGCCCCCAAGACTTTGCCAAGAAGATCAGGATCTCTGAGGCTGAGACCCCCCGCTTTTTTTGGCTTTCATATTTTGTTCCAGGCAACCAACACCCATTTACCTTTGTTCTCCTTGCCTTTCTAGAGGAAGTCCCTTTGGATTGATTTGATTTGGTTTGAGATGGATTTAGGGGCTGCAATGGCCAAGTATTGGTATTGAGGGATAGCTTGGAGAACTGAGTGAACGAGGACCAGTCTGCCCAGGAGGTTTAGGGATCTAAAGGTCCAATTGGAGATTTTTTTTTGCAGCTTATTGATCAGGGATTCCCATATACCTTTGGCCAAGGGTTTATAAGTGAGAGGAACACCCAAATATTTAGAGGGAAATGCACTAAGCTGGAAGCCCAAAATGTGGGAAACTTTTAATTGAATAGCTTGAGAGGTATTGAGGAAAAAGAGCTTAGATTTGGTGTTGTTGACAGAGGTGCTTGATGCAAGATAAAATTCGTTAATAATAGTCTGGAAGGCAAGGGATTCTTTAATCGTGGGAGTGCCCATGAGTAGCATGTCATCAACAAATTGCTGGTGGGTGGGGGGGGGGAGGGGGTGGAGGGATAGAGGTTGAGACCACATATACAACCGTTTGTGGAGGCAACCATAATGGAGCGCCCCAAACCTTCAGCCATGATGACAAAGAGGAAGGGTGAAAGAGGGTCACCTTGTCTGATGCGACGAGAAGGGTTGATGATGGCCGAGGGGGATCCGTTGAGGAGGATGGAAAAGAAAGCTCCTTTGACTAAGGCCATTATCCATTTGATGCATTCTTTGCTAAAGCCAAAAGCAGCCAGCATTTTCCTGATGTAGTTCCAATTAATTCTATCAAAAGCTTTGGACATGTCCAATTGGATAAGCATGCCCGGTTTACGTTGATCCTTGAGGGAGTGGATGACCTCTTGAGAGAGGATGATGCTATCCATAATTTTCCCGTTTGATGAGAGGAAATGAGCAGGGGTAGGATATTTTTGATACAGTTGGCAAGGACTTTGGAAATTATCTTGTAGATTACATTGGAGAGTGCAATTGGCCTAAACTGGTCTGGGGAGTCTGCTTTGTCAGATTTGGGGATAAAGGTGAGGAAGGTGGCATTGAAGGAACTAAGGATGGATTTTTTGATTCAGGATTCTTCAACCAGGTCATAGAATTATTCTTTGATCAGGGGCCAACAGGCCTTGTAGAATTCTGTGGTGAAACTGTCCGGTCTAGGAGCTTTGCCATTGGGCATTGATTGGACTGCTTCCTCCACTTCAACCATATTTATCTTTTTTAACAACATATGGTTATGCTCTTTGGTCAAGATTGTGGGTATGTTTTTTGTTATTTTCCCTATGTCCTCCTCGTTTTCATTATTTGATTCCTTGAGGATGGCCGCGAAGTGTTGATTGAGCTCCTCTTCAATCTCAGTGTGATTGCGTAGGATGAGGCCCTGTTGATTTTTGAGACTGAGAATTCTATTGTGCCTTCTGTGTTGAATCATTGACCTGTGGAAGAAGGCAGTGTTCTTTTCTCCATATTTGAGCCAGCTGACTTTGGACTTTTGCCTCCATAGAGTTTCTTCCTGGGTAGCTCGTTCGTCCCAATTATTTTGAAGCCTGAGTTCCTCCTGCTTTTTTTGCTCTATCATCCCATGATTGATGATACTTTGTTGGAGGGTCTTCATTTATTTTTCAATTAGCTTTTTTTTCAGCTATTATGTCTCCAAAGGTTTGTTTGTTCCATACCTTGAGTTCTGATTTGCTGTACTTTAGCTTCTGGTGGAAGTTATGCATTTTGTTTCCCTAGGAGGTTAGGGGAGAAGACCACCACTCCTTCATTTTTTCCTTGAATTCTAGATGATTGATCTAGAAAGCTTTGAACCTGAAGGGAGTGTTTTTGAGGCTTTCCGAGAGCTTGATGTAGAGAACAATGGGCCAGTGATCTGAGCCTGCCTGAGGGGCTATGCTTGCTTCCATTTCCAGGGAGCAAAGGAAGAGGTCCTCTGAGAGGAGAATTCTGTCAAGTCTGGAGGTGATCTGTCTGTCCCCTCCTCTTCTGTTGTTCCAAGTGAAGGAGCCATTTTTGGTAGGGGTGTCAATGAGGCCTAGATCGTGGATCATGGCCTGAAAGGCAGTTGAGTCATTTTCTAGTTTGTTTAAGCCTCCTCGCTTTTCCCCAAGGTTGAGAATCATGTTGAAGTCCCCTGCTATGAAACTAAGGGGGTGATTGAAGGAGCTGAGATGCTTCTTAAGGCTGTGGAGCCAGGCCACTCACTTAGAGGCAGAGTGAGGAGCATAGACACTTGTGATTCTGATCTTATCTTTGGTTCCAATGATATGAAGGACAGTGGTAAGGGCATGTTTGGAGGCTAGAGACTCGCTTAGGTGGAACCGAGAGTCCTTCCAAAAGGTTGCTAGATCTTGGATTTGAGGATCCTTTTCTTACTGGGACTGTTTAGTCCTCTTATATTCCAAGATGTACAAATCATGGTAACGAATTAGGGGAGAGAGAGATAACCCTTGCCTTTCTTTCATTGAAGAGGCAGATTCCAAGCTTTTGAAGGTATTGATTGTTATCTTTCCTTCCTATTTTTTGTTTTTCCCTTTGTTGATGTGCTGGCTTGCCTTTAGGTTTGTCGTGATTCCTCCTGCTAGGTTTTTGCCTTTGTTTAGGTGCTCTTGTTGCTTCTGCATACCTTGTTGTAATATATAGGCCTTCTCAATTTTTTGTATGTGTTCTAAGGGGATTCCTTCTATTCCCTTTGTGTTCCATTCTTTTGTGATTTTTTGCAAGTCTATTCCCATTAGGACTTGCTCAATCTCTCTTTCCTTTGGGGTTGAAATGTCCTGTATGCTTTCCATTTCTGTGTCCTCTTGGGGTGTGTTGCCATCTTGTGTGAGAGTGAATGTTGCATCCATTTCTGTGCTACTTTTTTTCCATTGGTGTTTCCTGCTCGATGTTTGCATCCGTATCCCTGCTGTGTTGCCTTGTTTCCTCCTGGAGCGTGGTTAGGACTTCAAACTTGTTTTGCTGGGAGAGCATTGGAGGATCTTTTATTATGTTCATTCTTTTGTTTTGTCTGTGTTTGCTGCCTACTCTGGTGTAGCCTTGGTCATCCTTTTTTCCCCTTGCTTGATCTTCTTTTGCTGGGGTTTTGTTTTGTGGGCAGTCCCAGAAAAGACGTCAGTGCTCATGACATTTTCTGCATCTGAAGGGAATGTGCTCATAGCCTATGCTTTGAGTCCATATATCATCCGTGAATTTTAGCCTAATGGCTTCTGGTAGGGCTCCTGAGACATCTATTTAAGCGCAGATGTGGGCATAGGAGATATAATGACCGTTTTTTGTGCCTTTTGACATTTTTATGTATTCTCCAAGTTCATCCCCGATGGCCTTTAGTACAGAGGGTGCCTAGTAATCAGTGGGAAGTGAGTATAAACTTATCCATAAAGAAAACCTGGCGAAGTCTTCTTTGCCCGAAGTGGAGTTTTCCTTCCAATATCTAATGTATAAGCCAACTGAGTTAAAAGAGTAGGGGCCTCCTTCAAATATCCTATCTTTGTCTTCTAGGATAGCAAAGACCACCGTGAAGAAGCCTTTGGATCCTAACTGGAGGTCAATCTCTCCTTTTGGACTCCATTTGGCATGGATCCATCGTTTTAGGGCTCGTTCTGTGGGCCATATGCCCATAAATTCGCAGATAATCGCATGTTCTTGCATGTATTCTCTGTAGACTGCCACATCCGGATCCTAAATGATAATTTCTGAGATTTTTGCTGCCTTAGGATTGCAGACACTTTTCCTTTTTTTCTCCTTCCTTGGCATTTTATTTCATTTTTGGCCCTTCACCTTCAGAGGGAAGGGGGTTTTGATTCACAGAGACAGTGGCCGTTGCGACGGTGGTGGCTGTTGCTATGGTCACCGAGGGATCTTTTGCAGCCTAATCCCTCTCTTGAAGAGGAGGGATGGGCCACATCTCTTGGTTCGAATGAGGAGTGGCTGAGGTGGTGGTGAGGCGTGTAAAAAAAGAGACATTGGGCTTGTGGGTGAAGCCTACAGCGAGATATCGGTAGGATGGAGTATGCGGGCCTCCATCCTGCTCCATTAGAGGGGCCCGAGGTGAGATCATGCAGGTCTGCTACGACTAGGCCACAACCAGAGGCTGGAAATGTAGTGTAGCAGGGTGCACAGAGCGTCAACTAGTGAAGTTTATAATCTTTCTCTCCCATAATTATTTATTTATTACCATTTATGGATTTAATGAGGTAAGGTCCGTATTTTATACTTTTCTCAAAAGACTAGATGGACATGTCTTTGTTGAGGTTTTATGTTGACCTAACTGCTACATTGGGCATGCATAAGGTATTGTATCACATGGATAGTCATTTAGACTCTTTAAACGTTGAATTTTATTCACAAGAGGCTTTCATCTAAGCTACCTTGGAGGCTGAGAGGGCCTACATAAATAATCAGAAGATCTTAGACATCTCAACCCCGTTAGATCACTTGAAATTTCCCACACCCTCAAATATTCCTACAAGTGTCCATCATGTGGAGGTTTGGGAGACATGTCAACCACACTAGAACAAGGGGTGTAGGGCAAGGAAAAAGGATCACGATAAATCTATCATCCCAACCTTTGAGACAAAACTTCTAAGATTTGGATATGATGTTCTATGGGACATGTTTAATGGCCTACAGAAAAGGGCTGTTGTTGGATGTTGGGATTTCGCTGATCTTGCCGAACAGAATATGCAAGATTGGGTTAAGGGATGGTGGGCTCCCATATTAGGTTACTCACCTAAGTTGAGTCAACCCATGAACCCTTGGTTTAGTTTCCATTTCCTAAATCAGGACAACCTGGAGCGCATTATGAAAATTCCTTGGGTGTGAGGGCGAAGCTTTTTACAACTCCACAAATGGTATATGGGTTTTAATCCACTACGAGACACCCCAAGGAATCATATGGTCTGGGTAAAAATCTCAGGACTACCATTGGAATTATGGACTCATCAGTTTTTGAAGGAGATTGGGGATGTCATTGGTCATTATATATATTGATCTGGGTTGTTTGGGTGCATGTGGTAAGAGAGTGGCGTGGATTTTGGTGCTGATCGGATTCTCTAGGGGTCTTCCAGAACATATTGATTTTCCCTAGGGGCAGATTCATCACAGACAATGCCTAGACTACCGGGGCATCCTCTTTAGATGCCTCCTCTACTATCTTATGGGTCACCTAATGGATCAATTCCCTCGCAAACATTTAAAAATGTGGTGATGGATGTCATCATGGAGACAAGAGTCAAGGTCGTCCACTCTAGTACAATATTGAACTTTATCCAACTCCATGTACTAATTTTACTTTTGTAAAATCTCATATAATTCATGATATTTTGACTTCCCCCCTTTCCCCCTCTCCTCGTCACTCTCCAGCTCTTGAGATGTCCTCCAGAGATGGCAGGGCTTATGTATTTGTATGTAAAATGGAAACTCATAAGCCCCATGAAGCGATTCCTCCTCCCTCGCAAGCGTCGCCTCCTAATTTTAGGTCCCCTTAGACTTTGGCTTTCTTGAATATCCTTGATAATCCATCTCAACCTGCACTTCCCCCTTCTACCTCGCCGTGTATGGCCCCTTCTCTTGTCGATTCATCTCTCTAGCCAATTAATATATCTTCCCCTCCATTCCTTGTTGTCTCGACCATAGAAAATTCCCCTCAAAATTCTGTTGGGAGTGACATAGACTTTTTGATGATTAATCCTACTATGGATTTGACTGCACTAACCATCCACAAAGGAAAGGAAATTTATTCTCCATTGGTTATTATCCCCAATTCTGTCCTCAATAATACTACTAAACGTAAAGGTGGAAATGGTTCCCAACACTATAGAAACAGTTCGTTGGCCAAATATCTACATTTTTATGGACTGTTGGGCCTTTGGAGCTGATGCACCTGACTCAAGGGCATCCTTATGAATTTTATTTCTTTGAATATGCGGGTCTTGGGGGATTCATCAAAATTAATGTCCCTCTAACATCTATATGTGTCTATTCGACCCTTTCTTATTATGTTACAAGAAACTATGTTTGCTTCTAAAAAATTCATTGTATATTACCGCTATATATTTCCAAATTGGTATATGGTGGTTGTAGACTCATGCGGAAAATCAGGGGGTATTGTCGTTCTATGGGACCCAAGGGAGGCCTTGCTATACACATAATTTTTTTGCTCATATTTTTTTGACAATACATATTCGTGGAGTATTTGATAGAATACATTTCCTCAACCTGTATGCCCCATATAAAGATAGGGCTACTTTTTGGGACCGTATGGAGGCTTGTAACATCCTTAAGATTGGATCCCTCATTATGGCTGGGGATTTCAATGCCACTTTAACCAGGGAGGAAAGTTGGGGGATTCATTACAGAAGGGATCCTATGGTTGATAGATTACATACCCTTTTCGATGAAGATCATTTGGTGGACATCCATCTCATCCCTCTCTCTCCGACGTGGAATAATGGAAGATTAGGGGAGGAACATACTGGAAAGATACTGGACCTCTTCTTAGTACATGAAATTTAGTTGAAATATTGGGTAATCTCAGATCTTGGGTTGATAGGACTTTGTTCTACAATGGAATACATAGCATATTTGACTAGGTATTCCATTCAAATTTAACATAATTTGGCTAGAGGATGAGGAATTCAATGAACTAGTAAAAACTTCATGGAACATGATTCAAAGGGAAATTGGAATTTCCCCGATGGAACATATCTCAAAGAAACTTCATTATCTCAAGAGTCGTGCCAAGATTTGGGAAAGGAACAAAAAAAAATCACTTTCTCTGGAGCTTAATGCTATCATTGAGGAGGTTGAAAGTCTTAGCAGTATCATTTACTAGGGATCACCTACAACCTTCATTTAGGAGAGGTTGAAATAATTGGAGCATAGGAAGAGGCACATTCTCCAAATATATGAAACAACATGGCGCCTGAAAAGTAGATCTTTATGGCTCTGTGAGGGGGATAGAAACACCCAATTTTTTCTTAAATTTTCTAATTGCAGGAAAAATATCAATATTATCTAACATATTCAGGGGATGAATATATACACTACTGAGGAGATACAACATGAAGTGGTACATTTATTTGAGTCTTTCTACCAAGCTAGATCTGGTGTTAATATTGAAGATCAAATTTGGGGTATGATGGACTACCCTCTCATGTTGAATGAGGAAAAAAACAAAGCTTTATATCGCTCGATTATGATTGAAGAAGTTCTCCGGGTTTTAAAATATTTGTCAAAAGACAAATGTCTGAGCCCAGATGGCTGGAAAGTAGAGTGTTTCCTCCATTTCTTTGTCTTGATGGGTACATACCTCTCGAATATGGTAGAAGAATCATGGATTGTTGGTTATATACCTGGTTCAATAAAATCCACTTTTATTGCTCTCATTCTAAAGGTTACTGTCACATCTTCCTTCTTGGATTTCAGGCCTATATCACTATGTAACATTTATTATAAAATCATCTCTAAGATTATAATAGAGTGTATGAATATTTCTATCTCGACATATATTTCACGGGAACAATTTTCCTTCCTGCATAATTGTTTGATTCATGATGCAGTGGCCATGTCGCAACAAACTATACAGTCCATCCACATAAAAATATGGAGGCTTTGGTTACGAAGGTGGAATTGAGGAAAGCATATGACCTTGTAGACTGTTCGTTCATGTTCCTCATTCTAATGATGATTGGTTTGGCGGCACATAATGTTGAATGGATTATGGCTTGTGTTACATCGGTACATTTTGTTGTTATAATAAATGGATATCCATCTAATTTTTTCAAATAAAAAAGAGTGTTGAGGCAGTATGTTCACTATCTCCATTACTATTTTTTGGTTATGGATGGTCTCAGTAAGAGAATAAATTTAGCTCGATCCTCAGGCCTCTTCAATGACATCCGTTTGAGAAACAATATTCAAATAACTCAGCTTTTTTGTTGACGACATCCTAACTTTTGGGATGGTTTCTAGACATCAATGGAGCACACTAAATCATATTATAGAGAGATCTGGCGAGGCCTCTAGGTTTATTCTAAATGAATATAAGTCTTTATTCTTGTACTCACATGGATATCAAGAGGAGATTAAAAGTATAGCTGATATTTTTAGTGTTCGCACTAGGCATTTGAGTGAAGGCTTCCAATACCTTGGCTTCCATCTCAAGCCGAATAATTATAGGCTTGTAGACTGGAAATGGCTTCTGGAAAAATCTCGTCATAAACTCTATTGTTGATCCCATATATGGCTTATTATTGGAGGTAGATACATCTTGGCAGAGATTGTCCTTCAACATGTCTCGATATATTGGGCTCGTCTTTACATTCTACCCTCGGCCATTATTACAAAGATCAACCCTTGAAATGTAGAAGGTGAATTGGTAAGGCCAAAAGCATGACCAAAAATTCATAATGACCCTCATGAGTTTGAAATGTTGTTTTCGGAATATCTTCAGTCTTCATTCTAATTTGATGATATCCTGAACAAAGATCCAACTTGGTAAAATAAATTGCTCCATGTAGTTCATCCAATAATTCATCAACCACAGGAATGGGAATTTATCTTTAATAGTGAGCTTATTGATCTCCCTATAATTTAGACACATGCACCATGATCCATCCTTCTTGTGCACCAATACTATTGGAGCAGAGAAAGAACTTTTACTAGGTTGAATTATACCAACCTCTAACATTTCTACAATCATACGTTCAATTTCGCTATTTTGGACATAAGGATATCTATAAGGCTTGATGTTTGGAGGAACACTTCCTGGAATCAAATGAATAACATGATCATGATCACGAATAGGTGGGAGTCCTTTGGGAGTTTCAAACACCTTGGAATGATTGTCCAAGACTTTTTGGAGATCTGGAGAAATAAATGATTTTGATGTTGGAACTTGTAGTGACAATAATTTTGAAATTACGCCTCATTGTTATTTCTTCAGAAGATTTTTCATGACATTAGAGTTTATTATCTTTCTTGGTTTCCCTGCGATACCCCGTAATTCGACTTCCTTTCGTTCGGAAAAAAATTTCAAGAAAATTTCTTGAAAATTAAAAGTTACCGTCCCCAAAGATTGTAACCATTGTACTCATAGTACAACATTAGCACCTCCCATTGGAACGGAAAGCATTGGACTATTCAACACATATTCCCCCATGGTTGTCCTAATATTATGGCATTTTCTAGAGCAATTTATAGTTCCTCCATTTGCAACCATGACTTGAAATTCTGGTCCTGGGTATAGGAAACAATTCAATTCCTTGGCTACCTTACAATGAATAAAATTATGGGTACTACCCGAATCAATCAACACTATTACCTTTTTCTTCTTGATATGTCCTTCTATCTTGAGAGTTTGAGAAGTGGTGGTTCCTGCCAATGAATTACGCGATATGGTCAGACTCATTTCTTCTTCTTCTAGGGTTGGTTCCTAGTGTATATCCTCTTCTTTTGAAGTTTCTTGTTCATTTTCTTCCTCCTCTTCACAATCTATGTAAAAGAATTTATTCTCAGCACACTTATGACCTTTAGTGTATTTTCTATCACAACTGTATAAAATCCCTTTTACTCTTTTTTCTTCCAATTTTTGTGGTGTCAACCTTGTAGGTTGTGGAAGTCTAGGAGTAGCAACACTTCCATCTTTATAGATGTGAGTGGTAGGCTTCCTTGTCGCCATAATTTTACATTCATTTTTTTTCCAACTCGAATGCCTTCTCCAATGAATAAGGTTCCCAAACACGAACCTCATGTTGGATGCTATCCTTTAAAGTCCTTATGAATACATCAATCCTGTGTTCCTCTGGAATATCAGTTACCCTTATATTCAATTTTTCGAAGTCCTCAATGTGCTCCCCCACTGAACCCTTTTGTTTGAGATTTACCAATTGGCTAAAAAAGGTGTTGCTCTTTGTATCCTCATAATGTGCTATCATTTCCTTCGTAAAAATTGACCAAGTGACTATTTTTTTACGGGAGTAAAGCCATCGATACCATACAAATGTATTTTGTTCTAAATATAACGTTTCAATTCGTACCTTTTGTGTGGTTTTCACATTATTGAGATCAAAATATTGCTCCATCTATAGTATCCATGTTACAGGATCCTTGCCATTAAACTTCCTCATATCGATCTTTGGAATATGGTGGATCTTCCATCCAACATTAGAGTTTATGAAATCATGATTAACATTTATTTTGTTCTCATCATGAGTTTCCTTTACTATCTTTTCGCCATTAGGAAACGTTTCTTGTATCAACTTTGTCAAACCTTCCATGTCTGCTTTTAGATCATTCTTCATGTTTTCGATCTTAGCTTCCATGTCATCCATCTTAACTTCAATGCCACTTTCCATGCCATCCTTCTTAGCTTCCATGCCACTCTTCAAACCATCCACCTTAGCTTCCATGCCTTTCTTAAAACCATCCATCTCAGCTTCCATGCCTTTCTTCAAAACTTCCATTTCATTTTTGTTGCTTTTTTCGAGAACGAAATTTGGTGCACTTGCTCTTGTAATTTTGATATCTCATGTTGCACTTCTTCATCTTCATGAGTCATAGTATAGCCTTATGCAGGCTTAATGGGTGTTGAATTATTTTTAGGGGCATTTTAGAACCCAATATTGATATATATTCTACAATATGCCCTTGGAATCAATTAAAACTGATTTTTCAAACAAGACTTATGCAATTCGGAGAAAAATACACACCTTTTTCTTGCTTTTGAGGAGCTCGATATTGGAATTGAATTATATCTATTATTTTGGATCTTCAATATCTCAAATTTAGTGTTGTTTTAGCCCTCTGATTCTTCTTTCGAATGCCACAGGTCTAACATGATTTGGATTCTTCAAGGCAAATTTATGTCCAATCTCCCACAATGACCTAATTATGGTCTGGTTCAGTAGAGCGGACTTGTACGATGTGCCACGTGTCACTGTTTCCTCCTTCGGCTCTGAAATTGTTACAAAGGAAACTACAGTCTATGTACTTGTTGTCACTTTTTCAAAATTCCTATCCAATGCTCAGAGAGAGAGAGAGAGAGTTATGATGATTTTCCCATGGTCACCTCTTTGAGATGAAATTCAGGAGCCTGAAAAAACCCTAACTTCCACAGATCATATCTTCGAAAATATTACGAACCAAGATCTGAATTTTTTACACAAAGTTCCTCAGGATTTCGGCTTCGTGTGATAAAAATTTCGGCTTCTGATCCTTCGTAGAAAAAAAAAAATTATAGCGAAAATGCCACGATGACCTGTTTGGAGCAGCGAAACCCTAGAATCCAAAGCTCTGATACCAAATGTTATGAAACCAGCTCCAAAAATAGAATAAAAGAGAGATCAACGCCTTAGAAAAAATCCACTTCGAGGGGAAAACCTCCTTTACATTACATAAATGAAAAATTCTTAGATGATAAAAATGAAAAAACCTCCTTCTATATATATGAGTCCATGGGGTCACAATATAATCCTAGCCGACCCAACAATAATAATGTAAGGGCACAATAACAACAAAATTGGGGTTATAGTGGTACAACAATAACAATAAGGGGGCTACACTAACAACAATAAGGGACTACATTAGTAATATAAGGACCTAACATGTTTCATTTTCCTGGAACATGCCATACTTTGATGAAGAGGGATGTTTCCAGTTTGGAGAAAAGTTGAGAATATTAGTCTGATCGTACACAACACAGAAGCATAAAATGGCTAGATATAGGAACTATAAAGGGTGGGTCTTTGCAGATCAGAGTAGGTAGATTACATCACCTGGGCAGGGAAGCTTCGAGGTAACACGGTGGAAGTGGTAAACACCTACAAGTACATTATGTGCACATGCTTCTCTTTTACCAATCCTTTCTAGTTCTATAAGATTTGGAAATTGAATGTCCCCATTAATATTATTCTCTAATCCTCGCTGGTTTGGCACAAAAAAACATTAACCTGGGAGAATCTCCAAAAAACGGGTTTACATGGGCTCGATAGGTACACACTATGCCTGGATTCAATCGAGACAATTTTACATCTATTTTTGGAGTGCCCCATGGCCATACAGGTATGGAGGAAGATTCTACAACATCTTAGCATCCCATTTTGAACTTTTATTTCCATTGAACAATGTCTATATTGGAGGATCAAGCGTGGGGGGAAATATCAGGCCACTCCATTTTTCACTTTCTATGAGATCCGACGTGCTAGAAATGGTTACACATTTGAAGGCTACCCAATTGACATTCAAAAAATTACTTTCAACATTGGAATGTGGATGGATACTCAGAGGGTATGCATACAGAAGGATAAATATTTATCACTCTGGTTCATCCCTCCTGGCATACAATACCTTGCTAGTTATTTTGATGCAGCGACACAGAGAGGTATTTATGGTTGTGGTGTTTGGCTCAAGATAAATCATAGGTTTTATTACAAAATATCGTGAAATGGGGGATCATGTACTAACATGTGATCAAATATTCTGGCACTTTGGGGGCTTCTATGGTTTTCCAGGAAATTGTCGATGAATTCTATATATGTATATGGTGAATCTAAGACCCTCATTGATGGGGTTTCATCTAATACAATTTGTTCTCCTCCTATTCTAAGTGGTTGGATCTCCCACATCAACATACTCAAGCAGTATTTTAATCACATTAACTTTCTTCACATTTTCAGGGAGTCAAATTTTGTTGTAGATTCACTGTTTAAGAAGGGCCTTTCAAATAATACAGGTTATATGCATTTCATGTATATGGAGGAGAACACTATCAGGGATGAAGGCTGGATTCTACTTCCTTAGTTTTAGACAAAATGTTTTTATTTCTTGATGTAATGTTGAAAAATTTTGGTACAATTTTGTTGATATGATTAGTAAGCACGAGTAGCAAATGAGAGTCTCTTTCTATATTTCTTTGAACATAAGTCCTTTTTAACATGGGATTGACTTACTCTCTAGTTGTTTGTGGAGTTTATTTTTGTATGTAAATATTGCAAGTTAATTGGAAAATGTACTCGTACATTATACAAACCAATGTTTTTTTCATCTAAAAGAAAAAGAGAAAGGGGAAAATAATTAAAGGCAAAATAATTTAGTTAGTTCTTAATAAGACGAAGATGTGTAACTCATTAAATTCTTAATATAAAATATTATTATGAAAAAATTATTCAAAAATACAATTTAACCAATTCAACATTGGTTTATAAATTCAATCTGTTATTAAATTTATAAAGAAAAACTTAAGTCATAATTTTTTAATAATTAATTTAGATTTAATATAACTTAAAAATTTATATATTTATAAAATTTATTTTAATACTAAAGTTATGAGATTTTCAAACAATTTAAATTTAATATTTATAGCAACTCTTACCAATTTAAATTAGAAATATCTCTCTCTAAAGATGAGGATCAAGAAATGTAAAAAATAATAATTATAATTATAAGATTTAATTTATTACTAAAGTTATGAGATTTTCAAACAATTTAAATTTAATATCTATAACAACCGTTACTAATTTAAATTGGGATTTTCTCTCTCTAAAGATGAGGATCAAGAAATGTAAAATAAGGCTTGTGAAGTTATTTGTAGTTGGGGATTTGCTTTGTTGGATGTTCTCCCTTAAAGAGGCAAGTGACTTTTTTCTTGAAATAAAGATATAACATTTTGGTGATATTTTGGTTCTTTATTTGTTATTGTATTGGTTTAAATTTAACGTTTTTTAATAATAAATATGAGTTAAATAATACAAAATCATACTATATTAGATTTAAACTTTTGACAAATGATACATTTGATTATTTATTAATGAACAACTCAAGACTTATTATTTTTTCCACATACTTATCACAAGATAATCACTAAATTCATGTTTTCACATTTCTCCTAGCTCATATAACATCATGTTCACAATGATAAAGACATGTCTACTTTAAATAATTTAACTATAAATAAATAAAAATAGACATTTATTTTACATAATCTAAATAAAAGAAAAATGCATCGCCAAGTTTATTTAAAAGTCACACAAATGCATCTTAATAACCATCACATTATTTATCATTTAATTCTTAGCCATAAAATATTAATTAATTCAAAATTTATTTGTAACTACCATTGAAAAGAAAAGTCAAAATTGTCCCATTATCCATAAAGTAAAATTTAAAGCCTCTCATACATCCATGTAAGCCCATTTATTTCTCTTATGATCCATAAAAATATGTAACCGACATTTTATACATGCATAAGGCCTGCTTTTAGTTTACATAATGTTGCAATAACTGTAATTTAAATATGGTAAGCATGAATTTATCTCTCATGTTAAGAATTTAATTTTACATATTAATACACAATTTTTACATTGTTAACGTCCTTATAGAGTTATCACTACATGATTTATAATGATTTTGAACTAAACAAGAAGAAAAAAACATGTGAACTGATTAATAAACCGATAAGTATATAAATCGAGACTGAATCTTCAATTTTGTTTCTAAATTCACTATTTTCTAATTTGGGTTATATTCTTCTCATTTTCCTATTTGAGAAGGATCCCAACCTTGAATCCTTATTATCATAGATATTGTACATAATTGGAAATACTTCGTTTTAATTGTAAAAATGTTTCCACTGCAAAACAACGTGTAAAAATATCTGTAAATCTTACCAATTATACAGAATGCCAACAAGACGAATAAAAAAACAATATAACTAGCGAAATAAAGAAAACAAAAATATACAATAATAGTATAAATGATGAAATAACACAAGTCCATATCACTGTTTGTTGTCATCACCTTGATTATCTTCGCCATTGGGCATGATAATGCTATTGTTCTCAAAATATGTTTTGATCTATGGTCGTGTCTTAATATGAACCACCAATCCCTATCCAACACATCTAGTTAAAAAAACACATGGTTGCAGTGTTTTGGGAAAACATAAGGCTCCCTAGCTTCATGCCACATCTTTCTAGAGTTGATAGATATAACCCCATTATCACGATCGTCCTTTACATTATTATGATCGAAGGTGTCCCACCATTTGCACCTAAAAATGACACATTGGAATGAAGAGAAGTCCACTTGAATGATCTCTTGTATCTTTCCAACGTAACCTAACGTCCCCTGCATTAGGTTTTGATTGTGGTGGATAACATGACTAGATTGGTCAAACTTGACTTACACTCCACAGTCTTGTGTCATGCATCCATCATTGACATCCTCCATGCAAAAATGATGTCCATATGCCCACATGGATGGGAACAAATGCACTTATAAAAAAGTCAAAAAATTATAGTGTCATGTGTTTAATAACCCGAACAAAATTAAAAACATAAAATAAATATAGATGTTACAATTCAAAGGTGCAATGTGAAGTTAAAAATGTACATAAAGAGATTACAATTAACAATTTGTTGCACCCAATCCCTATGTTTAGCGCATCCTCTTAAACACACTGGTAATGATTAGATCCATCGTATTTCTCTTTGATTTGATCAGCAAACCAATTGTTAGGGCATGTTATTGGCATATTTTATTTTAAAGGACTAGGATAAGGGACACTTCTACCCTTCAATCATTTTAATTATTTCTTGTCACTGTCCCATTTCTTCCTCTTTTTGTTCGTACAATGCGACCCACGGTTGTGTCGCTCCCATATTGTAAAAAACTGAATTTGTCAATGGTTTCAATTTCTGAATTCGTTGATGAAATCAAACCAACACACACACACACACACACACACACACACATATATATCTAGTCTGTATGAGATCAAAATATGCATTTATATGAATTTTAGTGTGAATAATTACTTTGTAGAAATTTGACAAATGATAAGCTACTTATTATTTATCATGCACCTCTTTCCATTTGTTTCAATAAGCTCCCCTTCTCTTTTGTCTTCATCTCTTTCGTCGTCACAAATCATCGAACCTGGTGTGTTGTTGATATGCTTGATGTGTTCACTGGCATAATAAAAATACTCATACAATATATACCCCTCTGCCATATACCCCTCAGGTTTTTCCCTTTTTCGAAAAAAACCTTTCAATTTCTTCATTTACCTCTCTAAGAAGAACATTCAATGACGAGAATCCACCCCAATTAATTCAACCTTATCTACTAGTTGAATTAGAAGATGAACTTGCAAGTCCATGAAACTTATCGGCAATTTCTTCTCAAACATACAAACAATGTCAGCTATCACTTTGTGCCACCATGGAATGCTATCCATATGAAGCTCCTTTGATGTGATTAAATGTACAAATGTAGATAATTTAGATATGTCACATCGTAGGTCTTGGGGGAAGTCATCGTTCACAAACCCACACAAACAATGTCAGCTATCACTTGGTGCCTTCGTGGAATTCTTTCCATATGAACCTCCTTTGATGTGATTAAATGTACAAATGTAGATAATTTAGATATGTCACATCGTAGGTCTTGGGGGAAGTCATCATTCACAAACCCACATACAAGCAGAGAATAATGACATTTCACAGTTAATAATACATTATACAAAAATTAAATATAAAAGATCCTATTGCATAAAAATTTAAAAATAATAATAAAATCATGTTTTTTATAGACATACTATAAGAAGGTTCAAAGGATGTTGCGATTTCAACCCCAAAAAACGGTCTTCCACAGTGAAGCAGCATTGTAGTGAAGACCCATATAAAGAAGGCACCCTCACACTCATTATAACTTCCTTTTCCAAATAAAGGTCATCTTTCTTTAAAATCCGTGGGACATAACCTTCTTTGAAATACCGAGAGGGATGAACCTCTCCTCTAGTTTCTTGTCCTAGCCAATGTTTCTTTTAAAGAAAACATTATAACTTCCTTTTCCATGTCAAGTACTTGAAGGATCGATGCACTGGTTAGTAGTGTCTTCAATTCGATGAATGCAGTGTCACATTCATCTAACCGTTCATACCTAACCTCCTTTGTTTCGTAATGTGGTGACAGGTTTTGCAATCCTTAAAAACCCTTCCGCTAATCTCCATTAATAAATCTCTATCCCCATGAAGCTACGCACCTCATGGCCATTTTTCGGCACCGACCAATCCATTATGGCCTTAACCTATTATGGGGAAACTAAAATCCCTTATCCTAAGATGATGTGCTCGAGGTAATGAGTTTTCCTCTAAAAGAAACAACATTTTGATAGCTTTCCAAACAACTTATTTTTCCTTAAGCATGTCAACTCAAACCTCAAGTTCCCTTCATGCTCCTTTTCATTCTTGGAGTACATGAGAATATTGTCTAGAAAAACTTTCATAAAGTGGTCCAACTACTTTCAGAATATTCCATTCATGAGGCTCATGAACATTATTGGTGCAATGGTCAAACCAAATGGCTATATTATGCACTCATAGTGTCCAAATAAGGTTCGAAAGGCATTTTTTAGGATGTCATCTTCCTTAATACTTGACTGGTGGTATTTAGATCACAAATAAAATTTCAAGAAAACTATGGGCATTAGGTACCTACCATTTATAATGGCTCGATTCAAGTCTCTATATTCTATGCAAAATATTGAGTAACCATATTTCTTATTGAAAAAAATAATTGACACACCCCAAGGTGAAATACGAGTTCCAATAAATCCCAAATGTAGCAGCTCCTTTAGCTGCATTTGCAACTGACAAAGTTTTGTATTCATAATCTTGTAAGGTGTCTTAGATATTGGTTTTTCACCAGTTATTAGGTAAAATATGAAACCAATATCCCTCTCAAGGGACAATCTTGACAACACTATGGGAAAATTTTCCTAAAACTCTTGACATATTTGGATGTCGATCTAGGGAGGGTCCCTTCCTATCACTTACGAACTTGACCAAATATAATTTATAGTATTTTCATAAACAATATTTTACCTTCATCGTCAAGATTATTTGTAGTGTTAATTGTAGTTACATCCTCTCTTGACATCACATATCTTAATCAAGCCACCTTCATTAGCTAAAAAAATCACTTTCTTTTAAAATTTTTTTACCAAAGGTCGATGAATTTTTTTCCAATCCATTCCAATGATTATATCGTACATCCCTAGTGTAGTGACACATTCTTTCAAATTAGTTGTACACACTTCGATGTTTATCCAACATTAGTCAATACTAAGTCTTATTGGTTGTTTAAACCTAGGAGCCATTTCAACTTATTTAAAGTCATCGCTCTCATAGAGTGCCAACCCACATTTTGATAATGCAAATGGTGAAATGAAACTAATTGTAGCACCATAATGAAATATAATTTAAATTTTTACACGATTTATCATACCTAAGGTTTCTACCATCATATATTGGTTCATCTTGGTGGTTATCAACTACTGCTAAATGTGGTGGTGGCTATATGCTCCTCCCAGCAGTGATTTTCCTTCTCTACAGGTGTTACCAAGTTGCAACTTATGCCTATCACACTAGTAGTGAGGTCCCTCAAATTACCAACAAGTGATTGGTTGACTCTAAACATAATGCTTTGGGACCCTCTAGAATGAGCCCCTTCCCCTAGTACCTTTTCCTCTGCTTACAATTGTTGGGGAAAAATAATTTCCTGTCATTTAATTATCAACCCGGGTGTTTCGTAAACTTGTGAAGCATGCGTGCACTGTATATGCTAGAAATTAAATTTCAGGTTAGATCAATCTAACTACAAAATAACAAAAACCAATTCATCTAATATATGAAATCAAAAAATGAAAATGAAATTCAACTAACCTATGAAATCAAGTAACAAAAACAAAAACAAAAAAACAAATTCAACTATTCTATGAAATTAAATAACGAAAGCAAATTCAACTAATATATGAAATTAAATAACGAAAAGAAAGAAAATAAATTCAACTAACCTATGAAATTAAATAACGAAAAGAAAGAAAACAAATTCAAAATAAAATATTGCGTGCAATCACACTTGCAGGAATTGAAATCTTAATCTACCACACTTGCGATAATCGAAATTTTAATCTAATCTTAATCTACCACACTTGCGGAAATTGAAATATGCTTGACAGAAATGCATGAAAATAGATGCAATATAAATGCTTGATAGAAATGCAGTAAAATGCTTAACAGAAATGCAGTAAAATGATTGATGCAATCTCACACATTATAGATGATAAATCCAAAAGCATGAGAGATGGGAAAAATTGAACACATCCTAATGCAAGCATTACCAAAAATATGGTGAACATTACTCATGAGTATTTGTATTCAATATGTGAGTAATCTTAACTTGTACACTCGAGTCTTCTCCAACTTTACACCATGACATGATAGGAGAAAACTTCCCCTATTTATACAAAAATATGAGAAGCTATCTCATTAATGAAAGTCCATGAATCACTCCCTATATCTCTAGAGTTACAATCCAAATAGGAAGTGATAAGGCACATGTATTCTTAGAGTTACAATTAAAATAGGAAATGGGACACATATCCTCATGATCCCATGATCTTCTCCATTCAAATTCGAATTTGGCCTTAGGAGGCCACATAAGGGTCTTTTGGAAGCTTCTTTTTGACCTACACATGGTAACAATCTCATTGCACTTATTAGGTATAAGCATATGCATATTATTTTCTAATTTTTAACCACAAATTCACTTAAAAATATTAAGAATCAATAAAGTTTGGAAAAACATAAATGTAACCCAATAATGATAATGGTAAGGTAAATGTAATGAAATGGAGATGGAGTGAAGGTGATAATATGGAAATATAAGTGAAAATGTAATGGAAGTAAATGACAATTTCAAGGCCCAACATACCCCCCAATTGAAACTATTGCATGTCCTCATGCAATCTATTACATTAATCCTTTTTTATCCTTAAGCTCTAGCTTAACTTTGCATGATATCATTTGATAACTTCATACTTCTGCAAAGTCTTTTAGCTGAATTGCAACATGGTTGGTTCTTGTGTTACAACCATATTTTGTTGTTGCATTCAATTTTGATCTTTCAACTTTGCATAATGATAATTTGATTATTGTTGCAAAGTATATTTTTATTGGATTGCATCATGGTTGGTTCTTGTGTGACAACCATGATTGTGTTTGTATCCAATTATCTTTTAAGTACTTTTGAAAAGCCATTGTATGCTCATAATAATAATGTAATAGTTAATCTCTTTTGAAAGTATGTGGGATTTTGAATGTGATATGAATGTAGAAAAATATGAATATGAATGTATGCCCCCCCACCCTCAATTGATGGTATTGGAAATTTTATGAAATGAGGAAATAAGTGTTTTTTTCCAAAAAATATCATTCTAGATTTTCAAGGAATTCTATTGTAAAAAGTTAGAAAATGACATACCTTAACTTATCCTTTGGAAATGGATGAGCTGCATGTGTGGTGGCTACAAATTTATGATCATAATCTTCTTCAAGTGGCTGTACAAATTATGGAAAAAAGAGTCAAGATGACTTTTTATTGCTTCTACTAAAACCGCTGAATCTACTGCAGAATGGTGTTGATTCTGCTCCTGCCATCTAATTCTGCAACTGCCATTTGATTCTGCAACTGCCATATGATTATGTAGCTTCATAATGGTGTTCATCTGTTGTTGCATATCTTCTACATTTGCTCCAAAATGCTGAAAATGATAGTCTTCATGTCTTCAAAACTCAAAGGCACAATTCCCACTATGTGAATAGATTTTTTGATGTCGAACATAGCAGGAAATTGTTGACTTAGTGGCCATTAATGGATGCCACTAATCAACACGAGAAATCTCACCATTGATGACAATGAGTGTCAAGATGCCCAAACACATCTTTCTAGGTACGAATAATTTTGCTGATGTCGAGTACCTAGAAGATTCGATGAACAAGAGACATTAATGTATTCCCATTGTTCATTGACAAGAGGACTTGCCATTAAGGCATACAAACCTCAAGGTGTTTTTGCAAAGATTTTAGACTCAAAGTACTTACGACTCAATAATTTGTATTGAAGTAGGGTTTATTTGTGAAATGAAAAGGAGAGTAAAAGGAAAATGAAAATGGAATATGACAATGGAAAATAATAATGACAATGGGCAATAAACATGTAAATGAGCTTCTTGCTTTTATCTGTGGGTTAAGAGTAGACAAAGACTAATGGAAAGTGTATGTGAATAAAAATGAACAATTGACTCTTGCCGGGAAAATAACTGTGGCTTGCTTTGAATTGCTTGGTTGGATTTATAATTCAAAACGGAGGAAAGGTAATGGTCTTGATGGATATGGACTTGTTCTTATGTTTCTCATGAAATCGGTCCTTTGAAGACCAATTGTGCGCACAATTGATTTTCTTCAATGATCATTCGATCATCCCAAACTTGCAAAAAAACTTGACATAAAGAACATAAGTGTGTTAAAAAAGAAATGACCAATTCCTTTCTGATTCTTATGCAAAAATTGAATGTCAAATGAAGCAGATTAAAAAAAATCAAAAGTGTTATATTCAGTCCAATTCATGATATCGATAACAATCCATTTTTAAGAAATAACCATGAAAAATAAATCAACTCTCTGTTGTCGGATGACTTCATGCACTGTGCTCAGTAAAATGATTAGCATCACAAAGATTTGTTGTGTCCTTCTCATTGATTCTTTCGGTGGCGAATGGATAAGAATGCTTTTCTGCCAACATTGTTTCCCCTGGCTTCATCATGATCCATGATGCCAGCAGGCGTTGTCAAAACAATGAATATAAATTGTTGAGAGGGTAGCAGGGGAGCAGTCCATGAGTCAATTTCTTTCACCCCGATATTTGATGATGGTCAGATCCTTACTTGCTGCTTCCCACGCTTTTAATTATCTTCACACACAATGTTGTTGGCATCTTGTCTGCCATCTACCATGTCAATTTTCTCATCAGCATCTCCACGATCATTATCACTCCCGTAACAAGTTGTTGAGGCTTCAACCTTTGGCATATAAGGAACATATGAAAATAGGGTGTCAACTGCAGATGGCAGCGTTTGGTTCAAAGTGGTGAGTTGGCAGGGATATTCAATGTTTATGGAGATTTCAGGATCCCAATTAAATCGAGAAACATAATGAAGCAATCGATGGACGATCTATTATGTTGGAAAAATGCCAAGTGGAATTGAGCATGGTGATTCACCCTTAACCGTTAACTCCCTGGACCGTTGTGAAATCACCTTCTTCCTTACAATGTGCCGCAACTCTCTCAACTGATTTTTTGTACATTTAAAAAAACGTTTTCCTCACGCAATGTACAATATTAAGGCTTCGAAGAGCAGTGAATTTCTCTCAAATAGTTGCAAATTTAGAAAAATATTTTTTGGGTTACTTAATTCACCCTGCTCTAGAGAAAACCCATGTCTCGTTTTTGTTTTTGTTTTTGTTTTGTTTTGTTTTTGTTTTTGTTTTGTTTTGTTTTGTTTTTTGTTTTGTTTTTTGTTTTTTGTTTTTTTGTTTTGTTTTGGTTTTTTTTGTTTTTTTGTTTGTGTTTTTGTTTGTTTGTTTGTTTGTTTGTTTTGTTTTTTTGTTTTTAAATTCGCCTTATGTTAATCATAAAATGCATTTTAAAATCATGTGTTTAGACTGTTGCGTTTTCTGGAAATGCTTGGGAAATAAAATTGTTGATGGCTCTTCTTCAATTTGCTTCAACAACCTACCACAGAACATTGACATATCCTTTGCATGGGCCTTTGCTTCTTGCTTATTTATGCTAAGCACTGCATTTTCCCAATCTTCCACTTTGTTCCATTTGATTTTGCTTGAATCTGCCTTATCAAGAGTGTAGTCCTTGATTCTCTCACATAGCCCATCCAAGAGAAACTTCATTGTTACCACTTGTGTGTTCATCATCGGTGCATCTACGTGAATGTTGCGTTCATCATTGGTGTATGCTATGTGAATCTGCACAATAATTTGGCCAGTTACCGAACATTATCTCCTCACGTTCCTTCAATGATTTAAGAATTAAGGTCTTGAGGAAATTCATCACTCGAACAACGTGCATAAGGGAAATTAAGGGATCTAACATTTGTGTCGAAGGTTATCTATTCCGGGACGATATCTATGGTCTTGAATTGGATACATAATAATGATCTCAATGATCATGCCAATCGCAATTGAGCAAATGCATAAATTCCTAATTACTGTCAAAACTCAATAATGTCTTGTCCACAGTAAGCTTATTCAGTGTTAACGTCCCAGTTTTGTTACTACAACGCACATCCATTCCAGCCATTGTCACATATCCAAGTGTTTTTTTCTTTAGTAATTGCAGCCTCTAACTCCACATCAACTGCTTTACAAGTTGTACATTTATCATCTATGGTGGTAATGGGGTGTGCAATGCAGATATGGACAAAGATGAAGATTTAAATTGATGCAATAGAGGCTATCAAGGCCAAATTACAAACAGATTTATATCGACAAAACGTAGATTAATTTTCCAGCAAGATTTTTCAAGGAATTTTATTTTTTAAATTGACTGATCTGATTTTCTGATCTTCCAGGTTGCAACGAGGCATGGGAAGAGAGCATACTATTCAGCGTTGTCAAATCCATTTATAGATTATAATCTTTGAAATATTCATATCCAAATTTACGAAATGTACCTGATTTTTTTAAGGATATGAAAAATTGTCTTGATCTTTCGATTTTCTGCAAGGATCTCTTGAAAAATAGATGAATGGTGTGGCGCAATCACTTTTTGATACCATTCCTTAATGTAGTCTTTGGGCTGCATTCTAGATCCTTTGTCCATAAATGGTTAAATAAAAAACACTCTAAACCGAAAGCTAGTTCCTATGCATACTTCCCCGGCAATGACACCAAAATGTTGGGGCAAAATGATTGCCTGTCATTTAATTGTCAACCGTGGGTTTCGTAAACTTGTGAAGCATGTGTGCACTGTATATGCTAGAAATTAACTTTCAGTTTAGATCAATCTAACTACAAAATACTAGTCAACGTCGTCAAAGCCATTTACGGATTATAATATTTTAAATATTCATCCAACTGCATTAAATTGCACTGGGATTTTTAAGGGTATGAAAAATTGTTCGATCTTTGATTTTCCGCAAGGATCTCTTGAAGAATTGATGAATGTTGTGGCGCAATCGCTTTTTGATACCATTCCTCAATGTAGTCTTTGGGCTGCATTCTAGATCCTTTGTCCATAAATGAGTACAACAAACACTCTAGACTGAAAGCTAGTTCCTATGCACACTTCCCCGGCAACGACGCAAAAATGTTGGGGAAAAATAATTTCATGTCATTTAATTGTCAACCTGGGGGTTTCGTAAACTTGTGAAGCATGCGTGCATTGTATATGCTAGAAATTAACTTTCAATTTAGATCAATCTAACTACAAAATAATGAAACCCAATTCATCTAATCTATGAAATCAAATAATGAAATGAAATTCAACTAACCTATGAAATCAAGTAACGAAAAAAAAAAATCAACTAATATATGAAATTAAATAATGAAAAAAAAATCAACTAATATATGAAATTAAATAACGAAAAGAAAGAAAACAAATTCAACTTATTTATGAAATTAAATAACAAAAATAAAGAAAACAAATTCAAAAGAAAATATAGTGTGCACAATCACACTTGCAGGAATTGAAATCTTAATCTACCACACTTGTGAGAATTCAAATTTTAATCTAATCGTAATCTACCACACTTGCGGAAATTGAAATATGCTTGATATAAATGCAGGAAAATGGATGTAATATAAATTCTTGATAGAAATGCAGTAAAATTTTTAAAAGGAATGCAGTAAAATGATTGATGCAATCCCACACATTATAGATGATAAATCCAAAATCATGAGAGATGGGAAAAATTGAACACATCCCAATGCAAGCCGTTAGGCATGAATCTTAATCAAGCCTACGGAAACAACACTTTAGCTGCGCATAACAAACAACCCTAATAGTAGAAATGACTGCTAATATCTTCAGATCTGCAGTTAGGTGATCAAGATAAATGTTGCAAAAATCTAGATCTGTGCGTTAGACGACATTAAACAGTAGATAAAACAAGATTTACTCCATGCATCCAATAGACAAGACAAGAATATATCAAATGAATTTTGTATTAATGGCACCTTGGAGGAAAAAATAAGAGGGTGTTCCTTGTTCTACTCAATGGGATGGGTTCTTGTAAGTCCTCAGCACTTCAGATCTAGAATTCCTCTCTCTTGATGTTGTAGAAAACCTAGGCAAAAATAGTAGCAAAATATGACTATGATGGTGGATCAATAGTCAGACCAAAAGTATAGATCCAGAGTGATCTTTAGGCAACAAAAGGTGGTAAATGAATGGGAAAACCCGTCTATTTATAACAAAATATTGAGTTAGTCTAGATATTGGTGCATAATTAAAATATTATTAACCAAATCAAGATCCAATTTTTATGGAATATTTTATTATATTTATTGGAGGGAAAAAGAATTGATCTTTCAACAAACTTTTATTTGTGGGAAGAAGAGGAAGAATCAATGATTACGGATGGTTGAGGAATAATCAAATAAATAATGATTTATTTAATTATTTGTGATTTAGTCATATTTAATTAAAGAATATTATTTAAATAAGGTTTAAATAACTAATATTTAGGAAATAATAAGATAAATAAATGTACATATCTAATTAATTTCCTTGTTTTGGGTTAAATATAATCTCAGAATATTAATCAAACTCACTATGAATTATTTTTGAGAAAAATCAGCAAAATAGACTATTTAATATTTCCTTATGGGGTTTCCTGTTTAGACCATAAACAACTTAATAAAGGTGGTTTACTAAGTTATTTTTCATAGTGAATGCGATTTTACTTGGGGTAAAATTGGTCTTACTTGGTGTACTTGGGTCCATCTAATAAAAATGGATTAGATGAACAAAAAATGGTGTAATAGATTTCCCCCCAGCGTACGAGCGTTAGGAGCTAATCGTATGACCGAAGTACGTTGTAAGAATTCAATCACTAGACGTCGAAGGGGAAGTTAAAGAGAGATGAGTATAAGGTAGACCAAAGTGCTGAAAGAAATAGACCCTGAGGAGGCGAGACTTGCAGGTGCAACAAGTCTCTTTTGGTGAGTGAGTACCCGCTATAGGTGGTGGGGGAGGCATACCTATGCCCGTTGAGGCAATAGTACAAAAAATAAGGTGTCCAGAAAACCACGGGACAAAATGATATAGGATATGCTGGCATAAACATGAGCCAGATAAATAACATGATAATAAATCTCACATACATATTGTGCCTCGGATAACAGCCAGGACTTGTACAATAATATCAAAGTACATGAGATATAAATGCAACCCAGATGCCCCTGAACATAGAAAAGGGCTCTGAAAATTTGATTGATACATGCAAACAAAAAGGCGCTGCAAGCGGCTGAGGCCGACATCATCAAATGTATGGAGCTGCATCGAAGGCTGTAACGAAGAGGTCATCCGAGTGTGTGGGGGGCTACCTGTGGGGCCACCCCCTCATGAGGGCTGAGACATCTCACACACACCTGGGAATCACCGATGTCAGCTGCTGCATTACTGAACCATCGAGTATACAGATCTCGATCATGCTGAAAGGAGCTAGAGCTGAGAAATAATCAAGTCAAAGGGAAATAAGGAGTCCCTTTGCTTGATCCGAGGCACCGAACAAGAGTGGAAGCTGGAACCAAGGTACATCGTTTTCTAGACCTGTCTTCTAGAATGAATGAGTTGATGTCAACAGAAGGAGGTCTGCCATAGGTGAGGCAATAAGGGATCCTCAACTAAGGCACGAGAGAAAATAGTAGAATGACCGACAGAGTGACACCATTGATGATGATGAAATGGGGAGGACTGAGTAGCGAACAGACGACTTCCCTTGTTAGAGTATAAATGGCATGGATGACCTGGCAGCGACTGACACAATATCATGAGGGATAGGGGACAGTGGGACTGAAGGCCATAGTGTGCGACACAAGAGAGGGACCAAACAATGAAGGATGGAGGACTATAATGGGATGCAAAGGGACTCGGGATGGATTCCATGAACGCAATTATGACTCATCTCAGATGCTCTAAACAAGGGTGACTCGATGGTGCTACCACACACAAAAGGTCTAATGGGGACTATAAAAACATGAGTACAAGATGATAACTCATGACGAAATTAAACATGAGCGTGGACCAGTATGGAGGCAAAGTGGTGCCCCCAATACGAGTGTTGCAAGTGAAGAAATTCGATTTTGAGGAGGGGTGAAGTGATGCTTCATGGAAGAAATGTGTCCTAGTGAAGTATCAAGTCACTAAAAACTAATAGATACCCTTTTGAGGGCTTGGTGAGATATTTCCAATGGTATAGACGGTTCGTCAAACTGGGCTACGGTTTGGCCGCAGCAGGCGAAAGAAAAATCAGGGGTTTTCTTATAATAAGGCATTTTCCTTCCAAATTCACTCATTTGTGGGTGGAGTTGTGGTGAATGTAGTGAGGAGAGGAGGCCCTAAATCTTGCAGTGATCATAGCAGACAAATCGACCATTGGAATTTGAGATCCATCAGTTGTAGGTAAGATGCCTAATCCTACTCTTTCATTTCATTGGGTTAAAAGTTCAGTTTAGGTACCCAAAGCTCATGAACAGGCCAGGTCACACTTTTTGGGGTCTGTTCTGCGTCCTGGGTAGCAGAGGTTGGGCAGAAAACTGGGACTTGTCCCAGGAAATTACCTGGAAAGTGCGGCCTATCAGAGAAAGGGGGTTTCAGTGCTGTTTTTGGCTGAGATCTGGGATTTTTATGGTTGAGGGGCATAGGTGCCCCCAAGCATGTTGTGGTCATGCCAAAATGTATTTAGAAAAAGGGGAATCTAAACCCATTTTAATGATTTGGTGCGCCATTTGTTTTTGTTATGGTTATGTAGTTTGAGAAAGGGAATGAGGGATTACCAATCTCTTTTGGTACTGCATATGTGAATCAAATGGACTTTAAGTTTCCAGATTGGCATACATGGTGTCACTATCCCAAAGAGAGGATTTTGGGATAATGAACTGGTGCTCTCCCAGAAAACTCACAGGTTGGTCAACAACGATGTCGAAAGGACTAGGTTGTTTTTGTAATAGGAAGGAATGATGAGGGGTATCATCCCTAGAGTGATCTGAAGTGATATGGGACTCTATAGGTTCTTCTAAATGTAGAAGAATAATGGTACTAGAGCCGACACGACCAGATACACTCAGAGAGTTGTGGAGAATTTCTTCTCTTGAATTCGCAACTATGAGTGCCCCCTTGCCCGAACATTGGGTGTCCATGTAATGGCCACAAGGTGTTTGTGGTTCAGATGTATGGGTTCAATGTAAGGGGGAGGATAGATAAAGTCAGGGGTGGTGACTACTTCCATAATGTCATCATCGTAATAAGGGATGGGGCGAATGGTGGAAGAAATACCATATGACGTGGTGAAGCTACTTGACTCATCATCATGAGAAGAGAGGTTCACATGCGCATCGTCACAAGTGGTGACAGAAGAGAAATCAGATAAAGGATCTTCCGATGTTAAGCCCAGGGTGATCGCTGAAGGGAGGTCAGGCGAAACATCAGGGAGAGTCTCTAAGGGGACTTCCATTGAGGGTCTCATGGATGATGATAGATAACATATGGAGGACCAAGGCTCTGTTATCTCGATATCATAAAGGGGAATGACAATGGGAGAATTCATGTCTTCTAGTGTCACCGAAGCAAGATGCACAAATAAGGGAGCGGTGGACTCATTGCGCTTAGCCTCGAATTGGCGTAAGGCTTATAAAGAGGAATGATACTCTTCGAGGCAGGGACAAAGGTGAGTGTAGTGGCCATGGAAATCACACAAAGAATAAGGGTGATTTGTGCACAATGGATAGAGTTTCGGGATTGAATCGGGTATAGTGACATATACCTCAGGGATATAAGATTCCGAAAACGTCTCGTTGACCATGGACTTAAGGTGAGGCAACTCCAGACAAGTATGGGTGGCGTGGTTGACAACATCACACAAATCACACTGGAAAGTACGCTTTGGAGGCTGAGAAGGGGTAGGGTTTGTCAGGGTAGGCTTGTCCTTTGAAGCCCCCTTGCGAGCTTTGCCCTTCTTACCCGAAGTGGTCGCAACTGGAGATGGTTCCTATTGGGGTGAATGAGGCATTGTTGCAGCGGGAGAAGTCATGGGGGCCGGTTGAACCAGGGTCAAAGCAAGATAAGGTTTGGGTTGACCAAGCGAGGTAGTGGCTGGAGGATCGAGGTACCAGACAGGAATCCCAAGGGTCATGTTAGGAAGAGAGAGGGTGGCCATAACAGGTATTGTGTACACTCCTGGTGGGGGAGCTAGGAACGGTATCTGACCGGAGGGGTAATAACCAGGCGAGACAGCTCCAAGATGGCTAAGGCCTAGAGGAACTGTTCCAAGAGGATAAAGATGCTGATGAGTACCAGCTGAAGGTGAAGGGCCAGGAGAAGACAGTTCAGAAGGCTGATCAGAGGACACCATGAGAATCTGGTAATCGGGGGAACCAGATGGGAAAGGTTGAGTGGCCACCTGAACTTCACGTGGTTGGGTAGCCACAACACCTTGCTGAGGGAAAGGATCCGTAAGCACATCCAGTTGACTAGGAGCAGGACTGGGAGGAATGGAAGGGATGACTTGTTGTCCTCTCAATGTTGCTTGAGACTCCCATAGCTGTCGCATCTGTGGCAGAAGAGGAAAATCATGCGTATAATGACCATAAACACCACAACAAGAACAGGGCTTGCTCGTATGAAGAGGCCTATCCTGCTTGGGATGAGTGCCTTGTTGTTGGTTTGTAGTGTTAGGAGAATTACCCTGATCAGGTCCAGGATTACCATGGGTAGCTTGATTTTGAGTGCCTTTCCGCTTTATTTTTGAGGGAGGAGGATTAGTCATGCCCTGTTGTGCGTACACCTGTCTCGGAGGGGGCGGTGGTTGCTGTTGCGGGGGTTGAGAAGGCAAGGGGGGAGGCGGTGCTAATGCTGGAGGAGTTGGAGCACCAAGCTGTGGATACGGATAATAAGGAGGTTGGGTAGCAGTGTGGTAAACATGAGGTTGGGAAAAAAGAGGAGGAATGCCGTATCCTGGATACGTGCTACCGAGAGGGGGAAAATTGCAGGAGGTGTTGGCCCCTCCCTGAGGAAAACCATAGCCCATGGGAGGTTGAGCATACAGATTAAAGAGAGCTCCGACGATACCGTCAGTGGCGTGAGTTTCCCCCGATGCGTTGGCACCACCGGGTCTAGGAAGATCAAGTAGAACGGTATAAACATAACCCGACTGAGCATAGATCAGGTCATATTTTAGTGCAATTTGGAGAGTGGCTTCTTCGATTTGAGGAAAGTGTGATGCGACATATTTCTCGATAGGCAGCAAGAGAGATCTAAGAAACTAGTCCATGTAGACACGGTCTTTGAAGGTAGGGGCTCGACATAGGCTCTTTCTTCTCCGCCATTCCTGAACATGGTCGAATAGGCGGGTTGCAGACGATTGGCGGAAAGAGGTTAAGAGTTCGGTACCAGTGTCGTAATGAAGGGGAAGCTGGAAATAAGACAAAAAATCCCGGGCAAGAATCGAAAAGGTGGTATGGGAGGAAGGGGCCTGATCAACATACCACTTAGAAGCTTCACCTATAAGCGTTCGTTGGAACAACCGAAGACGAACAGACTCATCGGTAATTGATTTAGACGAACACCTCATGTGGAAAGATCGAATATGATTTGAAGGATCTTCTCCAGCAAGGCCTTCAAACTTTGGGATGTCTGAAGGGAGCTTTGTTGGCATAGCAGGCCAACTAGCATCATGGTGTATAGGGTCGTTTATCAACTAGTCAAAATTGGGTAGGCTGAGGCCTGCCATGAAGAGGAGCAAGGGTGCAGCCGAGGTAGTGTCCCTTGAGGTCCCACTAGTGGTATTCCCAGCCTGAGGGCCGAGGTTACCACCAATAGCAGGTCCTGCACCAGACATGGTGAAGGTGTCAAGAGGGGAACCGAAGGCAGAATGAGAAGGAGAACCCAAAGGACCAAAAGAAGAGTCGGTGTGTGGACTCGGTGGGGGACTAACTCGAACCCTATGTGGAGGAGTAAGTCTTCCTGCTGGAAACTAAGGATGAAGGCCAAGAAGTCTCTGGGATAAACACCTTGGTGGCGGAATGGTGACGAAACAGACACGACACAAAGGAAAAAGAGACCGACAAGGGCGGGGAGGTGCAGGATCAAGTGATTACAATGTCAAAACAAGGGCAAAGAGGTGCAAGATCAAATGATTTCAATGTTTTAGAGTATTTGCTTGGAGGTGTTAACCAAGCCCTTTTTCACTTAGGGTGTGTGTGTAAAAGTGTGTAAATTTTAATTTTTAAACCCAGAAATTTGTAGAGAAAAATAAAAAGTGCTGTTGTATAGCTGTAAATAAACCTACAAATGACAATATATAGGCCTGCAAAAACAGAAAATAAACAGCTAATAATGCAATAATCTAAACCCAAGGAGGCGGGCCTCTCAAAAATTAGTCTATAGGTGAGCAAAGAACTAATCAAAACACACTAAAAAATCCCAATAGATCTAAGGGCACAAGGGACAGGGATCTAAAGGACCAAATATGCTGGAAAGTGGTGCAGAAACAGCAACAGATCTGAGGAAAAATTGCTGCAAAAAGAGGTGGCGAAAGGCTATCTCCAGGAGGGAAGCAGAGTGTACCCTAGAGGAAAACCCAAACAAAGCTAAATGAGGTGATTTGGATGGATAAAAAGCCGATTTGAAGTGGATCTGAAGGTGAGGTATTAGATCTGAAAAAATGGCTGAAGACTCTGAAATTTCAGACAACCTGCAACCGCAAAAACTCTTCCACAAAAAGTGGAGGGTACTGAAGCCCTAGAGGGCTAGGTTCCTACTTAGTTGAGCGAAACAGACTAAGTACAGGTCCAAAATGGGCGAAGACGGAGGTCAGAAAACCCTGAATAGAGGCTCAGACAAACCCAGAAAACTTTCAGAAAAATCCCTGCAGAAAGTCCACGTTGCGTTTTCTGACTTGTTTTCAACAAAGGTCACAGTTTTTGGGCTGAAAAGTGCGCCCTGAAGGTCTAGGTCGCAGGTTCTGGGCCAAAAAGTGCGACCTGCACTTCCGACATTCTCGGTGGCAGGTTTAAGAAAAAGTTGCCATCTCAGCTGCGGCTGATGTGTCACCTGCGCAATAGGTCCGAAAACACATGGAAGTCAAAATTTTATCGTTTTAGGGTTTTATAGGTTAAAAAAAAACATCAAGAAAAGCAAAAAAAAGGGGCTGAAGAGAAATCCTAGGGTTTGAAGCAACTGGATATGCAAGGATCAGAAAAACGACAGCGGTCGTAATCGTAAACCCATGTGGAGTCGCCAGTTGTTAGTATGAATCTTAATTCCAAGCGTACGAAAAAAGACCACTTTAGTTGCGCATAACAAACAAACCTAACAGCAGAAATGACTGCTATTATCTTCAGATTTGTAGTTAGGTGATCAAGATAAATGCTGCAAAAAAATCTAGATCTATGCATTAGAAGACATGAAATAGTAGAAAAAACAAGATTTACTCCATGCATCCAATAGACAAGACAAGAATATATCAAATGATTTTTTTTATTAATGGCACCTGGGAGAAAAACACATGAGGGTTTTCCCTGTTCTCCTCAATAGGATGGGTTCTTGTAAGTCCTCAACACTTCAGATCTAGAATTCCTCTCTCTTGATTGTGTAGAAAACACAGACAAAAATAGTAGCAAAATATGACTATGATGTTGGATCAATAGCCAGACCAAAATTTTAGATCCAGAGTGATATTTAGGCAACAAAAGGTAAAAAATGAATGGGAAAACCCTTCTATTTATAACAAAATATTGAGTTAGTCTAGATATTGGTGCATAATTAAAATATTATTAACCAAATCAAGATCTAACTTTTATGGAATATTTTATTATATTTGTTGGAGGGAAAAGGAATTTGACTTGGGTCAAATCCCTTTATTTGTAAATAATAAATAAATAAATGATTTATTTATCATTTTAAGGATTTGGTTGAGTAATAATCAAATAAATAATGATTTATTTAATTATTTAAGGGTGATTTAGTCATATTTAACAAAGAATATTATTTAAATAAGGTTTAAATAATTATTCTTAAGAAATAATAAGATAAATAATGATTTATCTAATTAATTTCCCTGTTTTGGGTTAAATATAACCAGGAATATTAATTAAATTGTTGTTTAACTAATTATTCCTTGAGTAAAAATCAAATAAATATGGATTTATTTAATGTTTCCCCATGGGGTTTCCTGTTTAGACCATAAACAACTTAATAAAGGTGGTTTACTAAGTTATTTTTCATAGTGAATGCGATTTTACTTGGGGTAAAATTGGTCTTACTTGGTGTACTTGGGTCCATCTAATAACAATGGATTAGATGATCAAAAAATGGTGTAACACAAGCATTACCAAAAAGATGGGGAACATTACTCATGAGTATTTGTATTCAAGATGTGAGTAATCTTAACTTGTACACCCGAGTGTTCTCCAACTTTACACCATGACATGATAGGAGAAAGCTTCCCCTATTTATACAAAAAGATGAGAAGCTATCTCATTAAGGAAGTCCATGAATCTCTCCCTATATCTCTAGAGTTACAATCCAAATAGGAAGTGATAAGGCACATGTCTTCTTAGAGTTACAATAAAAATAGGAAATGAGACACATATCCTCATGATCCCATGATCTTCTCCATTCAAATTCGAATTTGGCCTTAGGAGGCCACATAAGGGTCTTTTGGAAGCTTCTTTTTGACCTACACATGGTAAAAATCTCATTCCACTTGTTAGGTATAAGCATATGCATATTATTTTCTAATTTTTAACCACAAATTCACTTAAAAATACTAAGAATCAATAAAGTTTGGAAAAACATAAATGTAATCCAATAATGATAATGGTAAGGTAAATATAATGAAATGGAGGTGGAGTGAAGGTGATAATATGGAAATACAAGTGAAAATGTAATGGAAGTAAATGACAATTTCAAGGCCCAACAACAACTCCATGTGTTTTTCCTTGACTTTCACGTCCCTAAATATTCTATGGTAGCCATTGAAATCCATGCTCCCTTTATTTTCTATACAACCTTGTTTCCATGAGGCGGTGGCCTCAAACTTCCTCTCCCAGAGAAGGAATGAAGGGTCTTCCCCTAATATTAAGGTTCAATCCACAAATGAAGTGATTTATCTGGCATTGACCAATGTCCATGTGGGAGACATACTTAAATAATTCCCTAAATCTAATCTCACATTCTTCTACTTTGTAGTTTCCCTACACCAACGCATGAAAAGCTCCTACTTGTTGTTCTTCGTAATATGTTGGAAAGTACTTCTTCTTGAACCTTTTCTCAAATAAATATAAGGTTGGAGTGTCAAGAGTGAGGTGCAGTTGTCACTCCAAGTTACCCCACCAGTTTAAGGAACAATCTATAAGCTAAAATATCATTATTTTAGCCATTGAATTTGAAGTGTACTTAGTGCAAAAGATCTTGTCAGTCCTTCCAACCAAGATTTTTTTTGTTCCCTCACACGATCTTTAGCGAATTCTGGGAGCTTAATTTTGTAGTGTCCCTAGTAATGTCTTTGATTAAATAGCCTTGAGGGTTAGCTCAATTGGTAAAGTCCTTGATGTTAAAGCACCTTTTCTATTGAGATGACATGGGTTTAATTCTCTCGAAACTCTCGGGGTTAGGCTCTGTGGTTGAGCCAACAAGAAGTAATCCCTTCAGGTGGATCTACACGGTACAAATTTTCCATGGACGTAGCAATCACCGATCTCTGGGGTCCCTTGATCATTCGGGGTTTCCTACTTTTGATGAAGGGTGTTCTATTTCCACCTTAGATTTTTGGTGCCCTCTTAAGATCTCATTAATTTCCTACAAGGAGCGCAAGATAAGAGCCAACACTGGTGATGGAAATGGTGGTTCTAGTGGAGGTGGTCCTTGTGATGACCCTCCTTGGCCTTGATATCCTCATGTCCTCACCATTTTGAATTGATTGAATATCTACATGACACTTAAGGCTTATTAGTGCAGCTTAAGACATTCACATCTCATACTTGGCTCACACACACGTCTAAAATGCTATGTCTAAGTTTTATTTTACTATGCTCGTAAATGAGCATTATAGATATTGAGCAGATCCTTGTGGATCTACTAAATCCTCTTTTATCACTAGCTAAATGAGCACTATGATGTATCCATGAATACTCTCAATTGTCTTCCTAAAGTTTGTCAAATTCCCTTCCCTACCAACATTAATTAATATTACAAATACAATAGAGGTATAACAATTTAAATTCTTGGTTATAAATGTGACTCTGTAGTATGAGTTGAGGACAATTAAATTAAATGATTATAATTATACTAGAAGGCTAAGTATAATTAACATAACTCTAAGTATGGTTTAATAGTTTTTTTTAATTATAATATATATAATTCAAATGACCTTGTAACTCCATTTGAAGGTGTTATTATAAAATGTAGACGTGTGTGTAAATATTTGCTTTAAAATAGTTTGTGAGTAGTATTATATTTTGTTTTAAGTAAAATCCAATGGAGAAACTTATTTGGTGTTTCTCATGTTTCTAGATGGTATGCCTAGTAAACTTGTTGGTGTAGATTAGTGCATTTTTCTAAATGGTATGCCTAGTAAACTTGTTGGTGTAGATTAGTGCATTTGACCCAAAGGGGTTCAAACTAAGTTTTTATTGACATGGACTACATCAAATTCCCAACAACATTGTAATAACTAATTAAACTAACCCATTGGACCATCTCTTATTTTTTGGATAAAATCTCATGAAATCATATCTTTTCCCTAAAATATCTAAATAGATGACAACTCAACCTCCACAAATAATAATGACTAGTTATATAAAAGAGATAATCAATTTTGAACTTATAAAATTCTATAAGTTTATCCAATTAAATTAACTTTTAAAAATGAATGAAAATAAAAATAAAATTATATATATGTGTGTGTGTGTGTGTGGATGGTCATGTATATTTGTTTGTATAAATTAAATTGAATTTTATAAAACCAACCAACAATAATTAACATTGGATTCATCAACCATGGAGATAATATGGTTGAGTAATTGAACACAAAAGTAGCTACTTCACATAACACTGCATGGATGCTTTGAATTTCATTTTCCTTAAGTCAAGGGAAGCTTCAAAGAGAAACCACAACCTTACCTATCATTCATTATTAGTAATTAATTAAAAACATAAAATTTGTGTAAATTTGGGGATTGATTGTGTAAGGTAGAGGACCTTAATGCAAGCAAGTTAATGCATCATGAAGAGGGAAAACGAGCAAAATGAATTAACTCATGAAGAGGGAAAATGACCAAAATGAATTAACACCGTCAAAATATTCTTCTTGTGAAGAACTAACACTTTTTATATTATTAAATCATTTAATTTTAATTAATTAATATTACTAAGTCACATTAATAGTTAAATGAGATTATTAAATTAAATTATTATAGTGTTTTTTTTTAACGAAATGGGTAGAGATTTGTATTATTAAAGAAATATGGATTACAAGGCCAAAAACTTACATATTCCAACCTTCCTTTCAAGTTTGAAATTGAGCACAAAGGCTAAATCCAAACCCTCAAACGAGTTCCTTATGACACAAAAATCCCAATCCCTTTCCAAAAATTCCCCACTATCCAAACACATTTACATTCCATTATTCACTATTTTTGTTTTGATATAATATCACTTCTTCTTTTTCTTGGAGAAATGCTTTTTCCTTTCTTCCCAACTTGAGTCCAACCCGTATTTTCTCCAGATTTTGATGAGACCTTCTTCGACAAGTGCACATTGTTGTTCTTGAATTCTTCTTCATTTTCCTGACCTACCCAAGAAGTTATCTTTCCAACATTATTCCTCATGGTTTCCGGAGGGGATCTGTTTTCCATGAGGGTTTGTTACTTTTACACTTTCACTAAGTCCAAAGAATCTTCACTAACATGCGATTGTTATTGATTAAATTATGTTGCCTTTGATGCATTTTCTTTGGTGGTGTTAGTTTCTAGTTTATCCTCTCGTTTTTATTATTATCTTGAGACTCTTCCTATTTTTATATTGTATAGTGATCACCTTGTGCTCCTTCCCACCATTTACTTCATTATTTATTCGATCTTTTTTTCTATGACGCTTAGGGAAATTTTTTATTACATGCCCCATTTCATAGGATGCTCTAGACCAGAATGAAACGTTTTTTTAATTGAGACTTTGGACCTTGACATAATTTGAGGTCGTTAAATCGATCTCAATAGGAAAACCCTTGTTGAAGTCCATCTCCACACAAATTCAAGCATAAGTAGTTTTATAATATGTTCTTGTATCTCAGATGTGACAACAAAATTTTCCAAGAGAATTCTAAATAGAGGATATTTATTGGAGATTCAAAATATGCAAGGAAAGGATCAAAATCCTTACCCAAAATGGACCTATGTAGATTGATGTACTTATCAGACCAAAGGTGGGAGACTAGGGCTACATGAAGATACCAACACTACACTAAAAACCACAACCTAGATTCATAAATGGCCTTCTTGTCATCAATAATTTTGAAAACAACAACGAAAAAACCCCAAGTCATGGGACAAATATTCAGATAATCCGTTAAACGAGGTTTCCATCTCTCAGAGATCCATTTATGAAAATATGTCAAATGCACCAGAATCCATTAAACATGCAAACCATACCTTGCTCCAAAAAAAACTTCTCATAACTGAAATCTTCCTCATCGAAAGGAACATAAAGGGAAGGAATTTCTTGAACTACCGGGAGGCCAATTTCTGATTTTAGAATGGAAATATATATAAAACCAAAGAATATCTTGCTTGTTTGAAAACAAATCCTGCAAAATAAACGATCTTCATTGTTGAATCACTAAGATTCACCATTAATCAGGTTTTCGCAAAGATTTGCAGACAATAGTGCCCACACTTAAAATTATGATTTTCTAAATAATTAAGAAAAATTATAGTATATATATGCATGGAAATGTGTGGCCATGAATGAGCCCCACTTGTTCCGTCAACCTTACCCCTGGTGGAGATAGCTCTCACAACCGCAACAAATTACCATCGCTAGTTGCAATGTTCTGTGAGATTAAAAAATGAGCTTACAACTACTATGGCTATGAAAGAGCTCGTTTGATCTATGAAATCTAACTTGGTTGCATTTCCAATTTTTGGAAAATTGAGAGCCATAATTGGCAATAGTCATGGAAATGGAGGTTTTATGCCTTTTGGTCTCAAGAAATTTGGTGATTCAAAGCATGGGAGTCTTGTTCCTAGACTCCCTAGATGTTTTACAAGAAAATTAATGTATTAAGATCTCGTTGAGACATTACTTTGTTAATCAAGAGGGTGGGGCTTAGTACCTAACCCATGATTTTCGATCAAAACATTGGTGTATGCAAGCAGAGTCTGTTGGAACAAGGTGAAACGAAGAATCTAGAGTGGACATAAGAGGTTCATGCACTTATTTTAGTTGTGGCATGGGACTTCATGCTTGTTATTATCCCAAGGCATTCTCATTTAAACTCTGGAAGGGTCGATGTCCATCAATTCCTATAGAATCCAATTATATCAATGCTCTCGGGCAACAAAATTGATGATTCTATGATGCTTTGACATATTACTCATGTTTGGATTGTGTTTCTTGTGGAATTTACGTGTGCGCAATGTATTGATGGACTCCCTTTTTTTTCTTAGAGTTTTAGGGTGAGGCCATAGATTTGTGCAATTTTTACTCAAATAGTGTTTGTACCACCTACTAGCCATATTGACCCCTATGCCACCATACTTTTTGATTCCATATTATGTTTATCACACAACCACCATATTCTTTGTCAAGGGATGGATGAACATCCATCACCGTGCCATACATTTATGACAAAAGACTATAAAGATACTTGGGAAAATCTTCTTAGGTCGTCCCCTCCTCTATCACCCTTATGGTTCAGGGCACTCTTAACACCATGGAAGTAACCCTCATTAGCTTGGTTTGATCAACTTTAATGGATTTATATCTTATACTGAAGGGTATCAAGACCCATTGTGAAGTAAGGCATAGATAAAGAGATACCAAAATGTATTTAGAGGCGTCCCTAACCTTGGTGCAAACCTCGTCCTAGAAAAAATCTGATTATGCATCGAGCTTCCTAAGGAGCAAATCACTTAGGGAGCACAATCCAAATTTCATTACAGTATACAATTTTCAATATAAGATATAGCAGTATGAGTGGAAACATTTATTTCTAATTCCTTGGGGAATAACAATTCTTTTTGTAGGCCCCTGATAGTTGCAGACACTCTGTTTCTTACAGGATCTGACCTATCTTCACATGGGCTCCTACAACTGAAACAGAGCTCCCCTTTGCAGGAGGACCCATAAACTTTTTTGGAAGGCAAAAGAAAATGGGAAATAGAAACCACGCATCAGGTAACTACAAATAGATTTCAAATTTTTATTAATTACCTTGTGGTGAAAATTTTATTACTATGGATAGATGATTCATAACAGGTGATAAACCCCAAACAGAGAATCAAACAAGCTCACAGAGACCCAGTTCCACTTCAATCACTAATATATGAAGGCAGAGTACTACAAGACCCGAGATCCACAATGGTTTACTCCATAACTACAGGTTCCACCATTATCCTGAACCTACGACTGCGAGGAGGAGGAACAGGGGAATAGGGAAAATCTAAAAGCCTTGGTGGAGCAAGGGGTGGCAGCACCTCAAAACAGGAACGCAACAAAACAAGGCCCTCATTCAAGAACATACTACAGGGGAACAAAAAACCAACAATCCCTACAGAGCTAGAGGGCAACGCCTCTAAGCCTTATATAGTAGAGCAGTTGAATCATACTCATAAACTGGCCATAGACATACCTGAGATTGATGACCATCGAAACACATATGAGGCCCAAGCACTTATATGTCGATTCAATAGCTGCTGGCCCAAAATAATGGACCTCTTTGATTGGATTTTCAAAAATTGGACCATGGAGTGCGAAATACATCTCTGCTCCAAAGGGTTCTTCATAGTAAAATTCCAACACTCAGAAATCATAGACTACATTCTCCAGGAGGGTCTGTGGTTTTGGGGTTCTACGGGACTTTACATCACCCCATGGTTCCCTAATTTTGACACAAACACTATGGTAGTTTCCAGAATGCCAGTCCGGGTTAGGCTGTATAACCTTTCCCTACATTTTTGGAATGAAAACGTCCTTGAAGGCATTGGGAATGTCATCGGGCGATACATCAAAACATATATACAACGACTGGAGGAGAGAATCTTCAATTTCACACTTATTTGTATGGAAGTTGATCTCAGCAAACGACTGCAAGAAAGCATTTAGTTGGTACATAAACAACAAAAATGGATACAACATCTAGACTATGAAAACACAACCTTCAGATGCAGACTCTGCAGGTAGACCGGTAATCTAAAAAATAAATGTCCCGAAGAAAATAGAGATAACCGAAGAAAGAAGAGGGTCGAAAAAGCTCCCAAAGGATGGAAATTTCCTCCATGTGACTCAGAGGAGGAGATAGAAGAAGAAGCGGAAGCACCCACTACAAATGGGAACAATCAGTCAACAAGTATCTTGGATGCACAAGGAAAAGAACCCCAGGATCCATTTGAAATACAAACACACCAGGACACGCCCATAAAGGAACCAGTCATTTCTGACATTGGTGGGAATAAATGACACCACTTATTAGACACCTCTAACTCGGACAAGGACTTTGGAGCAGCTGCAATCGAAAATCATCTCGCCCTTGTCTTCCCCCCATCATCTCAAGGAGCATGGTGGAAGGTGGAAGAAAAGAAAGGGAGAAAAACTTAGTTTTTCTCCTCATATGTACATTACTGATCACTTGCATGGTTTTTGGAACACCAATAACAGCTGGATCTTGGTATTTTTCTCAGCTGATGCAATATGTAATTTTGTTTTACATTAATAAAATTATGACTTTTTCCCCTTAAAAAAAAAAAAAAAAAAAAAAAAGTTTTATAGGAGGATCGTTGGAAAATGGAAAGTGGTAGCTATTAATCTTATTTTCCTTTAGCCTTGATATTTTCTTGTGAATATTAATTATCTTATTTATTTATTTATTTAGATATTTTCATCAAACAATATCAAGAATAGTAACAAAAACAATTGAGGACAAAGATATTAGGCTCCTATCCAAGGAAAAACCCCTCTAAGGGTAAAACCCAAAAACTCTTCTCTTCTTAGAATCTGCTTCAAATGAGATAAAAAGACCCAAAACCTAGACCAAGTCCTTCTCCTAGTACTAAGTTGGACATTCCTCAAGTCCTTCCTTTGATATGTGCCAACTTGCTTCAATACTGCAACTTCGACTTGCTAGCTTCAATATTGCAACTCGTCCTGCAACTTCGACCTTGCAATTTTAGACTTGCAATTTCCTTATAAATCCTAATCCAAACTCTCTTGAGACCATCATAGAGGTAGACAACTCTTCCCAAGGTCAATGAGGTCTAGACATAGTATTTTCTCATCCAAATACAAGTCACTGCACTTTGTCTTCATGCAACTTAGACTGACAACTTCGGCCTCTTCCTGCAACCCATAAACCATAGAATTCTATAAATGTGAGGGAGATGAAGCCCAAAAATATATATATTTTCATCCTTCCTTGCCTCCCAGGCCTTCACTCTCCTTTTCTGCTTCTCCCAAGTACAAATCAAAATTCTTCTTGAGATATCGAACTAGTGGAGTGAGTGTGTCACAAATGAAGTCGAACTGCTTCTTTATATAGCCTTCTCAAGGGGTTTAATTCCTCGACTTGATGTTCCTAGGGCCAAATCATACTATTGGAGCTTATCTCATCATGATGACCTTATAATTCCATCAACATCCTTATGTTGCAACTCCATATGACTCTTCCTTCATGCATTAGAGTGCCCAAGGATCAAACTTGATTACCAAGTACTATATTGGATGTTAATTATTATATATATGATAGAGAAAGTCTTAAATTATTTAAACATCCTTACGTAAGTCAAATCCTATTCCTTTCAAGCATCATATACCTGACCAACTTTCTCTCCACAAGGTTCTATACATATGGATCTGTTGATGGTGCTAGAACCCACCAACATACAAGGTATATCCCCGATATGAGGTCCCAATTAGACCTCACACTGTTTGATGTAGCAGTTCCATCCGAAAATATGGCCTGACTTAAATTAAATTATATATTTTCCTTGGCTTAAGAAATTAGCATGAGAGAGTAGTGTGCATGTGCTTTTGAATGAGAAAGAGAGTGTGCCTTGTGAATTGTTCGATTGTAGATGTATCAAGGTTCTTTCATTTCAAGGAAGAAAAGTGAGCCCATAAAATAAAAGTAATAGTACTAAGCTCGTGGAGACACGCACATAACCAATGAAGAATCATTAGAAATCAAGCAAAATAGTTCACATAGATGCGACAATCATTAAATGCATCATAACACATTTCCAACAGGTTTAGTAGCAAAGTCATCGAAGTAATTCAATTACTTTAGTACATATGAGAGCCAACATAAAATGAAAACATTAGAAGAATAGTGTCAAAAAATCCACGATCCATGCATGAAAATGTGTTTGTCGAATGGATTCAAGTATTAATAAAAAGTTCCAATATACATTAGTACGATGAGCATCACTAGCTCCAATAGTGGAGCACTAGACCCACTACTTGCTCCCCAAAAGTACTATCTCTATCTCTTTAATTCCTTGTGGAAGAAGACAAGGTGAAAAGTATGTTCCTTGAGTAATTAGGATGTTTTTATAACTTGAGGCATGACCTTTCATGTCCTCATGACTCTTGAGTTTCTCATATGACTTTTCAACTTCTAATGACCTTTGGACTTCTATATAACTCTTTGACTTATAAATGAATTTTGGAATTACATTACTCTTGAAATTACATGTATTTTGGACTTCTAGATATGGATCTCTTATCCATACATGAATCTTGGAATTCCACTTATTTGTCTTTATAATAATTACATCATTATATCATGATTTCCACATGATCATCCAGTGGGAACGTGACAAGTCACTAATATTGACAGTTTTGACTCATAGTGACTCATGATATGGAATTTCTTTATAGGTGACAATGTTGCCACTTGTACCTTTTATCTTGCATGAAAATTATATCTTGTTGATGTCTTCACCCTTTAAAGGGTCTTGATCACATGGAGTCTTTTGGGCTGCTTCTATTATTAAGATTTCAATGTTCTTCATTTTGTCTCATCACTGTTCTTTTTTCTTGAATGCTTCCTTTGGCTGTCCTCGTTGTTTGATCTCTTCTTGCATCATCGACATGCTATTCTAGAATACTTGAAATTGGTACCACTAATGGAAAGAAAACATAATTATGTAAAATATCCTATTCTAACATGTCTCATGCAAATTTTCTATTCAAGACTTAACAATGCTCTTCAGGAAGAGCAAGGAAGTTTATGGGAGTAGGGCGTACTGCCAAGAAGGGAAGGCTGAGTGATTTGAGGCTTCAAGGTATGCTTGGGCGCTTAGTTAGAGAGAGGGATATCAAGGGAGGGCACAGGTCTGAAGGGTGAAGGGAGGCCACTTGAGGCTTGGAAGTGTGCTCATGCGCTCAAGGAAACCAATGAGGGCGCACTATTGAAGGATGAGGGGATGAAGCTTAGGCATTTCAAAGTGAATTATGCACTCCAGAGAAGATAGGAGGTTGCAAGGAGCAAGTTCGAATCGTGAAGGTGTTAAGATTCAGGCTTCCCAACTGCATTATGTGCTCAATATAGTGAAGGATGGTACAGGGCACACTATTGAAGGACGAAGGGATGATGGTGTTGCTTCGATGATGCACGATGCGCTCAACAAGGAGGAAGGAGTTCTTTAAGGGCACCATTCAGAGCATGGAATGGGAATGATGCTTAGGAGTGTGCTATGAAATCTTGGAGGGTGTAGGGTGCACTTCAGAACAAGGAAGGGATCCTAAATATGGCTTAAGAGTGCATCATGCACTCTCCTAGCCCTAGTGAGCTAGCCTGTGCAACCAAAATTGTCTGAGTCAGAAATATAAAACAAGGGGTGAACATAATGGTCTTGGAGATAAAATAAAGTGCGACACACATAAACTCAATAAAACTTATATAGGGGCTAACAATGAGAAATACACATCAAAATTCCGGTTTACAAACACTCCCCAAGTACTATAAACAAGTGTGTGCAACTATGACCAAAAGTTTCGTTTTACAACAAACAAAGGTATTGTGACCACAAAGTGTGATAGATATGTTCTAAACAATATGACAACAATTAGGAATGATAAAGAACACCCAAAACATGTGGAATGACTTGAAACAAAACTTGAGGATCAAACTGATAGTTGATACGACAGTTTGGTATGATCCAAAATTTGAATGTAGTGAATTTTTGGAGGGTGTTGTAGCATCGACAACAAAATCTTATCAAAATTTTTATATCTAACATGTATTCCTATGGTTTCATCCGATCATCCATTTATCCATATATCTCACCAAGAACCTACATCCTGAACCATTGCATTCTTTCATCCCTTTTCTAGTATTGATTCCATATTACATGGAATGTCTACTAACCTTTGTCATAGTGCTTCTTCCATGAACCTTTCATAATCATGGTTCTTCGAGGATCATGATGATACACCTAAGAAAGACGACTTCCTCGAACATAATGTTAGATAATGCTTTCATGATCAATATGCAAAATGGTCTACCTATCCATATATCAAAATTATCTCTACAAAGCAACTTAATCATGTAAATTATAAACATGCTACTATCATATGCTTCTTTTTATGATGTTATGCAAAACATAATATCCCAAGATAAAGATTAATCCCTATAAATAACCTGACAGTGAGTGAACCTTCTTCAGTATTAAATATCCTTCACTTCTTCCTTCTTCAACTTCTTCTCAGGTTCTCTCACTTCCTTGGCTACATGAGCTTCACTCATTTCCTTTCTCTTGTTGTTCTATAGGCTTGGAAAATCCCTCTTCAAATGTCCAAACTCATCGCACTTAAATAATTAGACCTTGGAAATATATTTATTCTTGGAAACTCCAAACATTTCCTTCTTCAACTTCTTGACTCATGCTAGAAAGGCTTGTTGTTGCTCATATGATCCAATGTCATCTTTGAACTTGATCCTTGATTCTTCCAATATGCATTGAGCCCATGACTCATCAAAGGGATTTGAATCCTTCTTGGAGTATATGCTTGTTGTAAAGTTTCTCCATTATGATGGCAATGCATTTAGTACATAAATGGTTACTTCAAAATCACTAATTGCTTCCCCTAATCGTTACATATGGTCTCTTAGTTGAGAGACTCTCGTGAGAAATGATGCCACATCCTCATCCTATGATTTCTTCATTCTATATAACTTGTTTCACAAAGGCATTTTTTTGTCATGTTGTACTTACAAAGTAAAAATTCACTAGTTTTTGATGCATGGCCCTAAAAGTCTTCAAGTTTGCAACAAATGGAACAAGAGAATCCTTAATTGATTCAACTATGATCCTTTGATCCCTTACTTCCCATTTCTTGTACGTCGCTAGTTCTTGTCTCTTGTATTTGATAGGTTTAATAATTCCCCCATTAAAATATTCCATTATTTCTTATTTTGTGAGTATTAGGTCAACCATTTTCTTCTATGCTAGACAATTTGATGCTCCAAAAAGCTTATTCCTCTGCTTGCAGTAAGAACCCATATGACGTATTGATTCAAAAATTATGTAATAATATGATACTTACTTGATAATTTAGATCTTCCTCTTCCTTAATTATGTATTCAACCTTCTTGATGCCTCTAAGATCCTTGAAGATACTTCCTTGAAAGATGTTCCCTAATATTCTGCCAACAACAACTTCTAAGAGAGATGAATGGTAAGATCCTTTTATGCTTCTTTTAAAGAGGTCTACCAATAGGTCTTTAAACTGATTTATTCAAGAGACAATCCTTTTGAAGTCTTCTTCTTCAGGCTTTCCTTAAGAGTTTCCTTTTTCCTTCCCCTTGACAATTCCTTCTACTGTATTTCCAATTTTCTTGCTTGTTCACCTTAGCTCTAAAACCATGATGGAAAATGGAAGTGGCAGCTATTAATCTTATTTTCATTTAACCTTGATATTTACTTGTGAATTAAAAATTATATTCTTTAGTTCTTTAGTTAAATTTTTTCATCAAACAATATCAAGAAAAATAACAACAACAATGGAGGGCACATATATTAGGCTTTCACCCAACGCAAAACACCTCCAAGGGGAAAACCATGAAACACTTCTCTTCTTAGAATCTGCTTCAAATTAGATACAAAGACCCAAACCCTACATCAAGTCCTTCTCCTAGTACCAAGTCAACCCTTCCTCAAGTCCTTCCTTTGATTTGCACCTACCAAATTTAATACTAGAACTCGTCTTGCAACTTCAACCCTATAATTTCAACCTTGCAACTTCCTCATAATCCCTAATCTAGTCTCTCCTGAGAGCTTCCTAGAATAAGACAACTCTTCCCAAGGTCAATGAGGTCTAGATAAAGCATTATGTCTTTTGGCTGTTAGTGTCCTATGTGTAGGGATCTTGGTCTTGTTAGTATTGCTATGTATCTAAAGTCAAAATTACAAATATTAGTCATGAATCAACTGACTATTATTGTTTAAAAAGGTCTAGGTCTAGATTGGGTATCATGTAAGGATTTTCATTTTGATTAAGAGGCCAATTTCTAAATTTATGTTTTTCCTTACAAAGGGAAATCATGGAAGGTCTTTGGTCACTTAAAAAGGGTGCAAAAATCATGTTACAAAGCCTTAGTTAGTGTGAGTTGGTTAGTCCCATTTTAATTCATATTTAGTAGGCCACCTAAGTTTAGAAATAATGTCTTCATAAAAGGCATCATGTAATGATCATGACGCAAATTTGGAGGCTTTCTTATATCAATTTGGATGTCATTTCAAAAGGGAAACTTATGAGCTCAGAAGGGGATAATGGTCAGAGGAAAATAATTTCAATTCCCAATACACCGCATTTTAAAAAAAAAAAGCGTTGCCCATTCATGATGTTCTCTCCAAATCACGATCAACACATTCAATCACTCTAGGCCATTCAAGGTGATCATTTGAACCTGCCTTATTATCCCTTATCCCTTAACTCTTCATTATCGACATCAGAAAACTCTAGAGGTCCATTTCTTCTGCTGTGCAAGGGAGGCAGTGGCTCTGCAAGTCCACATAATGGTCAATTTATCGCATATTGATGGTCAAAATCCCCTCACAGGTGAAAATTTGGTTTTCTATTTTTCCTTTAGTCATTATAGAACTTTGAAATTACATTTAAAATATGGCACAAACTATTTAGACCTTGCAAAAAGAATAAAATTGTCGTCGTTGCTTTTCTGGAATTCACTGCATTTTCATCCAGACATGCTAGAAATCCACACATTGGGACAATTCCCAATTTTCTCATTGAAAATTTACCTTTTCACTATGAGATCCTTTTCATGTGTATTTTTTCCTTGGTCTAAATACTGTAACAAAGTTTTTTCGCTTAAAATTGATGCTCATATGTGTTTTAGAGGCCAAATTTCTTTAGCGCTACGTCTCTGGCTTGTGCACAGTGAATATCCCTAGTTTGATATTTTTCCAACAGTTACAACCGTCAATGTCGTTCCAGCTATTAGTATGAATCTTAATCGCAAGTGTACGAAAAAGGCTCACTTTATCCGTGCATAAAAAACAACCCTAACAGCAAATATGGCTACCAATATCTTTAGATCTGCAATTAGGTGACCAAGATAAATGCTGCAAAAATCTAGATCTATGCATTAAAAGACATTAAGCAGTAAATAAAAACAAGAGTTGCTCCATGCATCCAATAGACAAGACAAGAATATGTTTAAAGAATTTTGTATTTATGGCACCTGGGAGGAGAACATAGAAGGATGTTACCAGTCCTCCTCAATGGGATGGGTTCTTGTAAGTCCTTAACACTTCAGATCTAAAATCCCTCTCTCTTGATGGTGTAGAAAACCCAGACAAAAATGGAACTCAAAAGGAGCTCACAAGAAAAATAGTAGCAAAATATGACAATGATGGTGGATCAAAGTCAGACCAAAAGTGTAGATCCAGAGTGATCTTTAGGAAAAAAAAGGTAGTGAATGAATGGAAAAACCCTTATATTTATAACAAAATATTGAGTTAGTCTAGATATTGGTGCATAATTAAAATATTATTAACCAAATCAAGATCCAACTTTTATGGAATATTTTATTATATTTTTTGGAGGGAAAAAGAATCTGACTTGGGACAAATCCATTTATTTGTAAATAATAAATAAATAAATGATTTATTTATTATTTTAAGAATGTGGTTGAGTAATAATCAAATAAATAATGATTTATTTAATTATTTATGAATGATTTAGTCAAATTTAATAGGAATATTATTTAAATAAGTTTTAAATAATTATTCCTAGAAAATAATAAGATAAATAATGATTTATCAAATTAATTTTTCTGTTTTGGGTTAAATAGGACCAGGAATATTAATTAAACTACTGTTTAACTAATTATTCCTTGAGGAAAATCAAACAAATGTAGATTTATTTAATATTTCCTGATGGGGTTTCCTGTTTAGACCATAAACAACTTAATAAAGGTGGTTACTAAGTTATTTTTCATACTGAAAGCAATTTTACTTAGGGAAAAATTGGTCTTACATGGTGCACTTAGGTCCATCTAATAATAACAAGTTAGATGATCAAAAAAAGGTGTAATAGATTGCCCCCTAGCGTGCGAGCGTTAGGAGCTAATCGTATGACCGAAGTACGTTGTAAGAACTCAATCACTAGACACCGAAGGGGAAATCAGAGAGAGAGAAATATAAGGTAGACCAAAGCGCTAGAGGACTAGACCCTAAGGAGGCAAGACTTACAGGTGTGACAAGTCTCTTTTATGAGTGAGTACCTGTGCTATGGTCGGCGGGGGAGGCATACCTATGCCCGCCAAGACAAAGTACAAAGAATAATGTGTCCAGTAAACAAGGGAATGAACAATATAGTACATGCTTGCATAAACATGAGCCAGGTAAAAACATGATAATGAATCCCACATACATACTGTGCCTGGGATAACAACTAGGACTTATACAAAAATATCTGAGTACATGAGATAAAAATACAACCCAAAAGCCCTTGTAAACAGGAAAGGGCTCTGAAAATATGACTAATACATGCAAACAAAAAGGTACTGCAAGTGGCTGAGGCCGAAATCATCAAATCTATGGAGCTGCATCGAAGGCTGTAATGAGGAGGTCATCCTAGCATGTGGGGGGATACCTGTAGGGCCACCCCCTCATGAGGGTTGAAACATCTCACACACACCCAAGAATCGCCGATATCATCTGCTGCATCACTAAACCATCAAGTATATGGATCTCGATCATGCTGAAAAGAGTTGGCACTAAAAAATAATCAAGTCAAAGGGAAATAAGGAGTCCCTTTTCCCGATCTGAGGTACCAAACAAGAGTGGATGCTGGAACCAGGGTACGCCGCCCTCTAGACCTGTCTTCTGAAATGAATGATCTAATGTCGACAGAAGGAGGTCCGCCATAGGTGAGGCAATAAGGGATCCTCAAATAAGGCACGAGAGAAAATAGTAGAGCAACTGACAAACTGACACCAAGGATGATGATGAAATGGGGGATACTGAGTAGTGGACGGATGACTTCCCTTGTTAGAGCATAAAGGGCATGGATGACCTGGCAACAACTAACACGATATCATAAGGGATAGGGGACAGTAGGAATGAAGGCCATAATGTGCGACACGAGAGAGGAACCAAGCAATGAAGCATGGAGGACTATAGTGGGATACAAAGGGACTCGGTATAGACTCCATGGATGTGATGATGACTCAACTTGGATGCTCTAAACAAGAGAGACTCGATGATGCTGCCACACAGAAAAGGTCCAATAGGGACCATAAAAACATGAGTACATGATGGTTACTCACGACAAAAATCGACACGAGCATGGACAAGTATGAAGGCAAAGTGGTGCCCCAAGTACAAGTGTTGCAAGTGAAGAAATTCGATTTTGACGAGTGGTGAAGTGACCCTTCTTGGAAAAAAATGCGTCGTGGTGAAGTATCAAATCACAAAAAACTAACAGATACCCATTTGATGGCTAAGTAAGAGCTTTCCAATGGTACAAAAGGTTTTTCAAACTGAGCTACGGTTTGGCCGCACCAGGCGAAAGAAAAATCAGGGTTTCTCTTTTAATAAGGCATTTTCCCTCCAAATTCACTCATTTGCAAGTGTAGCTGTGATGAATGTAGAGAGGAGAGAAGGCCCTAAATCTTGCGGTGATCGTAGCGGACAAACTGACCGGTGGAATCGAGGTCCATCAGTTGCAGGTAAGAGGCCTAACCCTACTATTTCATTTAAGGGGATCAAAAATTTTAGTTTAGGCACCCAGAGCTCATGAACAGGCCAGGTCGCACTTTTTGGAGTCTGTTTTGTGACCTGGGTAGCAGGTACTGGGTAGAAAAGTGCGACCTGTCCCAGGAAATGACCTGAAAAGTGCGACCTGTCAGAGAAAGGGAGTTTCAGTGCTGTTTTTGGCTGAGATCTGGTATTTTTATGGTTGAGGGGCATAGGTGCCCCCAAGCATTTTGTGGTCATGTGAAAATGTATTTAGAAAAAGGGGAATCTAAACACATTTTGATGATGTAGTGCGCCATCTTTTTTTGTTATGGTTATGCAGTTCGAGAAAGGGAATGGAGGATTACCAATCGCTTTTGGTATTGCATATATGAAGAAAATGGAATAAGTTTCAGGGTTGGCATACATGGTGTCACTATCCCAAAGAGTGGATTTGGAATAATGAACTAGTGCTCTCCTAGAAAACCCATAGGTTGGTCAACAACAATGTCTAGGGGACTGGGTTGCTTATGTAAGATGAAGAAATGATGAGGGGTATCATCCCTAGAGTGACCTGAAGTGATATGGGACTCTAGAGGTTCTTCTAAATGGGGAAGAATAAGGGTACTAGAATTGACACAACCATATACACTAGGAGAGTTGTGGAAAATTGATTCTCCTGGTCTCTTAAATATGGGTGCCCCCTTACCCAAACATTGGGTGTCAATGTCATGGCCACAAGGTGTATCTGGTTCGCATGCATGGGTTTGATGTAAGGGGGGATAGATAAAGTCATGGTGGTGACTACTCCCATAATGTCATCATCGTAATAGAAGATGGGGTGACTGGTGGAAGAAATACCACCTGACGTGGCGAAGCTACCTGACTCATCATCATGAGAAGAGAGGTTCACATGCGCATCATCACGGGGGGTGACGGAAGAAAAAGTAGATAAGCGATCCACTGATATTGAGCCCAGGGTGATCGCTGAAGGGAGGTCGAGCGAAACAGAAGCGGAAGTCTACAGGGAGCTTCCACTGTGGATCTCATGAATGATGACAGGTAGTGGACAATGGATGAAGACTCTGTCATTTCAACATCCCGAGGGGGAATGTATATGGGAGTCGATGTGTCCTCTGGTTTTGCTGAAGCAAAACGCACAAATAAGGGAGTTGTGGACTCGTTGTGCTTGGCCTAGAATTGGTGAACTGTCGCTAGAGAGGTGCAAAAGTCCTCGAGGCAGGGAAAGAGGTGGGTATAATGGCCATGGAGATCACACAAAGCATAGGGGTGGTTGGTGTGAATATTCTTGGGGTTCCTGGCTGCAGTCGAGGAAGGAACAGAGGTTTCCGGGACCGTATACTGAGGGAACACGACATTAACCATGGGCTTGAGATGAGGCAATTTAGGACAATTATGGGTGGCATGACTGACAACATCACACAAAGCACACAAAGGTGTTCACTTTGGAGGCTGAGGAGGAGCATGGTTTGTCAAGGCAAAATTGTATTTAGATGCCTTCTTGTTGGTTTTTCCCCCTTTACCCGAGGCTATCGCAACAGGAGGAGGTTCCTGTTGAGGTGGCTGAGGCACAGTAGTATCGGGAGGGGTCATAGGGACCGGTTGAACTGGGGTCAAATTAAGATAAGGTTTGGGTTGACCAGGAAGGGTAGCGGCTGGGGGATCGAGGTACCAGACGGGAATCCCCAGGGTCAGGTTAGGAAGAGATAGGGTAGCCATGACAGGTACCGAGAACTCTCCAGGAGGGGGAGCTAGGAATGGTATCTGACCGGAGGGGTAATGGCCAGGCGTGACAGCTCTGAGATGGTTAAGGCCTGGAGGAACCGTTCCAGGAGGGTAGAGAGGCTCATGGATACCAGCTGTAGGTGAAGGGCCAGGAGGAGGAGGTCCAGAAGGCTTAATCGAAGGTCTAGGAGTAGGCTGCAGAGGGCGAGGCTGCTGACTATCCGAAGTGGGCCGCTTGAGGGAAGCCCAAGACGATTGCATCATGCAAACATTCGATGAGCTGGGATCAGAGACAGAAGGAGGAAGACCAGGGAATGTACCAAGCAAAGAGGAGTCTTTGTAGAATTCGGGTGAGACACTGGTCAAGGGGTCGACGGTTTGCTTATTGGCCACCGAAGATATGATGGACTTAGGGGAGCTTTGAGACTTCGGTTTGTAATATGTGAACTAGTCGATGGTGACTATATTTCCATTATGGGGAAAGGACATCTTGCGGTGAACCGCAAATGGTACAGTAGACATCGCATAGGTGTAGCTATGACCCAATAGAATTTTGTAATGTAAGGGGGCGTCAATGACTTCTACGTCAACGCAAACAGTCTTGGCTGCAAGAGTAATAGGATAATTGCAGAATAGGCTAATGGGCTGGGAGGAATGACCATCCCACACTCGGAGAGTGATCGTGGAAGGAGCCAACTCAAGTGATCCGAGTTGCTTCCAAACCAAAGCGGACGTCACACAGGTGGATGCCCCCTCATCAATGATGCACCAGGAAACATTGGCGTTCCAAATCTTAACTGGGATTTGGAAGGCGACGAAAACAAGAAGAGGAGGATGTTCTGACCGATCAACATCGAAGACGATCAAGCAATCATCTAAAGGATATATAGTGTTAGTGTCAGCCTTGTCATACTGCCATCAGTGATCAAATCTGCTCTTTTGCATTTGCATAGTAGGAGTCCCATACTATATTTTTTATCACTCCATTAGGTGATGGATTCATTGATGGTTGGGGTCACTTCATCAGTTTTCCCTCATGTAAATACTTGCTGATTCTCCTCTCTATGGTCTTCAGTCATGATTCATTTTCACTCTGAAATTCATCTTATTAGGTCATAGGGTTGGTCTCATCAGGTTTTAGGGTTCCATCATGGTCAAATTTATGATGAAAGTATCAAATAAATATCAGCAAGGACACGAGGATGCCAAATAAACTCAAAGCACAGTATTTGGAAAATCAAAAAAGTTGTTCTTTCAGCTGAATGTAATTTTCACCTCAAAACATGTTTTGAGGTGAAAACAGGGTACTTTGTTTTTATTATCATTTTTTATGTAATTTTATGTCTCCATATGTAATAAGTTGAACTTCAGAAGCTGCTATCTCCAAAGAGCCAAAGGGGATTTTTCTCTGCCTGGGTTTCAAAGGTGTTCTCCACAGGATTTTCAGTGTAAATCATATTCTAAGTATGTCCATCAGGAGCAGCTCAGAAAGAGCTCTCCAACGATATATCACACTCCCAAAACTGACTTTTGGATTGGAAAATATGCCCGAATGAACAAAGGCCTCAAAAACACAACTCTACCCCCTTTTTTTCATTTGGCCTTTTAAAACTTTACAATTTTTTATTTTTATTTTTTATTATTTTTTTTTAATTTTTAATTTTTAAATATATATATATATATATATATATATATATATATATATATATATATATATATATATATATATATATATATATATATATTTTTTTTTTTAATATCATTTTTCGCCTTTATCATCAAAGTCCCTTTGTCTTTCTGAAATTGTTGCATCCTACAAAACCCCAATGCGATGCCATCACACCATCGCTTATCGCAACTTCGCGATCCCTCGCAGCACTTAACCCCGCCTCATCCTTTCCGCCGATGCGATTATCACATTATCGTTATTCCCGCTACCCCAACTCTTTCACCACCATTCCACCGATGCGATAGCCGGTCATCGCATCGCGCGATCGGAAAATCCCGCAACATTTAACTCCGCACTCCTGACTCTTGCCGATGCGACCATCCTACCATCGTATATCACATATCGCGATTTCCCCCCGCCATATGTGATGACCGCTCCCCTTCCGAAATTGCGATTGTGATGTCTCGGTCCCACCAAAAGTCTTTTCGCTCCATTCAAAAGGAAAAGGCTTTTTCCTGTGTAAAAAGTGCAAAATTCATTTTTATTGGTTTGGAAAGGATTTCTTCGGCAATCCTCCATTCCTATCGCATCGGCTTATCCATCGCTCCATTCTCCATCGGCCTTCCCTCCAATTGGCCTTTTCTCCATCACTCCCTTATCCTCGGTCTATACACCATCACGCAATCCTCCCATCGCATCGCTCCAAATCGCTCCATCGCATATCGCAATTTCCTCCGCCCGAGTTATACCCGCCCCTTCCTCTGCTGATTTACGATTGCGATTCTTGGGCCCACCGCCAGTCCTTCACTCTTTTTAATAAAAAAGGGTTTTTCTCAATTAAAAGAGGCAATTCGATTTTTATTTGGTTTAAAGGCGTTTTTCTTCAAGTGAAAGGAAAAATATATTTTGTTAAGGCCGTAAGCCAATTATGAATACAGAGATCATTCCGACATCGACAACAAATGATAAATGAGGGGGCAAGGTCTCCAGGTTTGTTTTTCTTTCCATTGTTGGAGTAAACGTAACAATTTATTCTTCCAGATGGTCAAATATGCAGTTCCCTCTTTTTCAGAGGCATTTTGTTGGGTTTTTCTATATTCATATTTTGGTTTCGGGGCAGGTGAACAACTCGTCTTTCTAAGGATTCGCCCCCTGAAAGCTTATCTATTTAATGTAATTTTTGGGTCATTTATAAGTGTGGAAAAAGATCGGAATCACTGGGTCGCTCTGAGTTTCATTGTAAATATTTGTAACCAGTTTGGCAGGGAATTAATAAAGACTTGCAAAATTTTTTTATGGGATCCCTGTGGTATGGAATTTTAATACAGTCTCTTATTTTGTAATAATCAGTTAAATGTTATGTATGCCATTCATTCATTCCATTATTTCTGTTGAATGTTTTCAAGTTAGATAGGTAGAATCCATTGTTTACAGTGCTCTGCCTTGGGATAATCATTCAATATTTTATGTTTTCTACTGTTTGAGAAGGATCCATCTCATATGCCCTCCTAAGCTCCTCACCAGTCTTAAACACTTCACCATCATTAAAAAAAAGTTGTTAAAGTCCATGCCTACCTTGCCCCATAGAAAACCCTGTATCTCTGATTTAATTCCCCAAATTTAAACTGCCCAGCTCCATCTAATCCAACAAAACCCAAAAAATTTATAAAAAATATTTCGAGCTACTATACCTAGCCTAAAATCATTTTTGCGGACGTATTTCATTGAGATTCTTTATGCTGAGAGCCCTCTCCCTACCTTGTAGGGCTAGCTACAAGGTTAAGCGTGGTTTGTAGTTACCCTGGTTTGCCTTCCTTCAGTCTAAGGTCAAATTAGGTGATAACATAGTGGCGACCATACTGGGGAATAAATATAAACGAAAGACTGATCACCCCTGTAATATCTTCCATACAAATTCTTGAATTCTGGATGATGAGTTCTAGAATTTTCTAGGCTGAAATAAAACATTGCAGAGTCAAAGTTTTTTTTGAAGTTTGATCACACTGGCTTCAAGGAAATACACAAGGGCCAATCCTGATCCAAATCCTCCCCCTGTATTTGAAAATCCTAACCTTATTCCTTGAATAATCAGAAAACAAGAAGCTTAGGTAAGCCCTAGACCTATTTTCAGATCCCATTCCTGGCCCAGTGAGTCGTTATTTGTTGAAGATCTCCCTTTTGATGAGAGTTTTGAGCTTTTTCTGTTGAGAAATAAATCTGAAAGTGCACTTGATGACACAGTTTTAGATCCATAATTTCTTGTAGATCTCGAAGTTCAAAGGGCGAATAGATCAATTGATAATTATATTTTAAATTCTTCTCAAACATCTATCATTGCTACCCATATCCCTGAGCCTTAAGAATTATCAGAAACAACATCCCCTGCCCTAAATTCATCAGTATTCCCACCAATTTTTGAAATCAATTCTCAGCTTCCGACTCCTCCATCAACTGCTCCCTTGAATCCTAGTAGTTCAAATGTTGTTGTAAATCCACCTCAAGTCATGGCTGCCCAATATGCACCCTTGGTTTTACCTCAGAATCTGAATGATATGCTCGCTGATTACCAAAGTAAAATTCCTTTCTTTGATGCCACTCAAAGCATCACAGCCCAACAACATGTTGATAAGATGAATGACTTCTTTGACCTTCATGAGGTAGAGGCCGAAAATTTCACTATGAGATTGTTTATCCAAAGCTTTGGGGGTGAAGTTCGAAAATGGTTTCGAGCCTTACCAGCGGCCTCTATTCACACTTTTCCGGAACTACATAGACAATTCTTAGACCGGTGGGAGGTAAAGAAAAACCCACTTCAAATTTTGTCTGAGTATGAAAATATTAAAAGGAATGTGGGTGAAAGTGTACAAGATTATTGTGTAAGGTTTAATGTAGTGTATAATGCTATTCCGGCCAATCTCAAACCCCCTGTGGGGTTAGATTTGCTCAAATTTCCAGATGGTTTCGATGCTGATATGGCATATCAGTTACAAGAATGAGATCCTACCACACTTGAAGATATGCAGAAAACTTCTGTAAGCGTAGAAGCAAATCTGCTTGCCAAAAGAGCACGGACGAGAGCTGAAAATAGAGTGACTATAAAAGAGGAAGCATCTCCTTCAGACAACAAGATGGATACTTTGATCCGAACAGTGGAGAAGATGGTTGACTGATTAACTATTTCAGATAGACCTGAAGCAAAAATCAAGAATCCAAATTTAAGAGGACAACAGTAGCCCCAATTCCGAATCAAGTAGAGGGAACATAAAGCGCAAGACCAAATAGCACAACAGCAGCAGATCAGAACCCCTTTGCAGCAAAATTATGTTCAGGGGTTGGAAATTGATGATGATGATGATTCGGTAGTTGAAGCTAATCATTTTTTCACCGCTGATGGTACGCCCATTTTTCTGATAGAAGATGAAAAATATGCAGTGACTCCAGACACTCGAAGAGATGAAGATTTCATATTGGCCAATGATGTAGCTTTAGAGGAAGAGTCCGATTATTATCAACGAGGATATATGAACGCTTTATCAGCATAACAGAAGCAATATTCTTTGAGGAGCAGAGATGTGCTAATCAATCCCATTCAGAAAAGGAAAGAGCTGCAAACAAAGAATGACTCTTCAAATACTCAGAGGAAAGGGAAAGAACCTGCTGATTCATCTTCCAGCAAAGTACCCTTGAAAAATAACATTGCAAATGAGAAGAGCAATCAGCGAAGTGCAGCAAAGGAGAAAGTGGAGAAGAAATATATTCGCGTCAAAGAGGTAGAAAAAGTTTCATATTTTAATTTGGAAAATGAAATTGCTAAGCTAAAGGTGTCCATTCCCTTAGCTGAGTTGGTGAAGAACAACACTTATAAACATCAAATATCTAGATTGTTGCAAATAGACTCTATGTCAAATATGGTGAATGTTGAAGATGATTATCCTGAACTCATTTTTGGTCCTGCCATAGTAGGTCAGTCTGAAGATAGTGAAGTCCCTCCCTTTTACCTGAGTCTTAGATTGCATGAGTATATTCTACACAATGCTATGCTCGATTCCGGGGCTTCTCACAATTTGATGCCTAAAGCCATTATGGAGAATTTGGGTCTTGATATTACCCACAAATACCATGATTTGTATTCCTTTGACTCCGGTAGGGTCCGTTGTATTGGTCTTATCAAAGACTTCGTAGTATCTTTATATCAAATCCCAGCTAAGAATGTTTTGATGGATGTGGTTGTTGCTGATGTTCCAGCACGGTTTGGAATGCTTTTGTCCAGATCGTGGGGTGCAAAACTAAAGGGAACTATACAACTTGATTTCTCTTATGCTACCATTCTCGTGTTTGGTCAATTGAGAAAGCTATACAGGGAGAAGAAAATGAAATATATGATCACTAGCAAAGAGAAGCCATTCAATCATCCAATTAATGCTGTCCATACAAATTTAGAATCATTTGAATTATATTCAGATAGTGGTTTGAATGATGAAGATGTTTAGTTGGTAGAAGTAGATGAGGTACCTGAAATTTCAAAGAATTTTACGGAAGCCCTTAAACAGGAAAAAGAAAAAGCAGCAAGCCTTTCTGAGCTTTCCAATGACCAGCAGGAAAAGGACAGTGAACAACAGAAAAATGAAGAAATCAACCAAGGTAAGGTAGAGAAAGAAACAAAATTTCAGCATCTAGAAGAAGAGGAAGAAGGCCTTTGGAGCATGGATTTTGATGGAGCTGTTGGTAAGGACGGTGCTGGTATAGGAATTTGGATTCAGAGCCCTGTTTTCTAGCCTGAAAAAGTTCCTAGTAATGTTAGAGTATGTGCTTATAAGTTGGCTTTTGACTACTCTAACAATGAAGCAGAGTATGAAGCTTTGATTGCAGGTCTGAAAATTTTGAAGAAGTTGAATGCAAAAAGGATTTCTGTCTATGGAGATTCAGAGTTGATAATCAAACAGGTAAAAGGAGAGTATCAAGCAAAGCATCCACGACTGAGAGCTTATAGAAATGCGGTTCTAGACATCCTGAGAATTTTTTTTGAATATACTTTGACAGCAGTACCCCGAATGTATAATCTTATTGCAGATTCTCTTGCCACTACTGCAAGCAATTTGAAGATTCCAATGAACTCCAGGAACAAGTTTGAAATTTATGTCAAACATCGGCTTGCTGTTAAGGATAATTTAAGGTATTGGAGAGTGTTTTTGGATGACAATGAAATCAATGCTTTTTTGCAGAATGAAGGGAAATTCAAGGACACTTCCATAGATGGTGATTATGATACCGATGAACAAGAAATTGAAGAAAATCAGACAGATGTGTTGCAGCTGAAAGATAATGTTATTCCTAGAGGTTTCATACCTTTAGAGGAGCTTTTTGATCAATATGATGTTGCAAGGAAGCCAAGCTTGGTGCCTACTGATAAAGGAGTTGAAGATGTCAATCTTGGAACAGTTGACAAGCCCAAGTTTGTGAAGTTATCAAGAGCATTGTCTCCTGAGGTAAAGGCACAATATGTTAAATTACTTTCTGAATTTTCTGATGTGTTTGCATGGGGTTATTCAGATTTGAAGGCATATGACAAAAATATAATTCATCATACTATTCCCATCAAGCCGGATCAGAAACAATTTAAACAAAAGCTGAGGAGGATCAACCCAAAGCTACTTCCATCCATTGAAAAAGAGGTAAATAGATTGTATAAAGCGGGTATCATTGTTCCAATTATATTTTCTAATTGGATTTCGAATCTAGTCCGAGTACAGAAAAAGACAGGAGAAATAAGGTTGTGCATAGATTTCCGGAATCTCAATAAAGTATCCTTAAAGGATAACTATCCACTTCTGAAGATGGATCATATTCAGCAAAGGGTAGTTGGAGCATCAAGGATGTCACTAGTTGATGGTTACCCAAGTTATAATCAGATCTTAGTGCATGAAAAATACCAAGACAAAACTGCTTTCACAACACCTTGGGGAACTTTCTAGTCTGCCAAAATGCCATTTGGATTGAAGAATGTTGGAGCCACTTTCCAGCGAGCAATGGACATCGCTTTTGCTTATGAAAAGGATGCTTTTCTGGTTGTTTATTTAGATGATTTGACAGTGTTTTCTGGTTCTGATGATGAACACCTGCACCACTTGAGGGTTGTATTTTAGCGATGCAGAAAGTTTGGGATTTCTCTTAATCCAAAGAAAATTCTGTTTGCTATGGATGAGGGCAAGCTGCTGGGTCATATCATTTCTAAATACGGCATCTGCATTGATCCTTCAAGAGTGGAGGCAATTCAGCACATAGAATTCCCACGTAACAAAAGGGAGATTTAGGCATTCAATGGTAAGATGAACTTTTTACGCAGATTTATACCCAATTTGGCTAAAAATTTAAGAGAAATGACTAATATGTTGAAAAAGGACAACACTGTCAAATGGAGCGAGGATGCTATAAAGTCATTTAATCTAGTAAAGTTTGCTTTGTCCAATGCCCCAGTCTTGATTAGTCCCGATTACACTCAAGATTTTATTATATTTTCATTTGCATCGGAGCACACCATGGCTATGGTATTGATGCAAAAGAGAGATCAGATTGAACAACCCATTGCCTTTTTCAGTAGGACCATTCGAGATGCTGCCTTGCGGTATAATATTATTGAGAAACAAGAATTGGCTCTTATAAAAGAATTGAAGGATTTTAGAGTGTACATTTTGCATTCACATACCATAGCATATGTTCCTAATGTAGTAGTAAAAGATGTCCTGATGAAAAATGATCCGGAGGGAAGAAGAGGTAAGTGGATAGCGACAATGTTGGAATATGATTTGGAGATTAAACCCACAAAGCTAATCAAGGGACAAGGCTTGGAAAAACTAATGGCACAATCAAACCTGCATGCTCTGGACATAAATCTCATAGCAGCAATGTCAGAGGATGAGGATGATGGTTCGCTTGTTCCAGTTTTATAAAATTTTCTCCAATCACCATGGTATTCAGACATAGTTTATGTTCTTCAACATCTTTCGCCACCTCCAGGGATGTCTAGAAGCAAAGGTAGATCACTAAAACTCAAGTCTGCTAAATTCTGTATTTTAAACGTTGCTCTTTATTAGAAAGATCCGGGAGGTATTCTACTTAATTGTTTGGTTGAAGATGAGGCTCAGCAGGTGATGCATGATTTTCATAAAGGTGATTGTGGTGGTCATTTGTTTTGGAAAACAACAACTAAAAAAGTGTTGAGAGCAGGATATTATTGGCCGAATTTATTTTCAGATTTGTATAAAACAATGATGAGCTGCCATGAGTGTCAAGTTTTCCAAGGAAAAAGGAAACTGCTTCCTCTTCCTTTGAAACCAGTTCAAGTAAATGCTCCTTTCCAGCAGTGGGGACTTGATTTCATAGGGGAAATCCATCCCACATCATCAGCGCAACATCGATGGATCTTGACAGGTACTGATTATTTCACCAAATGGATTGAGGCCATTCCAGCAAGGCAGGCCACGGATACGATAATCATTCAATTTTTAGCATCAAATATCTTGTCTCGTTTTGGTTGCCCTCACAAGATCATAACAGATAACGCAATGACATTTAAATCCAAGAAGGTGATTGAGTTTTGCAGTAGGTGTAATATTATACTGGGCCATTCGACAACGTACTACCCACAGGGCAACGACTTAGCAGAATCATCAAAAAAGACTCTGGTGAATATAATCAAGAAAATGTTGGAAGCGAATAAGAGGAATTGGCATCAAAAATTGGTCAATGCATTATGGGCCGATAGAGTTAGCAGCAAGAAATCCATAGGTATGTCACCGTTTGAATTAGTTTATGGCACTGAATCTGTGTTTCCTACGTTGCTCACAGTTTTGGTCATGAGACTAATACAAGAGGCTGGCAGCGAACAAGACGATAATCAACGAAGGACCAATCAAATGATCCACCTTCAGCAAACAAGGGAGGAAGTTTCTCAAAACACTTTCCGATTGTAGGAAAAAATAAAGAAAATCTATGACCGCAAAACCAAAGCAGAGAAATTTCAGTTAGAAGATGTGGTGTTGATATGGGATGCGCGAAATGAGGACAAAGGGAAGCATGGTAAGTTCTATAACATGTGGAAAGGACCGTATAAGATTTCAGTGTACAGGGGACATAATGCCTTTTTTCTCACAGAGATGGACAACCAAGATTTCCCAGGAGGGCCGGTGAATGGTAGGATTTTGAAGCACTACTACTTTTAAGATGATTCTCTAAAATTGTGTTACAACCATTATACATACCATGTTCATTGTTGGTGAGATTTCAAGTGCAAAGTCATTGAAGCTTGGGGCCCGAGGTGAAGGCTATAAAACTTGAATGATATGTGTAAGGTTTGCTGGTTTTGATTTAGTTTTCAGTCATGGTTTGAGTCAGAGTCAGTCTGCATTGTGTCAGTTTTTAGTCTTTGAAGTATTTTGACCGTATTGCCCAATGGATAAGGCTACTAGGTCTACGATGTTCTTGGCACCTCCAAGGAGCTACCATCCCCATTGGAGCGAATGTTAGTGTCAGTATTGTCATACTGCCATCAGTGATCAAATCTGCTCTTTTGCATTTGCATAGTAGGAGTCCCATACTATAATTTTTTATCACTCCATTAGGTCATAAATTCATTGATGGTTGGGGTCACTTCATCAGTTTTCCGTCATGTAAATACTTGCTGATTCTCCTCTCTATGGTCTTCAGTCATGATTCATTTTCACTCTGCATTTCATATTATTAGGTCATAGGGTTGGTCTCATCAGGTTTTAAGGTTCCATCATGGTCAAATTTATGATTAAAGTATCAAATAAATATCATCAAGGACATGAGGATGCCAAATAAACTCAAAGCACAGTATCTGGAAAATAAAAAAAGTTGTTCTTTCAGCTGAATGTAATTTTCACCTCAAAACATGTTTTGAGGTGAAAAAAGGGTACTTATTTTTTATTATAATTTTTTATGTAATTTTATGTCTCCCTATGTAATAAGTTGAACTTCAGAAGCTGCTATCTCCAAAGAGCCAAAGGGGATTTTTCTCTGCCTGGGTTTCAAAGGTGTTCTACATAGGATTTTCAGTGTAAATCATATTCTAAATATGTCCATTAGGAGCAGCTTGGAAAGAGCTTTCCAACGATATATCACACTCCCAAAACTGACTTCTGGATTGGAAAATATGCCCGAATGAACAAAGGCCTCAAAAGCACAACTCTACCCCCTTTTTTTCATTTGGCCTTTTAAAACTTTAAATTTTTATTTTTTATTATTTATTTATTTAAAAAAATATATATATCATTTTTCACCTTTATCGCAAAAGTCCCTTTGTCTTTCTGAAATTTCCGCATCCTACAAAACCCCGATGCGATGCCATCTCACCATCGCTTATCGCAACTTCGCGATCCCCCGCAGCACTTAACCCCGCCTCATCCTTTCCGCAGATGCGATTATTGCATATCGCCCGTCGCATTATCGTTATTCCTGCTGCCCCAACTCTTTCACCACCATTCCATTGATGCGATAGCCTGTCACCGCATCGCGCGATCAGCAAATCCCGCAACATTTAACTCCGCACTCCTGAATCCAACCGATGCGATCATCCCACCATCGCATATCGCATATCGCGATTTCCCCCCGCCATATGTTATGACCGCTCCCCTTTCAAAATTGCGATTGCGATGTCCCGGTCCCACCAATAGTCTTTCCACTCCATTCAAAAGGAAAAGGCTTTTCCTTGTGTAAAAAGCGCAAAATTCATTTTTATTGGTTTTGAAAAGATTTCTTTGGCAATCCTCCATTCCTATCGTGTTGGATTATCCATCACTCCATTCTCTATCGGCCTTCCCTCCAATCGGCCTATTCTCCATCGGCCTTTCCTCCATCGCTCCCTTATCCTTGGTCTATGCACCATCGCGCATTCCTCCCATCGCATTGCTCCAAATCGCTCCTTCGCATATCGCGATTTCCTTCGCCCGAGTTATACCCGCCCCTTCCTCTGCCGATTTTTGATTGCGATTCTTGGGCCCACCACCAGTCCTTCGCTCTTTTTAATAAAAATGGGGTTTTCTCCATTAAAAGAGGCAATTCAATTTTTATTTGGTTTAAAGGGGTTTTTCTTCAAGTTAAAGGAAACAGATATTTTGTTAAGGCCATAAGCCAATTATGAATACAGAGATCATTCTGACATCGACATCAAATGATAAATGAGGGGGAAAGGTCTCCAGATTTGTTTTTCTTTCCATTTTTGGAGTAAACATAACAGTTTATTCTTCTAGATGGTCAAATATGCAGTTCCCTCTGTTTCAGAGGCATTTTGTTGGGTTTTTCTATATTCAGGTTTTGGTTTCAGGGCAGGTGAACAACTCGTCTTTATAAGGATTCGCCCCCTAAAAGTTTGTCTATTTAATGTAATTTTTGAGTCATTTGTAAGTGTGGAAAAAGATCGGAATCACTGGGACGCTCTGAGTTTCATTGTACATATTTGTAACCAGTTTGAAAGGGAATTAATAAAGACTTGCAACAATTTTTTATGGGATCCCTGTGGTATGGAATTTTAATATAGTCTCTTCTTTTGTAATCATCTGTTAAATGCTATGTATGCCATTCATTCATTCCATTATTTCTGTTGAATGTTTTCAAGTTAGATAGGTAAAATCCATTGTTTACAGTGCTCTGCCTTGGGATAATCATTCAATATTTTATGTTTTCTATTGTTTGAGAAGGATCCATCTCATATGCCCTCCTAAGCTCCTCACCAGTCTTAAACACTTCACCATCATTAAAAAAAAGTTGTTAAATTCCATGCCTACCTTGCCCCATAGAATACCCTGTATCTCTAATTTAATTCCCCAGATTTAAACTGCCCAGCTCCATCTGATCCAACAAAACCCAGAAAATTTATAAAAAATATTTCGATCTACTATACCTAGCCTAAAATCATTTTTGCAGACGTATTTCATTGAGATTCTTTACGGAGAGAGCCCTCTCCCTGCCTTGTAGGGCTAGCTACAAGGTTAAGCGTGGTTTGTAGTTACCCTGGTTTTCCTTCTTTCAGTCTGAGGTCAAATTAGGTGATAACATACAGTTCCCATGGGAGATAGTAGAGATTTTTGTTGTGAAGGGCACGACTGGAGGAGTTCCAGTGTTGAAATGGCAGTAGGAGATTGCGTCAAATCATCTACTATACTATACGAATGGGCAACTTTGCCAGAAGTAACATTTCGACGTAGTGGTCCCTTAGGGATCTTGGTATGAACCTCTAACTTATGCTGAGGGATATGCAAATGGACCATTAGTTGTTGAAAGAGGCTATGTAGAACCTGAAGAATGTGGCTCAAGGACAGACGTAGCGGGAAGCTTGTTGTATTGACGGGACTAAATCTGAAGGTTGAGGTCTATGGTTACAGGTTGGTTAGAATTAATCATGAGAATCTGGTAATCGGAGGTACCAGATGGAGGAGGTTGAGTGGCCGCCTGACCTTCAAGTGGTTGGTTAGTCACAAATCCTTGCTGAGGGAAAGGATTAGTAAACACAGCCAACTGACTAGGCGCAACACGAGGAGGGACAAAAAGGGAGGCTTGCTGTCCTCGCAATGTTGCCCGAGACTCCCACATCTGCCGCATCTGTTGTAAAAGAGGACAATCATGCGTGTAATGACCATAAACACCATAACAAGAACAAGGCTTATTTGTGCGAACAGGCCTGCCCTGCTTGGGATCAGTGCCCTGTTGTTTTTTAGCAGTGTTAGGTGCATTATTTTAAGAATTAGGTCTAGGATTACCAGGGGCAGATTGATTTTGAGTTCCTTTCCTGTTCTTTTTGGAAGGAGGAGGATTAGTCGCGCTCTGCTGTGCATACACCTGCCCCTGAGGGGGCAGTGGCTGCTGTTGCGGGGGTTGAGAAGGAAAGGGAGGCGGAGGTGCTAATGTTTGAGGAGCTGGAGCACTAGGCTGCGGATACAGATAATAATGAGGTTGAGTAACATTATGGTAAACAGGTTGGGAAAAAGGAGGATGTATGTCGTGTCCTGGATACATGCTACCGGGAGGGGGAAAAGTGCTGGAGGTGCTGGCCCCTCCTTGAGGGAAACCATAGCCCATAGGAGGCTAAGCATATGGATGAGAAAGAGCTCCAACGATACTGTTAGCGACATGAGATGACCCCGGTGGATTGACACCACCGGGTCTAGGAAGATCAGGTAAGACGGTATAAACATAACCCGACTGAGCGTAGATCAAGTCATATTTTAACGCAATTTGGAGAGCAACTTCTTTGGTTTTAGGGAAATGAGATGCGACATATTTTCCTATAGCATGCAAAAGGGATATAAGGAACCAATCCATGTAGACACGGTCTTCGAAGGTAGGGGATCGACGTAGGCTCTTTCTTCTCCACCATTCCTGGACATGATCAGATAGGCGGGTCACAGACGATTGACGGAAAGAAGTCAAAAGTTCGGTACCAGTGTCATAAAGAAGGGGAAGCTGGAAATAAGATAGAAAATCCCGGGCAAGAGTCGCAAAGGTGGTATGAGAGGATGAGCCTTGATCAACATACCACTTAGAAGCTTCGCTAGTAAGCATACAATGGAACAACCGAAGATGGATAGAGTCATCGGTAATGGAGTTAGACGAACACCACATGTGGAAAGATCGAATATGATTTGAAGGATCTTCTCCAGCAAGACCTTCAAACTTGGGGATGTCAGAAGGGAGCTTGGTTGGCATAGTAGGCCAACCAACGTCATGGCGTATAGGGTCATTGATCAACTGGTTAAAATCGAGAAGATTAAGGCTTTCCATATAGGGGGGCAAGGGAGAAACTAGGGTAGTTCCTGTTGTGATCCCACTATTAGTATTCCCAACGTTAGGGCTAGGGCTACCACCAGCGTTAGGTCTTGAACTAGACATGGTAAAGGTGATAAGGGGAGAACCGGGGGCGGAACCAGAAGGGGAACCCAATGAACTAGAAGAGGAGTCGGAGTGTGGACTTGATGGAGGACTAACTCGAATCCTATGTGGAGGAGTAAGTCTTCCTACTGGAAACTGAGGATGAAGGCCAAGAAGTCTTTGGGATAAATGCCTTGGTGGCGCAATGGTGAAGGCACAAACACGGCACAAAGGGAAGAGAGACCAAAAAGGGAAAAGAGGTGCAGGATCAATTGATTACAATGTTGAAACGAGGGCAGAGAGGTGCATGATCAATTGATTTCAATGTTAAAGTCTTTGCTTGGTGGCGTTAACCAAGCTCTTCTTCACTTAGGGTGTGTGTGTAAATTGTGTAAATTTTAATTTGTAGAGAAAAAGAAAAAGTGTGTTGTATAATTGTAAGTAAGCCTGCAGATAACAGTATATGAAACTGAAATAATAGAAAATAAACAGTTAATTATGCATTAATCTAAACCCAAGGAGGCGGGCCTGTCAACAACTGGTCTGTAGGTGGGCAAAAATCTATTCAAAACACACCAAAATAGCCAATAGATCTAAAGTCGAGAGGGACAATGATCTAAGGGTCAGATCTGCTGGAAATAGGTGCAGACAAATAGCAAAAAGTCAGAGGAAAAATTGCTATAAATGAGGTGGCGAAAGGCTATAACATGGAGGGAAGCGGAGGGTACCCTAGAGGAAAACACAAACAAAACTAAAAGGAGGTGTTTTAGATGGATAAATAGCCAATTTGAAGTGGATCTAAAGGTAAGGGATCAAATCTAAAAAATGGCTGAACGCTCTGAAATTTCAAGCAACCTGGAGTAGCTAAAACTCTTCCACAAAAGGTGGGGGGTTTTGAAGCCCTAGGGGGCTAGGTTCCCACTTTTATGAAAAAAATATAACAAGTAAAGGTCTAAAATAGGCAGAGATGGAGGTCAAACAACCCTGAACAGAGGCCCAAGCAAACCCAAAAAAATCTTAGAAAAATTCCCGCAAAAAGTCCAGGTCGTAGTTTCTGACCTATTTTCTGCAGAGGTCGCAGGTTTTGGCCCAAAAAGTACGACCTGCACTTCTGGCACTCTTGGTAGCAGGTTTCAGAAAATGTGTCGTCTCAGTTGCGGCTGATGCTTGTCACCTACACAATAGGTCCGAAAACACATAGAAATTAGAATTTTCAATGTTTTAGGGTTTTATAGGTTAAAAACAACATCAAGAAAAGCAAAACAAGAAGCTAAAGAGAAATCCTAGGGTTTGAAGCAGCTGGATATGCAGGGATCTGAAAAACGACAGAGGCCGTAATCGTAAACCCGGGTGGAGTCACCAGTTGTTAGTATGAATCTTAATCGTAAGTGTACGAAAAAGGCTCACTTTAGTCGTGCATAACAAACAACCCTAACAACAAAGATGGCTGCCAATGTCTTTAGATATGCAATTATGTGACCAAGGTAAATGCTACAAAAATCTAGATCTATGCATTAAAAGACATTAAGCAGTAAATAAAAACAAGAGTTGCTCCATGCATTCAATAGACAAGACAAGAATATATCTAAATATTTTTGTATTTATGGCACCTGGGAGGAGAACATAGAAGGATGTTATTAGTCCTCCTCAATGGGATAGGTTCTTGTAAGTCCTCAGCACTTCAGATCTAAAATCCCTCTCTCTTGATGGTGTAGAAAACCCAGACAAAAATGGAACTCAAAGGGAGCTCACAAGAAAAATAGTAGCAAAATATGACAATGATGGTGGATCAAAGTCAGACCAAAAGTGTAGATCCAGAGTGATCTTTAGGCAACAAAGGGTAGTGAATGAATGGAAAAACCTTTCTATTTATAACAAAATATTGAGTTAGTCTAGATATTGGTGCATAATTAAAATATTATTAACCAAATCAAGATCCAACTTTTATGGAATATTTTATTATATTTGTTAGAGGGAAAAAGAATTTGACTTGGGTCAAATCCCTTTATTTGTAAATAATAAATAAATAAATGATTTATTTATTATTTTAAGGATGTGGTTGAGTAATAATCAAATAAATAATGATTTATTTAATTATTTATGAATGATTTATTCAAATTTAACAAGGAATATTATTTAAATAAGGTTTAAATAATTATTCCTAGAAAATAATAAGATAAATAGTGATTTATCTAATTAATTTTCCTGTTTTGGGTTAAATATGACCAGGAATATTAATTAAACTATTTTTTAACTAATTATTCCTTGAGTAAAATCAAACAAATGTAGATTTATTTAATATTTCCTCATGGGGTTTCCTGTTTAGACCATAAACAACTTAATAAAGGTGGTTTACTAAGTTATTTTCATAGTGAAAGCAATTTTACTTAGGGTAAAATTGGTCTTACATGGTGTACTTAGGTCCATCTAATAGTAACAGGTTAGATGGCCAAAAAATGGTGTTACACCAGCCATCAAAATGGATTGTGAAAAAGTAGGGTGTATGAGATTATGTGAGAGAATTCAGGGATATCATTTGCAGTTGACAAAGGAATTTGCTAAGGGTTTTGATGGTGTGAAAGAAAAGTTGTGAATTCTAACTTTTCTAGTCTCAACTTAATTAATATCTAAGGTCACTAAGATCCATTTTAGTGGAGAGGAATGGTTCAAAGAAATGGATTTTTTTTTTAAACTCAATGTTCTATTCATTTTGGAAAAAAAGAGTACATAAAGTCACTCTCAAAACAGGTGGGGTTCACCCCGACTGGGTTTGTTGACTGAAATTCACACCAGGTGAAAAAAATACAAAAGAGTAACTAAGGAAATTGTCCATAAATGGTTGGTCCAGAGGCACCAAAACACAACTAAAACCTAAAAAAACACTAGATATCATACTAGTCATCAGACGTGATGGATGCAGGGTTGTCTGGGGCTGTTCCTGGAGGCAGTGGAGGAAGGAAATCATACTCAACATGCACTTAAAAGTGTGCCATCGAAGTCTTCATATTTTCTACTTTCTTGGAGAGTTGATTTTGACCTCGCCAAACCAATGCCAGTCTCTCGCAAACTTGGCACTGGAAATAGTGCATTCGATCCAAAGTTGCCATCTACGCTGCATGCTCGTCCTGATAGAATTTATCAGCTGTATCCACTCTCTCCATCAGGCTATTGATTAGGTCACAAAATTTATACAAGAAGAAATTATGGATACCCTACCCCTCATTTACCTCAAGATGACCAAGCCCATGCTTCCCCTTGCCACCATGAGCTCCTCTGCCCCACCGACTCTACTTCTGACACCTCGAACCACCACCCCTGCTGACCCCTTGCTTACCTCCTCCATGGCCTCCATGTGCACCCACACTGGCAAGCAGCACACGCCCCATTGTCTTGCCACCCCCGTACGGAGCCACCATGACCATTGCCGAGTCTGCCATCCCCGCAGGTCCCCGGATGGCAGGGGAGGGGGAACGCCCACGACGTGCCGGTGGCTTCACAATTATCCAAGGAGGAACCCTGCCAAAGAAAAAAACTAGAGATTAGACTCCCCACCAAAGGAAACAAACACCACCCATAGAGGAGTCGAACTTCACCACCCACCACAGTAGGGAATCACAATTCCACCCCCAATACCAGAGAGAGACAAGCACCACCAAGAAAACCAAAAACCATCACCCACCATGCCAACACACAAAAATTTAACAAAAAGTGAAGACATAGTCACCGATGCCTGAGCAAAACTTCCCCCAGGGTAGCTACCACCCGAAAAATTCTCTGCACTGTGGCCACACACTTCTCCACCACACCCCTTCGCGCCCTCATTGGAGGTCACATATATGGAAAAATAAATGGGTTTCCCGCCACCACCCACGAGGTTTCTTGGGCTACAAATTACACCTTCCACTTCTAGCTCAACAGGATGGGTTTACTAGAAGGCACACGAAAAGGAAATGGCTGAGCGCACTTCCCCTTGGTTCTCAACCATCACCTATGCAAACAATAACATAGAAACTTAGAAGAATGTACTAGGTGGACACACTGCACCAACAAATGCCCATGGAAATCACACACAATCCACTCAATCTGTAAAACTTCCTATGATGCTTACGTTTCGTCCCAAGAGACCTCAGCAAGGTCCAGTACCAAACCAAAGTGTGGAGTCAAATTTCGCATTCCCTCATATGCCCTCTCCTTAACCTTCTGCCACCCCCAAATTCCAACGTGTAGTTAATATTCACACAAATTACCAACATGAAGTATGTACTGATCCCGCTACATCCATTATGGTGAAGGGATCGGGAGGTCCGTCCCTCACCCCTTCTCCACTTGTAATCAGTCATGAGAATTTCCCTCCATGCGTTTCACAGATCTCACGCCCATCGGGGATAAAGGAATGGATTTTGATTTGGTTGATTTCAAAGAATTTCTCAAGCCAAAACAAAAGAAAGAGTATGGTTCATTTGTTCTAAGGAGGTATTTACAAGATCATTATAGAAAAATGTTGGAGGTCATTCAAAGGTACTTCTTATGTGAGAGGAGATTCAGTAGGGTGTATCACTATCACATTAGGCTCTTAAGTCATTTTACTGGCAATACAACTTTGAAGCTTCCCTATTATCTAGTTAGGAGTCTATGTAAGATGGTTGAATGAGTTCAAGCAAAATGAAGTCAATTTGAGGCCAGTTGTGCTTGAGGAAGCTTCATCTGCATAAGTTAGCTCAGTCAAGAAAACTTTGACTAAAATCAAATTGGTTGGTAAGAAAATTTCTAAGAAGCTACAACTTTCCTCCGAGGTAGAAAATGTGGTAGGGGTGCCAAGAACAAGAGATGTAGCCAAGAGATTACCTATGGTTCCTCCATCATCACCTATTCAAGTTATGGAATGAGAGAGCACACAAAGAGAAGTGGACATTGATGAAAAGGACCATAAAATTTGGGAGTTACAAGATCAGTTGGACAAGGCCCATGTGAAAATATCTTACTTGCAACAAGAGAATAGGGATCTTAGGCATAAAGTGTCTCAAGAAACTACAAGAAACTATCCAGCCTAGAAGAGAAGAGCCATCAAAGGAAACATTGGCACATGTTTCCAAAGGCAAAGGTAAAGTGGTTACTGATATCGAAAAAATGAAAGAGCTAGTTGAGTATTCAAGGAAACCTAGGACTAAGTCTGCTGCTAAGGTGCATATGCAAGTAAAGGACACTGTTCAACCTATGGTTTTTGATGAGCAGAAGGAATTCAAGAAGTTACTGGAACATCTTGAAGGAACACAACATCAAGTAGATCAACTTGCATAGAAAGATCATAGGGATAAGTTGGCCTTGTTTAAAGAGGTAGAGGTTGTTATACTAGTCCTTGATAGGGCTAAGTATAAACTGAAGTGGAAATTTCCTCTGCATAGGCAAGTGAAAAATTTATATGTACAAAACTTGGTCCTAAAAATAAGACTTAGGTTAGTGAAGATGAAGCTCACTAAAGTCAAGGAAGCTGGAAGGAAGAGGAAGAGATGTAAGTTGGATTTACTTCCAGAGGCTAGTACAAAGGTGAATCTTCACTAGGAAACCTCAACCTAGCTCTGAAACTTTGTTTTTGGATCAAGAGATCATAAAAGGTAAATTTTGATGAAAATTGCAAAAATGCAGCAAGGGGCTTGCTGCGCTTTTCATATATCAATTTTTATAATTGTGGGATAATGAAGTTGGAAGTTTTTCTATCATGAGGGAGTTCTATGAAGGTTCCAACATCCGTTTTGATGTTTCCAACATTTCAATTTAAGGAAAAGTCATGATTTGTTCAATTTTTGGAGGCGCTGCAAAAATAAACAGTGCGTTGCGAAAGTGGGGAAAATGTAAAAGGGATGTTTGCAGGTGTTTTGATTCTTTTTTAGGAGGTTGAACACCATCATAGGGATATTTTAAGCATACCCATTTGCTTCATTTTTATAGACAGGGGCTGCATCCATATAGAGCATGGAAACCACTTCGTTTTGCTGTGAAACTGCTTAATGCATTGCGAGTCTGGACAGTCAGCTCTTCTCAGTTCAAATTTCGAATTTTTGACTTTTAGAAGTGGTTTATATCATGTAAATAGGTGGAAAATTATCTTATGGTTTTTTTTTTTTAATGTTTATTGGTCAATATTCCAAGTTAGTGATGTTTTAGGCTTGGATTGGTCGGGAGGAAAATTGTTCCTATTTTTCAGTATAAGCACTAGTTTGTGGATATATCTAGTTAAAAGTTGGTTTTGGTCAATGAATTCGACCACATACAGTATTAGATCAAATATTTGATGATCTATAAAGATATCAAAAGCATTTTAAGGGGTTATGTTGGTTGATGTTTGATAAGAATACCTTTGTGCACTATATTTTTGAAACAATTTGGCAATGAATGAATGAAATAGAAGGTGATTTGTAGGGATAAATGAGTTAGAAATTTGGTGGTTTTGTGCTCCTTTGGTTTTATGCTCTAATGTGTTTGTATTTCACCCTTTCTACATTAAATTACTATAGCAATTTTATCTAAATCCACCACCAAAGTTGCCTACCTTGCCCTTGTGGAGAAACCCTCTATTTTCCCATCATCTCACTAGACAAAATAAGAGTTGACGTGACTCCATGCCCAATGGACCTGCTCCTTTTCTCATAAAAAAACCTCTAAAAATCAATTTTTTTGAGCTCATTACCTAGCCTAAGATCATATTTGTTGTGTAATATAAGTGAGATAGACCTCTCTAGGCTAGAAGGGCTAGATTCCGACCTAAAGTGGTTTGTTGTTACCTCTTGGATTCCTTTTTTTAGCCTATGGAAATCACAAAGTGCTAACACTAGCTACAATTTACTGCTATTTGTATAACTTGGACCTGCAACTTTGGCCTCTTCCTTCAGCCCATAAACCCTATAGTTTCGCATGTGTGAGAGAGATAAAGCCCAAAAACAATATTTCGTCCTTCCTTGCTTCCCAAACCTTCACTCTCATTTTCTTTTTTTCCATCTACAGATCAAAATTATTCTTGATATATCGAAATTTTGGAGTGAGTGTGTCACAAACGAGGTTGAATTACTTCTTTATATAGCCTTCTCAAGGGGTCAAATTCCCTCCTTTAGGTCGACTTTATGTTCCCAAGGCCGACTTATACTTTTGGAGCTTCCAGGACTTTCTAGATTCAAATATAATTATTTTTACAAATATATTTTTCCCAGAAGGGTCTTATAGACATCATGTTGACATCTTTCACTCATGACAATAAATACTAAGACCTAACAAACCCTATAATCATGAAGATCATGCTTTTACCTAGAAGACCATTAATAATGAGCATTGTAATAATAAGAACTTTTTCTTTTCTTTTCTTATTTGTTACATAGGATACATATTGAAATAAGTACAAAAACAATTATGAAGATCGAAACTAGTTATATTTCTCAAAAGGGATGAGAGGAGCCACCCCGTTCTAGTTTCATACAATGAATCACAGTAACTAGAGAGACACTTTTATTTTGGACTAGTCTAGTAGCTCTGGTAGTGGCGCTTTAAACACAGGTTGTGGTGAGGCTTGGTAAGGCGTTGCATGCATTTTTAGGCATAATTGAGAGAGAGAAAGGTAGGACTCATATTAGTTCAGTAGCTAGCCAACCAAGTGATGGGCCTCCCAATTAGGTAAAACATAAGGCCCATCTAACATTTCCTAGGCACATAAAGGTTGCATTAGAGCTTCCCTTTTGCACTACATAACTCTTTCTTAGTTTAAATTAGTTCTTAGGAAGGTTAAATAAATTTGTCATGCTTTATGTGCCTAATGTGAGTATGATGCAGGATATTAATAATATTTGGTACAAATCACGAGGATATCCAATCAAAGCAATTTATTGGACTTGTCCCTTGCTATGAGAAGATCAAACTTGGCTAGCTTGGAGCACTAAATACTCCTTTTTGAAGCTGAGAGGTAAATTAGGGAGAATGATCCTATTTTTTAGGAGTTTTGGAGGGAAAACATTCCTCATTTCAAAGAGGCTACCCGTCACTCAACTTGTATAAATAGAGGGCTCGAGTATCCCATTAGCCAACTATCATATAATCAAAGTTAATTGAAGCATTAATAGTAGAAATCTTTAGAAGTTTCAATTCTACAATTTTTTATGTACAAGTAATTTTCAAGTTAATGAAAGATATATTTAGTTATTTAAATTGTTTTATTTAAGGAATTTGAGCTTCCTTGGGTTAGGGCATGCACAAGGTGCTCAAAACCACCTATGTATCATTGTCTCTTTTTTGCAAACTGTTTCGGAAGTATTGTTTTTATGTAGGGTTTATTTACTTATTTACAATATTTTTTTGCATAGTACTTGTTACCCCTCAAACTAGCAGTGATTCCCAAAGCCTATTCTCAAGAGAGGCTATGAAAAATGGCTTACTTGCTTGGGAATCAAGGTGATAGGATCTCTAGGAAGGGCTGAGAGGATACATGAGTTTAGGTTTAGGGGATATGCCTTGACACGAGGGTCCCTAGACTCGAGGATACTAATGAATAAATGGCTCCTAAGTAGTCCTTGTGGAATTTTAGTTGTAGATTTTTGGGAACAACAAAGAAGCCAAGTGGACCCAAACTAGGTCAAGGGTATGGAGTTGATCACTCAAGGAGGGAATTGACCTAATTGGGGAGGAGAATAGGATCAAAGGTATAATTTTCTTCTTATATTTGAATGAAATGATCCAAATGAGGACACTAACCCAAGTCAACGTAGGGATGCAAGGATCAATGCCTTTCTTAGGGGATTAATGGACTCAAGATACACCTAGATCGAGAAATTTCGTGAGTTAACGAGCCTTAATTAACCTTCACTAACCTACTCAAGGGAAACAACTAGATAATTATAGAAGTTTCAAGTTATTTCAACCTAAAAGGTGCATCTAGGAAAATTCACCTGATCCCTCAAAGAGTAATTCATGCGTTAAATCAATTATTCAAGGTCCCAGAAGAATTCCACATTAAATTGACCCATACAAGAATAATGATAACAATATACATGCATTTAAAAGTAACATAACAGGAGTGGCATAAAAAAATCACTTACATGAGAGAGAGAGTATATGCATTCATCAAATTTGCATTAGAAACAAGCTGCAAAGACAATAGCGAAAATCCAAACATCATAGTGCTTAAGAAACTCCAAAATTTTCACCCCAACAACAGGTGTGAAAATTTGTCAGGAGATACTAATCCAATCAAAGTGATGATGAGATAAATGAATCATCCTCTCATCCATTTATACAATATAATAGGGAATTAGAATAGCCTTATTTGTCTTATTTAGCCCCAAATAATAAAATAATGTGTAATAATTACATCCCTTGGTGACAAGCCCACCAAGATAGACTAGTAACGTAAAAAAAATCCTATCAAGAGGGTAGAATGATCAACATAATGAGTCGTTGGGCCACTGAGAAGGCCTACTGGAGTCCCAAATGTGCCATGGTGGGAAAATGAACTCCAGACAGTGTATAATGGGTTACCCCCTTGATATCCAAGAAAGTAATATGTGGTGCCCCAAGTGGATGTGGGGGAGATATGACATCCTCATGGGTCTCCAAGAGGATTAATAATGCCTATAAACAATCTGTAAGGGTTGGGATGATGACATAAGCCCTCCATTTTTTACCTTGCAGTGAGACACATCTTCATCTGGACCCTGGAATCCCTACCAAGTGTGTGGTACAAATGTGAAGTTGGTTGGGCATGGTGATCCAGGTGCATCATCCTCTTCCAAAATTTGGAACATGAACAATGACTGAATGGTGGTTGGCATCCATAAAGTACTCTTTGATATGGTGTAGGCCCATGACTCTCAATCCTCACCCTACAAGTGCCAATGTGACCCTCTGAAGGGCTTGGGCCCCGTATTGGGAGGCCAAACCCCAAATGGAGACCCAACTACAATCCTTCGTAAGATCCAATGCATCTCGTTGCCCTCCAATATAACAAATCATTTGAATAATAAAGTAAAAGAGCTTACAAATCATGGAATAAATATGGCACTTCATGGTGGCATGCCCTTCCATAGAGGGATTTGTCATGTACAAGTGTCTCCAAGCTTATTAAGGGGGTTGAACAAGGAACCTATTAGTTGGTTTCAACCTTGAAAGGGGGTGACATGGCCATGGTACATCCATCAAGTGGTAGGTTGCATGTGATATAGTGATGGAACATATTTGGAATTAGGGGAATGCTCAAGGACACATGTCATGGTGCAAGGGTAGCTATGATGAGGGAAGCCCACTATTGGGTCTATGAGTGTAGGAGGGAGAAAATCTTGGTACATGAGTTACCTTGACCTTTGTTTTTCCACCCTTCTTCATATGCATTTTTCCTTTGATTGATTTTTATTCATAACTGATTAGGGTTCCAGGGGATGATAGCATGATGCATGAAATATAGTAGTGAATAACCCCTTTTAAGGTGGGGAAATTCATTTCCCACCAGGGTTTGGGACAATCATTCATTTCCCACCAAGGGTTGGGACAATCATGGGCTCCTTGATGTGAAGGTGGCTCATCTAGGGCCCATATGAACCAGGGTGATGGCCATGAATGAGGGGTAGATATAATGTTTGGATTTTTCCCACGTGCTAAGTTTGTATGTATCGACCATATTTTACATTTTTTGGTACATTTCTTGTTGAGAGTGGCCAAATTATGTTTTTTCTTTTCTTTTTATTTGCATAAACCTCCCGGGCATCATTCCAGGCCCAACCCAAGGTGTGCACAAAGAGAGGGGGAGGCTAACCCTATGTGGACCTAGATGGGAATAGAGATGAATGGGGCTAAAATGAACAGAGGGGAGTGATGTATATGGTGTCGGGAAGCGGGACCACACAAAAAAAATCAGGATATCCCATGTAGTGCCAACCCTAAAGCTAATGGTCAGTAAAGGAGATCCCATGAGACTAGGATACAATGCTAACCACTGAATAGGGTGTAGGAGACAAGAGTACAAACCTATCCCGCTCTTTCCATCGAATCCCTCCACTAATCCATGCCCAAAAGTGTCCATGATAAGTAAACAAAATTACTGAACTAAACCAATGAAAATTCATACCTTAGGGGTCTGTAGACTGACCTTCAAACATACAGTCATACTAGATGGGGAGGGACCACATGGATGGCTCAGGTGGCAGATAAAATGGCACATTGAGTTATCTGGTGGTTGGAAGGGGCTGCTAAAAGGACCAACTTGGAGAAATTTTTTCTTGTAGGGATATCACCCATAAAGTGGTGGGTAACAGCTGACTCCAACTGGGACATGATCTCTCTGGAGAGTGCACAAATGTACTCAAACAGGGAGGTCATGAGAGCTCCAAAAATCTCTTGGGTTCTTAGACCTGTAACCTGCACATGTCACAAATCAAACACATGGGGTAGCATGCTTTCGCGACGTCTCATGATCGCACATGCTTATATTATTCCACTGAAAATCAACTAATAAATAAGATTTAAATAAAATTTCAAATTTAATTTTAATCTAAATGCAACTAATGTAGCATGAGAATATCATACGATGTTAGTTCTAATGTGAAAATCAGTATGCAATGCATCTTACCCTAACATGCATATGATACAAATAAAATTCTAAGTATAACAAGAAATCCAGAGCACCTAACGTATCATTATATCGATATAAGTATGTCTACCTATATGATTACTCATGTAGAAAATCCCAAAGCGAATGTGGACACAATCCCACAAAGGATGATGCAGTGGGAGTTGGTAAAAGATGATATCCATTCCATGTAGAAGGGATACCTAGAAAAAGGAACGTAAGTCAATATAGAAGTGAAAATATTTCATTCTAAGCAGAGGATGGATGAATGAATAATCAACCTCATAAATTCCCTATTAGGATCATTGCTCACAAGGTTATGCTTTGTGGATGCCACAAGGTCATGATGGGAAAAACAAGGAGAGGGATAAGTTGGTTTCTTCATGTGATGACCATAATGAAAATAGGAGACTGTTGTATGCTCATCATCTTGAAAGGATGTCAAGGAATAATTAACATACCTATTGAAATTCTTATCCTCAAAACCATCCTTAGAAGGGAAAAAAGGTTCATCACTATTAGTGGTAGTGCAAGAAGGTTTGAGGAAAGGGTCCACCTATGGCTCAAAAGGATTCCTAGGATCGTGAGGCAAGAAAATGGTCCTATTGATATCGTCATCAGTGTCTTAGATATGGTCCTTGTCAAAATTATAGCAATTGTTCCCCCATTTTCCTTCTTCATTATGTAAGTAATAACCAATATGAATATCCAAAGGGTCAGTGGGGTCATATTTCTTAAGGTTCCTGATATGTGAAACGTTGGGGAGGAAATTATCAGAGAGGATGGGGCTATCTTTACTCCCTGAGGGACTCCTTTCTTCATGATCCTCTTTATCACCTTCCTTTCCAATTTGATCTATATGGTCAAGAAAGGGGCCTTCCTGCTCTTCATTCTCTTGGGTAGTGCTAGGATTACTTTCCTTGCTTTAAAGCCCATCCCACTTTTCCATCAAAATGTCCTCAAATTGATCAAAGACATAGATGCTTCCTAGAGGTAATCTACTATACCAATCCCAAGCCTTTCCTTTAAACGTTAATGCAAATAGGAACATGACAACCTCATTTACAAATAGTTGGTTAACAACAATTTCATTATAAAATCTGAGAGTAATCTCCCATAGAAATTCATCCATATGATTTTGGGCACTAGAGGCATTACTTCCATCAAATTTTGGCAACCACTCTTGATGCTTGTCAGGCAACTGATAGATGGGATGAGTGAATAGATAAAATCTCAAAGGTTTGAATGAAGCAGGCTTACGATAATCCATGGAATTTTAATTCCCCGCTTATGGCATTTGTCATAGAGTAACTTTTTTCTTTGAGGAGGGTATTCTTTAAACTTATGGTCCTTATGGTGTAAAAACCTAGAAACGATGACTTCAATTGATGGGATACTTTTAGGTTCATAACCATAATGCAACCAAGAAACATCATCATGAAGGGAATGTATGAAGATATTGATAAGGGAATATTGGTGAAGGACTCCAACATGTTGGGCATATTGGGTAAAACTTTTGACACAATATTAGGCAGAGGTCGCATTACCATCATACTTGGATTCCTTGTATCTTTTTGCATATTCATGGGAATTTGGGTACCCAGGAATGGTAGTAATATCAATTTCAGGATAATATTATGCCCAATTTTACATTGTTCTGTATATGGCATGTCAACCATATAAGGAATTTTAAATTCTAAATCTTTCGGGAAATCACATGAGAATTTTTGGAATCGACGCGTTTCGAACTACCAACTGTAGTTCATCATCAGGATAATGATGAAATTGCCAAGGTGAATTTGATTGTTGAGAATGCAACAAGATGATGGAGCTTAGTGAAAAGAAGTCGCCTTCACTAAGTGGGCTCACAGGCTATTTTTGGCGCAAAGTCTATTTTTAGACTATGTCTATTTTTAGACATATGGATCATGGTCTATGAGTTGCAGGATGCTATTTATGGATGATTTTTCAAGTTGGTAAAAATAGATGGACCTCTATTTTTAGACATTGGGCGGAATCTATTTTTAGACTGCCAGGCTAAAAATAGAACAGTCGAATATTATTAACCCTTAATAATATTTAGACTATAAATATTATCTTATCCTCTTGGAGCACTTCAGTTTGATGCTTGGATGTGGCACATGCAGCTGACAGAAGGAAATACGCTTTTCCTAAGGGTTAGTTGAGCTATTGCATGGTTGACTTCAGTTAGAACTCATGTGGCAGAGTTTGGTGGAGTTGTGCTCGGTTTAACTTAGTTGAACTAGTTGTATTTAGTCTAACTGATAAATACACTAGTGATGAGTGGTGTGAATTAATTATTAATTAATTCACTAATTATTAACTCATAAATCAACTAAATAATAGCACGCTTAATCATAGCATGGAGGCTGACACCAAAGTTGTTAGAGGTGGGTGAAGCAGTCTACTATCGCATAGATCATAGTCATGGCATGATGCATGAGATTTGCACACACATTGATTGAGATTGCCAATGAGGATTGCGCAGTACAAGCCAGTGGAATTCGAACTTGGATCTCATCATTATTCATCTTGGATTGCGCAGTAGAGGCAGGCTAACAGGTGGAGGAGATTTAAACTTGTGACTTGTTCATATCTGAGCTAGTTAGTGTGTAACAATTGGAGATAGTGCTGAGAGCTTGTGAGGAGTTTGTGCTCTGTATTGTTACATGTTCTCTATCATTATAATATACAGATAGTTGGGGGTTTTCAGCTGTAAGCTTTCCCCATTACATACTGTGTTTATATGTGTGCTTGATTATGTTTTAATGTGCGCATGCGACTGCTTCTAATTCCGCAAATTGATGATCAATGGTAGAAGAGGTTATGTATTATGCATGAAGCTCAAATAGTGTGTAATCAGGATAATCTCAGTGAATAATTCATCTATTATTCAAATTTCTACATGGTATCGGAGCTAAATTGATCATCGGATCTATTACAGTGATTACATTTTATTTCTGTAGGCAGAGTCTGTAAGAGTGCCAGGTAGCCTCTGGATTCATCCTTTCTTTGAAAGGTGAGATATCCAGTAAATTCCCCTTACAGTCAATCTCTGTACTAGAAATAATTTTTTCTCACAGATCAAAAGCGGTTGAGTTTTGAGCTGGTGGAATTCGAATTTGCAGCAGTGTTTTTTTTGGTGTCGAAGTCAAAATGTCTTTCAACGGATTGTGATTGGAGTATGCCCTTGAGGGTAGCTCGAATTATATTTCATGGAAGGACAGGATGGAGGCGGTGTTAGATGACAATGGGCTGAAGGAGTTCATAGATGCTGAAGTCCCAAAGCCTACTGATGCTGCTCAAGTTGAGGCTTGGCAAAAGAAGACAACAAAGTGTCGAAGGATTCTGTTGGAGGGCATGAAGGATCACATAGTATCCATCCTGCATGGAAAATCTTCTCCATACTTGATGTGGAAAGCGTTGACAGATTTATTCCAAAGCAAGAGTGACCAGAGGAAGTTGGCGCTCAAGGATAAACTCAGAAACATAAAGATGGAGAAAGGCGACAGTATGCCCAAGTACCTCACGAAGTTCATGGCATGCAGTGGGATGAGTCGGGAAGTGGGGTGGATCGAGAGATGATGAGACTTGGTGAGCTTGGCTCTCCTTGGTCTTCTCAAGAGTTGGCATTCCCATCGGGATTCTCACAATGGCCTGGAGAACTCAAGGATGGGAGCGACTTGGTCGGATCTTGTGCAAGAGGAGATAAGGCGAGTATCAGATGTATCTTCATCAAAGGCATCCATGATGAGAATTGCGCTTGGCCGCCAAAGCAAAGAAGGGGAAGACAAGAAATCTTCTCGGGTCGTGGCAGCAAAAGAAGCAGGACATGTCCAAGGTGAAGTGCTTTCACTATCACCAACACGAACATTATGCCACAAAATGTCCGCAGAAGAAGAAAAATAAGCAGGCTGCTGGATCTGCAGCTGGAGAGGCCTTAGCCTCGCAGTTTGAGCTGTATTTTTCGTTGATCGCATGCTTGGTCTCAAGTGTGATGGGTTCAGTGTGGTTTCTGGACAGTGGTGCGTCTTTTCACATGACAGGAGATCGAGATTTGTTTACTGATCTGGATGAGAAAGATTTTGGAGTGCACATCGAGATGGGCGATGATGGTAGATACAGTGCGACCGGTATCGGTACCATTTCCTTTGAGAGGGAGTCTGGTAAACCCTTCGTATTGAGGGAAGTGATGCATGTTCCAGGATTGAAGAAGAATCTTATCTCTGTGGCGATGTTAGAAGACAAGGGATATGATGTTGTCTTTAGCGAGGGAAAGGCTTTCCTGCGCAGTAAGACAACTGGAGAAACCCAGAAGATAGGGGTTCGAGTCAAGAACCTTTATAAATTGCAAGTATATGGCTGCGCAGAAATGGCATGCAAGGCAAAAGGAGTGGTGAGCCAGGATGATGGCGAGATGTGGCACCGGAGATTGGGCCACCTTCACCATGGAGCTTTGAAGACACTACAACAGATTTCTACTGGGCTTCCTAAGGGTACTCTTGCGCAGTCAGATCAGTGCAAGGGATGTACCTTGGGAAAATTTGTGAAAGCCACCTTTCACGAGAAGGATAGTCGCACCATGACGATCCTTGAGAGAATTCACACAGACGTGTGTGGACCTTTCTCAGTACCTTCGACAGCAAAGCACAGGTACTATGTGATATTTGTTGATGATTATTCTCGGAAGTGCTGGATCTTCTTCATGCAGAAGAAGAGCGAGACATACTCAAAGTTCTGTGAGTTCAAGGTGCTGGCAGTCAAGCAGAGAGAAAAAGGAATCAGGGAAGTGTGGAGTGCAGAGTCTTCAGAGCGACAATGGTGGTGAATTCATCTCAGCTGAATTCAAGGAGTTCTGCAGCGCAGAAGGGATTCGGAGAGAGCTCATCGCACCCCATAACCCACAGCAGAACGGGGTGGCCGAGCGGAAGAACAGAACGATCGTGGGTGCTGCACGGGCGATGTTGCATGATCAGGGCCTACCCCTTCACTTGTGGGCTGAGGCATGCAATACAGCAGTGTATGTGCAGAACCGTTGTCCTCACAAGGTTCTTGGCATGAGTACACCAGAGGAGGCTTATTCTGGCAAGAGGTCTGATATTTCCCATTTGCGGATTTTCGGATCTCCTGTCTACATGCATGTGACGAAGGATGCCAGGAAGAAGCTGGAGCCGACTGCAGAAGTTGGGATATTTGTGGGGTACATCGATATGCCCCACAACTATCGTGTGTATTTGCCAGACAGTCGCAAGATTGTTGTGCGACGGGATATCAAATTTCATGAGGAGAAAGTCATGAAGTGTTCGCTTGAGAGGGAGCCACACTTGCATGCAGATGAGGAGCTATTAGTTCCTAAGGATGAGCTTCGTGGATGTGGATTAGCCACAAGAGGAAGTTCATGGAGTGGAAGAGACCACTCATGCAGCGCCACCATCGGAGGGCAGAAATCATAGAAGCCGAGCGATTGCTCAAGATGCAGAGAAGGTTGTAGGACCACCTACAAAGACAAATACAGATAAAGACAACACCTGACCGGTACGATTAATGGCTCTTGTGAGAAAATGTCATGACAAGAGCCATCCCTCTTTGAGGAAGTCGTGGAGGACCCCGCATGGGTAGATGCCATGGTGGAAGAGTATGATTCGATTGTCGTAAACAGTGCATGGGAGGATTGTCCCAAGACCGGAGGGGAAACTGGTGGGTTCGAGATGGATCTACAAAGTGAAGCAGGCAGCTGACGGGAGTGTGGAGAAGTACAAGGCAAGATTTGTTGCCCGAGGCTTTTCACAGATAGAGGGGATCGATTATGAGGAGACCTTTGCACTTGTCGCAAGGTATTCTTCCATACGGACGATTCTTGCTCTCTCAGCGTAGATGGGGTGGCACATTCATCAGATGGATGTGAAGACTGCGTTCCTCAACGGAGTCATTGAGGAGGAGGTGTACATAGAGCAGCCCAAAGGTTTCAAGATCTTCAGCAGCGAGTCGCATGTGTGCAGGCTCAAGAGAGCGCTGTATGGGTTGAAACAAGCACCTCGTGCTTGGTACACACGAATAGACAGTTATTTCACCGGACTTGGATTCTCCAAGAGTGAGGCGGATCCTAACCTATACCAGATTGTGGTGGAGGGTAAGTTGCTGATCATTGTACTTTATGTAGATGATTTGATTTTGACAGGTGATGAACTATTGATACACTCATGCAAGGCTGATCTTGCAAAAGAGTTTGAGATGAAGGACTCGGGCCTCCTTCATTACTGGGATTGAATGGCAACAAGCAGTTGATGGACTATTTGTTTCTCAGGGTAAGTATGCCCGGGAGATACTAGAGAAGTTCAACATGCATGGCTGCAAGCTTGTTGATACTCCTCTTCCTAGAGGTTGGAGGAAGGAGGATGCTACTTCAGAGGAGGTAGTGGATGCCACTGTTTATCGACAGTTGGTGGGGTCGCTTATGTATCTGGTCAATACACGACCCGATATATGCTATGCTGTTAACCACCTTTCACAAGCTATGGTTAAGCCAACCAAGCTCTTCTGGAAGGCAGGCAAGCATGTATTGCGTTATCTTAGAGGCACATCGGGATATGGATTTTGGTACAGACAGAAGGATGAGGTGAAGCTATGTGGCTTCACGGATGCAGATTGGGCAGGGATCCCAACGGACAAAAAGAGCACATCTGGAGGGATCTTCAGTATCAGGTCGACAACAATTTCTTGGTACAGCAGGAAGCAGAGATCCGTGGCACTCAGTTCAGCAGAGGCCGAGTATATGGCAGCAAGCTTGGCTGCATGCGAGGCATAGTAAAGATCCCGGTCGGGTTGTTCAAGCCACACTTGAGCCTACTCTGGTGATTTATTTGTGGATAACCAGAAAGTTGCATTAAACTTGCTAATCCAAGATTTCATGATAGATCCAAACACATCGACATCAGGTACCATCATATCAGAGATTGTGTGCAGCGGAGGATCATGTTACTTTCATACATTCCCACGGAGGATCAGGATGCTGATATCTTGACGAAGGCGCTCACCAGGAGCAAATTCTAATACCACAGAGGCAGGATAGGGGTTGCAGATAATCCATATCTTGTTGAGAGGGAGTGTTGAGAATGCAACAAGATGATGGAGCTTAGTGAAAAGAAGTCGCCTTCACTAAGTGGTCCTGCAGGCTATTTTTGGTGCAAAGTCTATTTTTAGACATATGGATCATGGTCTATGAGTTGCAAGATGCTATTTATGGATGATTGGTCAAGTTGGTAAAAATAGATGGACCTCTATTTTTAGACATTGGGCGGAGTCTATTTTTAGACTGCCAGTCTAAAAATAGATCAGTCGAATATTATTAGCTCTTAATAATATTTGGACTATAAACATTATCTTATCCTCTTAGAGCACTTCAGTTCGAGCTATGGATGTGGCACATGCAGCTGACAGAAGGAATTACGTTATTCCTAGGGTTTAGTTGAGCTATTGCATGGTTGACTTCAGTTATAACTCATGTGGCAGAGTTTGGTGGAGTTGATGAGATAGTTGGCGGAGTTGTGTTCGGTTTAACTTAGTTGAACTAGTTGTATTTATTCTAACTGATAAATACACTAGTGATGAGTGGTGTGAATTAATTATTAATTAATAAATCAACTAAAGCATACATCAGTTAACTGTAGTGCATGGACAGTTCAGTGGAGACCAGTGTTAGAGGTGGGTGAAAGGGTTAGTCTACTATCAGTTGTGACTATAGCTGTGCATGAGATTTGCACACACATTGATTGAGATTGCCAATGAGGATTGCGCAGTACAAGCCAGTGGGATTCGAACTTGGATCTCATCAGTATTCATCTTGGATTGCGCAGTAGAGGTAGGCAAACGAGGTAGGCAAACAGTGGAGGAGATTTGAACCTGTGACTTGTTCAGATCCGAGCTAGTTTGTGTGTAGCATGTGAGATAGTGCCGAGAGTTTATATTTTGTGCTATGGGTATGTTACATTTTTATCTATCATTCTAATATACATAGTTAGTTTTTAGCCGTAGTTTTCCCCATTACATACCGTAAGTATGTGTGTGCTTTTCATTTCATGTTTTACGTGCGCATGCGACTGCTTCTAATTCCGCAAATTGATGATCAATGGTAGAAGAGGTTATGTATTATGCATGAAGCTCAAATAGTGTGTAATCAGGATAATCTCGGTGAATAATTCATCTATTATTCAAATTTCTACATTGATGCCTTTACAAATGCTTGCTTCAACCTACAAGAATTTACCTTGAAGTTCAATGAAGAACTAGGGTTTCGTTCTTCCAACGTAGTCACTAAAATATATATCAATAATTTTGTAAGGGAAACAAGACACATGTCTCATGTACTCGAAAATGGAACAAAAAATGTGACTACTCAAACTAATAGGGGTCTCGGGAGGGGATACTATAGATCAACTACTAGGTCAAGGGGTAGCAATGGAGCGATAACTTATTGTCACAAAAATTAAATCTCCCTGCTCTTTATGAACTTTCATCGATGGGAGGATGTTATATCCCAAATCAGGAAAATGCTACAACAATGAGAATATCTCAATATATTCTAAAGTTGGAGATCCAACAATATGCAAACACAACAATGGAGCAGCAACAACACTCAACCCATAAAAACATGAGAGAAATCCATAGCTATCTTATTAAGAAATAGCAGCAACAATTTTAATACAAGATCTTGAGGAAAATTCTACTCAAGATAAGCAATACTCAGCCTCAAGAGACAAGTACATAAATCATGATGAAACCACTGCTACACAAATGTGTCCAAGCTATAACAACACAATTTTATAAGAGAAAATGCTTGCTACATATGTAAAATACATGGATATATCAATATATGGCCCAACACAACATTGGGAGTGAAGATCTCAGCTCCCAAAGACTACCTCAAGTCAATCCTGGAAGGATTGGCTATAATACACAAAACCTGCAAAATGCTGGAGTTGCTGGGTAGCAGCAGCAACTCAAGAACTGGAAATAAGTGGAGAAGACTAAAGATGCTACAACCAATGACAAGACCTTCTCCAATGGATCTCTAGAGTGAAAGGCTGATACTCTCACCTAAGATCTCACCCTCCAAACAATCTACAAGAGCCCCACTGCAAATGTTCACTAAAAATAACGCAGTTACTGGATGGAAATGCACTGTAGGGGAAAGGGGAAGAGTTGGCCTGATGCCAAGATCTGAAATAAGTGTTGAACCCTTCCTTGCTAGCTACCCAAAGGAATGGAGACTCCCTCCTCTGAAAATCAGCTCCGAAAATGGTGTTGAGGTCCTCCACTGCAACACCCTACAACACAGAATTATGCTGCTGCAACAATACTGCTGTCCTAGAGGAGGATGCTTGGCCCTTGAGCCAAGAAATGTGGAGAATGAAGAAAAATCCCTCAAGAGGCCTCTCAAGAAGGAGAAGGAATCCTAAACAGGAATTCCTTTGGCAACTCTTGCTAAACAACAAAGAATGCACAATGTCTGAAAAGACAATGAGATCAATAATCCATAACATGAGAAACAATCGCTGCCTTGCCCTCCTTTTAAACAAGTGAAAGCCCCTCTCCATGGGTCCCAATCCTCTTAGGGTTTCCTCCACCAAATAACCCTCTTCCCATTCATACTGTGTTGTTTCTCTAAGCGTTCTCCACCTCTTATCCCAGCGCTGTTGACTTGGTCAAACTTGACCTTGTCCACTTGTAAATGACCCTGTTCACACATGAGGGTGTGAAAACCAGCTCCAATGATGATCCCCTTTCACAATATGAGGGATTTTATTGATATTATCATTATACATGGGTCTCCTTACCCATTTATTCTCCTCCTAGGTGAAATCAACAAAAATTAATATACCAAATTATTGTCAGAAAATTTCGGAATATTACAGTCCTCCCCTCCCAAATGTTGCTTGTCCTCAAGCAACTGCAAGGATAGAACTGGAAAGCCTCCTCTCAAGGCATGGAGTCTATGAAGTTTTGAGGAATATCTTCCTCATGTGGATCCTCGATCCCCCAAGCAATCAACCATGAAAAATGAGTTACCTCCCAACATGGCAAATCCTGAAAGTCTTCTTCCACCTCTGGCTCCGATAATGTAGGTGGGCTGAAAATCTGATATTGGTAGACAAAATAGCCTACCCCACACTGTCCTCCTCTCCACTTAGGATAAGTGTAGAGTGTATGCTGATCCTGGGCTGCAATGACATTTCCCTCAAATGGCAAGATGGAGATTAGACCTCTAAAGATATCTCCTCCAAAGTTATGAAACATGTTGGCTCAAATCATCTCATATGTGATGAGTTGGAAGTCATCATCATATGGCATCACATTCCTCATATGGATCACCTCATAAAGAAACAAATGAGCTGCTGTAGTGGCCATACCATCTCCCATTCTCCCTCTAGAACATGTAGTGCAAAGTGTGTGGGAGCTCTCTCCCTCCAAGGACACACCCCCCTAATGTGTCTCTCCCCCAATCATGCTCCCAAGAAAAGCTCTAGAAATATCAACCAAGGGAACCATAAGGAGAATCATGCTGGCTTCCATGTGAAGTAAAGGAGAAGGACAATGGTCCCTCAAATGTAGCCAACACAATTTGACTCTCCACTGCCATAGAAAATATAATGATGGGTGGCCTCCCCACCATTTGCTTGCTGCCCCAATCTCTTCACAAGTCCGGAGAAAGTGAATGATGTAATGTGCAATGTGAGTATGTTCTCCATGAGAAATCTCCTCGCCATATCCAATTAGGGAGTGATCATCCACAATGGTCTCATGTAGACCACCAAGTCTAGAAGGAAAAATATCCCTCCTTTGAGCAAAGCCCTACACATATATGGTTAAGAGATGCATGTATTTAGACAAATTACTATGCAAATAAACAATACTCTTACCATATATTTTTCTCATATAAATGGAGTGGCTCATAGAAGAGTCTCCCCTCATCCTCAAAGGGAGAAGAGTTGACTGTGCTAACTCCTCCATCTCCTCATGATCCATGGAGTGCCTCCTCAAGTTCTTCAAGTGGTTCCTCCCACAAGAAGAAAAGAAATGTAATGTGGCATTCATGGCTGGCCCATGGTTCATCCTGAAATGTACAACATGTATAGTAAAGAGGATCATGCTCCCAATGGGCATCTTCAGTCTCAAGCACACTCTCCAATCAATCCCCATGAACATAGTGATACCGGAAATACATGGAAGCAAAAACCAATAGAAACAAGTTGTCACATGACAACCAGAAAGTGGATCAAGGTCCCACACAATGATCCAACACAGTGCATTCCTTGCCTGCATCAAATCAAACAAAAACAAGTGCTTTTCCAGCCACTTGTTTGTTGCCACAATCATTTTACAAGATATAGACATGGAAGTACAAAAGGGTGTCAATGGGCACACCAAAAGTCATGTGGCGTTCCCCACAAACCACCAATGAGATAGCCAATCTCAATGCTACAAATGGCTTCAAGTAAATCATTATAGATTATGCAAGAAGGAATAATACTCCTTGGTACGTTATGCTGCTCATAAAAAGAGAAGACGTACAAAACATAAGGTGAAATTATACATTCTCCATTATGTACTCGAAGACTTGAGCTGAAATGGCTCAACTGATAATGCTCCCTTACTCCCAATGAGTAGGAAGGTGGCTGTGACATCCTCTCCATCATCATTCAGGCTTTGCATCTCTCCATATGCTGAAATATGTCTTGCTGAATGCCCTCCCAAATTAACTCCTCTGCCAAGGCAAGATATGCATCAAAATGCATGGAAAAGAAGTCCCCATGTGCTACATGCGGCAACTTCTCCTTGAGACTAGAATATCTAGTCAAGAAGACTCTGCCATGTGAATAGATGACCATCTCATCCACCATATAATCATAATCTCTATCCGGGTCATCGAGAATCATGCATGCACCAAGATCCTTGGAGTACTCTACCAAGAGCTGAGATCTCCAGTAAGGATCAATCCTCCTCAGAGACAGCACTGGTGATATGGCATGTGAAGCTCTCCTCATGCTGATGTCTGCTAATTTCACATCCCCCATGCCAGATTTCTCCTCCAAACTCTTCACCTCTCCAAAATCTAAGAGTGGTGAATCCAAAGACAAGATGTCTTTCATCAATAATAGATCTGGTGGCCTCCCTGGTGGAATGCCTCTATGCAGTGAGACATTAATGTCAAGAGTGGACTATACATATGGTTGGGAAACCTTGCCCTTGCTCTCATAGCGCAATACAGTCTACCTCCTCTTTGCACTAGCTCTCCGAAATAGAGAAGGGTGTGTGCCTCTCATCACACGATGCTTCTCTTTCTCCCTTCCTCCTCTTTCTAGCTGCAATGCTGCACAGCCATGCTACTCACTGATTGTGCTTGGACCTCCATGTATGAGATCCTGGGGACTTCCTTGCAAAGATGTGAGAATCCCTCTAGTTGGAGCAAGAGCTCCTCCTTCCTCTGCATGAGGTGCTATATCAACTCTAGAAATAATAGCGTTGTTGCCCTTAGCCTCCTCAACATGAGTGGGCAACCCTCCAATGATTGGATCCTCTTTTGGAAAATGGATCTCTCTGTCTCCTTGTGCCAAAATAAAAGATGAAGGTCTTGCCTCCAATAAAGTATCATGCAAGATATCAACCTCCTTCATAGTTCTCTGAAGTAATTTTGAGTCTATGGTCTCCTCCATCACATGCAAGGGTTTTGTTTGTTTAGATGAGTTTGTTTCTTCCACATGTGTTTCAGAATTATTCCTACCAAATATTTGCATCAAAGTTCTAATGAAAATTGCATAGGAAGAGGTATTTGCATTTTTCAAAGTAAATGACTCAAATAACCACCATGCATAGACCTTACCTCCAAAGTGCAGCGCTGCTATTCTGATGGCTTCATCTTCAGAAATCTGATGCTGATGCAGAAAGGTGTCTAGCTCTTCCACCCAAGCCCTGGCTGAGTAAGTAGGGGAACCATCAAAGACGGATAGAAGATATCTATCCTCATTATGCTGCTTGCTCCTCCTCACCATGATCTTTCAAAACTCTTGAAAGGTAATATGATCTCTAAACTTTTGAGTTTGAGATTCATACTCATGCAAGAAACCACTAAGAGTTCCTCTCTTCGGTATTTTTCCTTCTTTTCCTCTTATGGCAAAGATGGCCATGTGACTGCGTTGTACCTCATAGGGTGTGGCTGCATGCTCACACTCCCTATATGAAAAACTAAAGTTTGACTCAGTTTCAAACCCTCTTGGAGATACTGTACATATCTCCCTCCTTATCTTCTCAAATTCTTCATGAATGCTCTGTACAGATCTTGGAAGAAGATTTATAAGCTTATCTTCCTTTTTCTCTCCACACAGTGGAGTCTTCATCTTATCTCTCCTTGATATAATTATGGCAGAGATCCACCAGCTGAGCCAGAGATCATGCTTTGATACCACTGTAATATCCCAAATTGGGAAAATGCTACAACAATGAGAATATCTCAAGATATTCTAAAGTTGGAGATCTAGCAATATGAAAACACAACAATGGAGCAGCAGAAACCCTCAACTCATAAAAACATGAGAGAAATCCATAGCTATCTTATTAAGAAATAGTAGCAGCAATTTTAATACAAGATCTTGAGGAAAATGCTACTCAAGATAAGCAATACTCAACCTCAAGAGACAAGTACATAAATCATGATGAAACCACTGCTACACAAATGTGTCCAAGCTATGAAAACGCAGTTTTATAAGAGAAACTGCCTACTACATATGTCAAATACATGGATATATCAATATATGGCCCAATACAACGTTGGGAGTGAAGATCTCAGCTCCCAAAGACTACCTCAAGTCAATCTTGGAAGGATTGGCTATAATACACAAAACCTGCAAAATGCCAGAGTTGCTGGGTAGCAGCAACAACTCAAGAACTAGAAATAAGTGGAGAAGACTGAAGATGCTACAACCAATGACAAGATATTCTCCAATGGATCTCTAGAGTGAAAGGCTGATCCTCTCACCTAATATCTCACCCTCCAAACAATCTGCAAGAACCCCACTGCAAATGCTCACTAAAAATAACGCAGTTACTGGATGAAACTGCGCTGTAGGGTCAAGAGGAAGAGTTGGCCTGATGCCAAGATCTGAAATAAGTGTTGAACCCTTCCTCACTAGCTTCCCAAAGGAATGGAGACTCCCTCCTCTGAAAATCAGCTCTGGAAATGATGTTGAGGTCCTCCACTGCAACACCCTACAACACATAATTATGCTGCTACAACAATAACGTTGTCCTAGAGGAGGATGCTTGGGACTTGAGCCAAGAAATATGGAGAATGAAGAACAATCCCTCAAGAGGCCTCTCAAGAAGGAGAAGGAATCCTAAACAGGAATTCCTTCGACAACTCTTGCTAAACAGCAAAGAATGCACAATGTCTGAAAAGACAATGAGATCAATAATCCATAACATGAGAAACAATGGCTGCCTTGCCCTCCTTTTAAACAAGTGAAAGCCCTTTTCCATGGGACCCACTCCTCTTAGGGTTTCCTCCACCAAATAAACCTCTTCCCATTCATACTGCGTTGTTTCTCTAAGTGTTCTCCACCTCTTATCCCAACACTGTTGACTTGGTCATACTTGACCTTGTCCACTTGCAAATGACCCTGTTCACACATGAGGGTGTGAAAACCAGCTCCAATGATGATACCCTTTCATACTATGAGGGATTTTATTGAGATTATAATTATGCATGGGTCTCCTTACCCATTTATTCTCCTCCTAGGTGAAATCAACAAAAAATAATATTCCAAATTATTGTCGGAAAATTTTGGAATATTACAAAGGAGACTCAATATAAGGGGAATCAATAGATGAATGGAGCAACAATTGGACAAAAAGTGATTCCCAAAGCTTATTCTCAAGAGAGGCTCAAAAAAATGGCTTACTTACTTGAGAAAAAAGGTGATATAATCTTTAGGAAGTGCTAAGAGGATACTTGAGTTTAGGTTTAGGGGATATGCCTTGACACGAAGGTTCCTAGACTCAAGGATCCTAATGAAGAAATGGCTCCTGAGTAATCCTTGTGGAATTTGAGCTATAGATCTATGGGACCAAAGAGAAGCCAAGTGGACCCAAACTAGGTAAAGGGTATCGAGCTGATCACTCAAGGAGGGGCTTGATCTAATTGAGGAGGAGAATAGGATAAAAGGGTTGATTTGATTTGATTTGATTGATTTATTTATTTTTAATTATTTAATTATTTTTTATTTATTTATTTATTTGTATATATATATTTTAATGCAATGATCCAAATGAGGACACTAACCCAAATCAACCTAGGGCAAGAATTGGTCTTGTGGTTGCGGCTTGCTATATCTTGGGATTCCATCGTCAAATTTGTTGCAAACTTGGAGGAGCTCTAGAGAAAATCCCAGAGAAATATTGGACCAAATATATAAGGGTTTGGATGGCTACAATGCAATTCATGTGATTCCCTAGGGTGACCCTCTAGGGTTAGGCCTAGAATTTGGAAGAGTGAAGAAAAGAAAGATAAATTTGACCACCAAGAGGATGCGAGGATCATTGCCTTGCTCAGGGGGCTTAATGGAGTCAAGATACACTTAGATTGGGGGATTTTGTGAACTAATGAGCCCTAATTAACGTTAGCTAGCCTACTCAAGGGTAGCAACTAGGTAATTAGATATTTATACTTCAAATTTGCTAAAGCGATGAAGTTTCTAGGTATTTCAACCTAAAAAGTTCCTATATGAACATTCACTTGATCCCTCAAATAACATCACGTGCATTAAATCACTTATTCAAAGTCCCAAAAGAATTTCACATTACATTAACCCATACAAGAATAATGATAATAATGCACACACATTGATAAGTAAGATAAAAAGAGTAGCATTAAAAGTTCACTTATCCATTCATCAACTTTGCATTATAAAGAATCTCCAAAGATAATAGAAAAAATCCAAACATCATAGTGCATCAAGAAACTCAAAAAGTTCACCCCAAAAAAAAGTGTGAAAATATCTCAAGATATACTAATCTAATCCAAGTGACGATGATAAAAATGAATCATCCTCTCACATATTTATACAATCCAATAGGGGATTCAAATAGCCTAATTTGTCTTATTAGGCCCAAATAATAAAACAATGTGAAATAATAACATCCCTTGGTGACAAGCCCACTAATATAGCTCAATAATAATTAAAGAAGCCTCTCAAGAGGGTGGAATGATCAACATAATGATTCGTTGGGCCACTGAGAATTCCTAATTGAGTCCAAAATGTGCCATGGTGAGAGAATGGACTCCCAACATAATGGAAAAGGTGTTTCCCCCTTGGTATCGAAGCAAGTAATATGTGGTTCCCCAAGTGGGTGTGGGGGTGATATGACATCCTCGTGGGAATTTAAGTGGATTAATAATGCTCATAAACCATTTGTAAGGATGGGATAATGACATAAGCCCTCACTTTGTACCCTGCAGTGAGACACATGCTCATATGGACCCTATAACCCCTTCCAAGTGTGTGGTACAAGTGTGAAGTCGGTTGGGAATAGTGATCCAGTTGCATCATCCTCATCCAAAAGGTGGAACACAATCACTCACTGTGTTATGCATCCAACTCAAAAAATAGAAGAAAATATATATCAACAACTTAAGCATTATTCTCTTCGAGGGGAACACCTCCTTTACATTACATAAATTAACAATTCTTGGATGATACAAATGAAAATACCTGCTTTCTATATATAGGATTCTAAGGGGTCACAATATAATCAGAGCCTACATAATAATAATAATGTAAGGGAACAATAATAACAATAGTGGGCTTCTATGGGGTACAATAATAAAAATATGGGGACTACATGGGCACAACAATAACAATAAGGGGCTACACTAACAATAAAAATAAGGGGATACACTAGTATTATAGGGACGTAACATACCCCTCTCATTCAAAAAAGTGTTTTCCTCAACGCTTGAGTAATTAGGATGCTTCTGTATAAAATTGCCATCCTCCCATGTGGAATATTCAACGGTTAAGTTCTTCCATTTGATGAGATACTATGAAATTGATCGATTTCGTAGTTGTCGACTTCTTGTTTCTTTGACTGCTTTCGGTGCCAATATGATTTTTCCTTCCTCGTCAAGTTCTGGAAATATTATTTGAGTTGGGAGCTTGTCATATATAACCTTCTTTTAAGCATGAAACATGGAAAACTTGGGGCACTCGGGAAGATGCAGGAAGCTCCAATTTGTATGCCATAGTACCAATATTTTGCAACACCTTGGAAGGACCATAGTAATTTGGTGATAATTTATTATCCTTCTTACCTTGCTTGAGGAAAATTTGTTTATATGGTTGTATCCGTAAAATACCTAGTCGTCTACATCAAAACTTCTTTTGCTATGATGTTGATATGTCTGTTATTTCATTTAATTCTGCAACAAAGTAAGGTTATCCTTTAAGAGTTGGAGAAATTGTTGTTCATGCTCAATGTGATCTTCTACTGCTTGAACCTTAGAATTTTCTCTTAAATATGATGTGATGGATAGTGGGTGATATCCATTAATTTGCATAAATGGGGTCATTTTTGTTGCAGTATGGAAGGAAGTGTTATACCACCATTCAACCAAAGGTAACCACTTAACCCATTGTGTTTTTTTATCAGATACAAAGAAACAAATATATCCTTCCAAAATTTTGTTAACTATATTAGTTTTCCCATTAGATTGAGGATGATAAGATGAGCTGTGAGCTAATTGAGTACCTAGACAAGAAAATAATTTCGTCCAAAAATTTCCAGTGAAAATGGGATCTCTGTCACTTACAATAATATTTTGGTTTCCATGTAGCTTTTGAATTGTTTCCATAAATACAGTAGCAACCGTACTAGCTTTAAATGGATGAGATAATGCACAAAAGTGTGCATATATACTTGGTAATTCTGTCAACTACCACCATGATGACATTATTTCCTTTGGACTTGCGTAAACTTGTGATAAAATCCATTGAAGCCTCCTCCCAACGTTGACTTGGAATGGCTAAAGGTTGTAACAGACTGGGGATCTTAATTTTCTCCACTTTATTCTATTGGAAACCCAAACATTTCGCCGCAAACTTTTGAATATCAGATTTAAGGCCATCCCAAAAAAATTCCTTCTTCACCGTGTGGTAAGTTTTTAAAAATCCTGAGTGCCCTCCTAAGGGAGAGGTGTGCAATTCCAAAATAATCTTTTGTTTGAGTTGGGAATTCTTAAAAATATATAAGAGATCTTTGTACCATAATGAGTCATTTTTCCAGCTAAATGTATCAGATGTATTGGGATCTTGCTGCAAATTTTGAATGAGTGTCCACACTTCTTCATCATTCTTCCATTCATCCCTTGCTTCAGTTATCCAATCTAATTGGATAATATAAATGGCACAAATCAATGTTTCCACATCCTCGTCCTTTCTTGAGAGTGCATTTGCAACAACATTTTTCTTCCCTTTTTTGTATAATATTTCAAATTCCTAACTCAACATCTTTGTGAACCATTTTTGTTTCTCTTCTGAAGATAATGTTTGTTCCAAAAAGTATTTAAGACTGTCATGATCTGTTTTTACCTTGAAGTGTCTTCCCATTAGGTAAGGTTGCCATTGATTTAATGCATGTAGTATTGCCAACATTTCTTTCTCATAAATAGGTTTGTGTAAATAATTTCCTTTGATTGGACGACTTTCAAAAGAAATGGGTCTTCCTTCTTGCATTAAAACAACACCAATTCCATTTCCTGAGGCGTTACATTCGACAATAAAGTTTTTTGTGAATTCTGGCGTAGCTAAGACCGATGCTTGGCACATTTCCTATTTAAGATGTTCAAAGGCCTTAGTTGCTTTTGGAGTCTAAGAAAATGCATATTTCTTCAATAATGTTGTTAGAGGTGTTGCTATTATCCCACAGTTCTTAACAAACTTCAGATAATACCCTGTTAACCCGAAAAATCCTTGAAGATGCTTTATGGTTGTGGGGATTTTCCATTCCTTAATGGATTTAATTTTGTTAGGGTCTACCTTAACACCCTCATGAGATACAACATGGCCCAAATACTTCACCTCCTGTACTCCAAAGAAACATTTGGAGGTTTTTTCATATAATTGTTTCTCCTCCAATAGTTTGAGGACCCTGTCAACATGTTGAACATGATCCTTCCAAGACTTGTTTTAGGTTAGTATATCATCAAAAAATACTAACAATTTTTTTTTAAGGAAAGGTTTGAAAATGGAATTCATCAAACCTTGAAATGTAGAAGGTGCATTGGTAAGAACAAAAGGAATGACAAAAAATTCATAATGACCCTCATGAGTTCTAAATGTTGTTTTTAGAATGTCTTCAGTCTTCATTCTAATTTGATGATATCCTGAACGAAGATCAAACTTGGTGAAGTAAATTTCTCAATGTAATTCATCCAACAATTCTTCAATGGATGGAATGGGAAATTTATCTTTAATAGTGAGATTGTTGAGATCCCTATAATCCAAACACATGCACCATGATCCATACTTCTTATGCACCAATACTACTGCAGCAAAGAAAGAACTTTTACTAGGTCGAATTATACGAGCCTCTAGAATTTCTACAACCATGCGTTCAATTTCACTTTTTTCGGCATAGGGGTTTCTGTAAGGCCTGATGTTTGGAGGACCACTTCCTGAAATCAAATGAATAGCATGATAATGATAATGAATAGGTGGAAGACCTTTGGGAGTAATGACTGTCCAAGACTTTTTGGAGATCTGTAGAAATAGATGATTTCGATGTTTGAACCTCTAGTGAGCATAATTGTGCAATTACGCCTTGTTGTTCTTAATTTAGAAGCTTTTTTATGCCCTTAGAGATGATTATTTTTCCTGTTTTCCTTGTGATACCCCTTAATTAAAATTATTTTCCTTCCGAAAAAGAAATCAAGAAAAGTTCTTGAAAATTAAAAACTATCGTACCCAAATATTGCAACAATTTGACTCCTAGTACAACATCAACACCACCCATTGGAATGGAAAGAATTGAACTATTCAATACATATTCCCCCATGGTTATCTTGATATTTTGACATTTTTGAGAGCAATTTATAGTTCCTCCATTTGCAACCATCACTTGACACTCTAGTGCTGGATATAGGAAGCAATTCAATTCCTTGGCTATCTTACAATGAATAAAATTATGGGTACTACCCGAGTCAATTAACACTATTACTTTTTTCTTCTTGATATGTACTTCTATATTGAACATTTAAGAAGTGGTAATTCCTGCCAATGCATTGCAAGATATGGTCGGATTCACTTCTTCTTTCTCTAGGGCTTGTTCCTGGTGTATATCCTCTTCTTTTGAAATTTCTTATTCCTTTTCTTCCTCCTCTTCACAATCTATGAAAAATAATTTCTTCCCAACAAACTTATGGCCTTTAGTGTATTTTCTATCACAACTGTACCAAATCCCATTTACTATTTTTTCTTCCAATTGTTGTGGTGTCAACCCTATATGTTGCGGAAGGATAGGAGCAACAACACTTCCATCTTTATAGTTGTGAGTGGTAGACTTCCTTGTTGCCATAATATTGCTTTCAACTTTTCTTGCCACCTTGAATGCCTTCTCCAATGAATCAGGTTTCCAAGGGCGAACCTCATGTTGGATGTTATACTTTAAAGTCCCTGTGAATACATAAATCCTATATTCCTCTTGAATATAATTTACCCTTATATTCAATTTTTGGAAGTCCTCAATGTGCTCTGTCATTGAACCCTTTTGTTTGAGATTTATCAATTGGCTAAAGAAGGTGTTTCTCTTTGTATCCTCATAATTTGCTATCATTTCCTTTGTAAAATTGACCAAGTGACAAGTGGTTTACGAGAATGAAGCCATCGAGACCATAAAAACTGATTGGGTTCTAAATAGAAAGTTGCAATGCGTACCTTTTGTGTATGTTTCACATTATGGAGATCAAAATATTGCTACATTTTTAGTATCCATGTTACCAGATCCTTGCCATCAAAATTCGTCATATATATCTTTGGAATATGGTGGTTAATAAAACCCACATTGGAGTCTCTAAAATCATGATTCATATTCATTTTTTTGTCATCATGATTTTCATGTATTACCTTGTCACCACCGGGAAGCCTTTCTTGCAACAACTTTGTGGACCCTTCCAACTTGACATTCATTGCATCCATGTCTATTTTAAAAATCTCCATGTTTCCTTTTATACCATCCATTTCTCCTTTTAAGCCATCCATGTCCCATTTTAAGTCATCCATGTCTCCTTTTAATCCATCCATGTGCCCTTTTAATCCATCCATGTCATTTTTGGTTTCTCTCTATGAGAGCGAAATTTGATGCACTTGGTCCCTTAACTTCGATATATCATGTTGCAATTATACCTCTTCATGTGTCATAGTAGAGCTTTCTGAAGGCTTAATGGGTGTATAATTATTTTGTTCGGGATAAATTTTAGCACCCAATACTAATATTTATGATTCAATATGCCCTTGGAATCACTTCAAACTTATTTTTCAAACAAAAGTTATGCAATTTTATTTATTTTATTTTTCTATTTTTTTAATTAATTAATTAATTAATTATTATTATTATTATTTAATTTTTTTTTTATTTTTTATTTTTTTAGATACACCCTTTTCTTGGTTTTACGAGCTCGATATTTAAACGGTTGTAACTCTGCAATTTCAGATCTCCAAGTTCTGAAATTTATTCTTGTGGTATCTCTCTGAGTTTTATTTCCAACCCCACAAGTCAGACCGAGATTGGATTCTTCAAGAAAGATTTATATCAATGATGACCTGATTATTGACTGGTTCAGTAAAGCGAAGTTGTATGGTATGTCACGTGTCATTGTTTCAAACTTCGACCCTAAAATTGATACACTAAAAACTACAGTCCGTGCAATTTCAACCACCTTTTACAAAATTCAAATCCAATGCACAGAACATAAGTTATGATGCTTTTCCCTAGGTCACCTTATTGAGACAGAATTATGGAGCCTACAAAAACCCTAACTTTCTCAAATCATATCTCCGAAAATGTAGCGAACCAAGCTTTGAATTTTTTACACGAAGTTCACAACAATTTTAGCTCCATGTGGTAAAAATTTCATCTTTTTAAGCCTCGTATAGAAAAATTTATTGCGAAAAATACAAGATGGCGCATTTGAAGAAGAAAAATCCTAGAATCCAAAGCTTTGATACCAAATGTTATGCAACGAACTCACAAATTTGAAGAAAAGTTAAATCAATGACTTAAAAATCATCCTCTTCTAGGGGAAAACCTAGTTTACATTACATAAATGAACAATTCTTGGATGATACAAATGAAAAGACCTCCTTTATATATATAGGAGTCTAAAGGGTCATAATATAATCAGAGCCTACCTAACAATAATAATGTAAGGACACAAAAAGAACAATAATGGGATTATACGGGGCACAATAATAACAATATGGGGACTACATGGGCACAAAAATAACAATAATGGGGCTACACTAAGAATAAAAATAAGGGGCTACACTAGTATTATAGGGACGTCAGACACCAGATGTTGTTGGGGATCCATGAAGTACTATTTTATATGGTGGAGGCCCATGGCTCTCAATGCTCACACTGCAATTTCCAATATGACCCTCTGAAGGGATTGGACCCCGTATAGGGATACTAAACCCTAAATGGAGGATCACTTGAAATCCTGCATAAGATCCAATGCGACCCCTTGCCCTCCAATATAACAAGCCATTAGAATAATCAAGTAAAAGAGCTTACAAATCATGGAGTCAATATGGAACTTCATGGTGTCATGCCCTTCCATAGTAGGATTTAACATGTTAAAGTGTCTCCAAGCTCAATAAATGGCTTAAAAAATGACCCTATCAGGTGGTTTCAACCTTTAAAGGGGGTGACATGCCCATGGTACATGCATTAGGTGGTAGGTGGCATGTGATATAGTGATGGAATAGATTAGGAATAAGGGGAATGCTTCAGGCCACATGTCATGGTACAAGGGTAGCTATGATGAGGGAAGCCCACTATTGGGTATATAAGTGTAGGAGGGAGAAAATCGTGGTACATGAGTTACCCCAACCTCTATTTTTCGACCCTTATTCACATGCCCTTTTCCTTTGATTTATTTTTCTTTATGACTGCTTGGGGCTCGAGGGGATGAGAGTATGATGCGTGGAATATAGTAGTGGATACCCCATTTAAGGTGGGGAAATTCATTTCCCACCAGGTGTTGGGACAATCATGGGTTCCTTGATGTGAAGGGGGAACATCTAGGGCCCATAGGAACTATCGTGTTGGCCATGAATGATTGGTAGAGCTCATGCTTGATTTTTTCATACATGCTAAATTTGTATGTCCCATAAATATTTTGTATTTTTTGGTAAGTTTCCTATTGAGATTAGCCAAATTATGTTTTTTTACTTTCTTTGTAGCTGCATCAACCTCGGGGGCATCATTTGAGGCCCAACCTAAGGTGTGGAAAATGGGAGGGGGAGGTTAACCCTACCTAGTGGACACATGTGGACCTGCATGGGAAAAGAGATGAATGGGGCTAAAGTGAGTGGAGGGGAGTGATGTATATGGTGTCAGAAAGTGGGACCACACAACCAAAGTTAGGATTTCCCATGTAGTGCCAACACTAAAGTTAATGGCTAGTACAGGAGATCCATTGAGACTAGGATACAAGGCTAACCACTGAATCACACATAGGAGACAAGAGTATAGATCGAGCCCACTCTTTCAGCTAAATCCCACCACTAATCCATGCCAAAAAGTGTCCATGATAAGTAAACAAAATTAATCAAATAAAACAAAGAAAATTCATACCTTTGGGGTTATTAGGCCCATATTCAAGCATACAGTCATAATAGACAGGAAAGGGACCACATGGTTGGCTCAGGTGGCGGAGAAAATGGCAGATCGGGGTATCTGGTGGCTGCAAGGGGCTATTGGATGTCAGCGAAGGACCATATTAAAGAAAAATTGTCTCTTAGGGATATCACCCACAATTTTTTTGTGTAAAAATACTTTAAGCACTAGATAGTAGCTTTAGCTTTGGTTATCTTGTTCTATTAGCGTCTCTTTTCATAAATTTGAAGTCACTTTAGTTGTTGATATCTATTTTTTGTTTCTCATTATTGCTTGTTGCAATTGTACAATATCTTGTTTTTGCAAAGCGATAAGAGACTTTATAGCCACCCATTTGTTAAATAAACCATTCTACCATTCACATGATGACATGGACATGAGTACTTTATCTTTCCTTAGCCATCAGCCTCCCTTTGCTTTCAAACCACGTCCTTAACTCCTTTCACTATTCATTGGACTGTTTCCCGTAGAAAAACAAGGACTCATGTATAAATTTACAGTTTAGTTATGAAACTCATCCACACTTTCATCCAACTCATGTTTCACCTTCCTTAATATGTTAAAATTTCCATGGAACCCTAAATATGGAATTTAGAAGCAAGTAGACCAAATTGATTTCTTGACCTAGTTTACTATAGAAATTGTCTTTTTCCTGTAGAATTAGGGTTATTTATTTACATGTTTTAATTTATTTGTGAGTTTGATTTATTTCACAATAGAATCTACATTCTTTCATTTCACCATATAAGATGGTTTTCCTCCCTTTCTTTCAATTAGCATAGGTTTTCTTATTGTGTTTCATTTCTTGCAATTAGTATATTCTCTAAGTAACTAGATCCCATATTAGTGTTTTCACCCATATAAAAGTCAACGCAAGAAAAGGATAAGTGTATAATTCACACATGGTTTCGGTCCCTCTTAAGTTTTTACAAACCTCAATTTGATAAATAAAGTTGAGACCCTTCGAAGTTGCAACAATATTGAAGCAATACTTAGGGATATCAATTTTTGGTGTTGTTGTCGTGGAGGTGTCGAAGTAGGTACTATATTATTTCCTAGTTTATATACTTTCCCATTCATTTCACTTTATGCAAGCAACACGATTTTTTTCCTTAGGCATTATTCATTTTAAAAAATAGAAAAAATTGCATTGCATTTTCATTCCCCAAAAAAATTTAAAGATAGAAATATTATTGTTTTCTTTTATGCCTCGAAGAGTTAGAGATAAATCATGAAATTTATTGTAAAAAACCCCCACGCAAACAACCTCTCTTTGTTGATTGTGAGCCTCCTACCCTATCCACAATAAATATTGAGGCCCTTTTAGGTAAGCAAGAGAGGATCTCTGAGGAGCTTGCATAAGGAGAAAGACCTTCATAGCCCACCAACACCATGGCTAAAAATAGGAAATATGAAGCATTTATATTTCCCATTAGAGAAATAGATGGATAAACCAAGATGAAAAACTTCAATCCATCTGCCCTTCCACACTTTTATGGGTTGAGTTATGAAGATATTGACACTTTTATGTTTGAGTTTGTTGTAGTTTGCAGAACTTATGACTACACACTTGATGAGAAGAAGCTCAAACTATTCCTTTCCACTCCTAAGTATGCAAATATTCATTGATTCAGTATCCTAGAAGGGGATAGCATGAATTCATGGGAGAAGACACAACAATATTTCAACACCGAGGACTTTGATTATTGTAAAGCAAGACACACCATAAACAAGATATTCATAACGAATCAAGGAGTAAATACGTCTCTAGAATATTTTGAGGAAATATTTTAGTTGAGTTGCAGAAGGGCACACAATTTCACGCTAGATCAAGATTCCTTGAAGTTAGTCCTACTAGAAGTATTAAGAGAAGAACTAATGGAAACACTCAACGTTCTCACTAATGAAGACATATATCAACTCAATTATGATGATATCAAAATGATATTAAAAAATCATTCTGGAGTTTCTAGAAAAAATAAGTAGACAAAATAAAGGCTCGATAAGCCCCTCTTCCTCCTCAACGATTCTTAAGAATGAGATAGGAGGTATGCTAGAGGACCTAAAAATTTAGACCTTACACACCTTTGTGATGCAAATGGATAGACTACAAATCAAGAGGAAACAAGAAGAAGTAGAAACATAATTAGCTATATTTTACCCTAAATTCATTGAGAGACATTGTAGGAATGAGTGTCCTTTAGATTTTATAGAAATATGTTATGTATGTGAATAAAATCACTCTATTGACAAATTTACATCTCTGTTAGGTTTGAAAGTTGCATACCAAGGAGTAGAAGGGAGCATGGACCAACTCTGTTTTATTATTCGGAAGAGGCCACAAACCCTTGGGTTGTTTCAACAAGGATTGAAGTTCCTCTCTCCTTTCAATAAAAGTTACAATATAAAATTTTAAACTTGGTGTCCTCTTAACACTTCATCTGAGTCTATGCCCACTCCATGGCCTTATCCTCCCTAAAGTGTCATTCCTCCTTTTTGGCCATATCCACAACAACCTCCTCAATGGGGTAATTTGTCTTCAGGATGGATACTTAAGGTATCCCAACCACTTGGCTTGATTGCTCCTCCTCCTCAACCATAAGTACCCAAAAATAATCCTCTAAAAAAACCTTAGATACCCGCCCATCTGAACCCAAATCCTAACAATAAGCAGGCTCAATGAGTTTATAGTGGAAAATATACCTATCCAAATTATGTTGTAGAGATTCAAGATATCAACCTTAGATATGGGAAGGTCCTTCCGGATGCTCCGCGAGCTTATACAACAAAAAATATAGAAGAAGAGAAGGAATATCCCGCACCTCAAGACACCAAAACTAAGCCTTCCTATCCTAAAAGGTTTATCGCTCATAAAGCACACACCCCAGAAGAAGTTAAACTTCTTGGAGAATTGAAAAATATGCTTTAAGGTCACTCTCCTTCAAGACATCAAGGATGTTCCTGTATACAATAATTTCATCGAAGAGGAATGTCTGAGAAGGCCAAGGAGGAGAAAAGTGTTTCCCCTACTATTAATGTCATAAGGCAACTAGCTGATCTTAATATTGGGAGGGTCATCATGCCAAAGTACTTAGATCTTGGGAGAATGGTAGTACTTGTCAAAATTAATGATATTGTATTTCCTAACTCCCTCGTTGACTTGGGAGCTGTAATAAATGTCACGATGAAGGAGGACATGATAAACTAAACCTCCAGATATCTCCAAGGAATACTACCACAGTTCTACAACTTTGTGACAGATCTATGGTAGCACTGGAATGCATCATTTAAGATATTATTTTTTCCATTGATTCATGGAGAGTATCCCTCAAATTTTCTTGTATTTTAGCACAAGACCAAGTTTAATTGATACCCTCTCTTCTTAGGAAACCTTGGTTGGCCATTGTTGATGCCTACATCAGCTACAAGGCTGCAAATATGACTATCGCTAATGTGCAATCTAAAAAATAGCTTGTGTTATATCCATCTACTCAACTCCTCATTGAGCATGCTTTTTCTATTTAGGTAAAATAAGTAGAATAATACCTTTTTATTACATCACCCTACCCTATATGTACAATAGAAACCACCATTGCCACTAGACAATTGGATGAAGATAATATGATTGAAAAATTTATGAAAAAGAAATACCCTGCTGCTATGAATGTCAATGGATTGAAGGATGAATATAAGGACAACCTGGTTGTTCTCAATATAGTTCATTGGCAATTCTGATAACTACTAGTTATGAGAAAATTAATGCAACACCCATAGAAATCAATCCTTCCAAAGCCTTGAAAATAAGCCCCTTTCTTTCAACTGATCAATAGGACCAACTAGTCTCTATCTTGAAACATGTTAATGCATTTTCGTGGGATTATAAAGGAATGAAGGGAGTTCATCCTTCCATAGGAACTCATAATATATACATCAAGAAAGGTCATAAACCTATCCACCAACCTCTAGTGTGAATGAACCCTACATTTAAAGACATTGTAAAAAATAAATTGGAGAAATTATTGGATGCAAGATTCATCTATCCAATATGGGATAGTGAATGGGTGTCTACCTTGGCCATTGTCCCTAAGAAGAATAAAAAATGAAATATTTGTTGTGATTACAGGGAACTCAACAAATCCACGAGAAGGGATTATTTCCCTTGCCTTTTGTTGATCAATTTCTTGATGTTCTTGCATGGAAAAAATTATTCCCCTTTATATATGAGTTCATTGGGTACAATTAAATCCAAATTATCCTTAAGGATCAAGATAATACCAACTTCACATGTCCATGGGGAACCTTTGCTTACAAGGTTCTTCCATTTGGTCTGTGCAATGGCCTTGCTACCTTCCATAGGACTTTGTTGAGTATTTTCTCTGACTTTGTGGATGATTCAATGGAAATCTACATGGATGATTTTACAACACACGAGGATGATTTCCATATTATCTCTCCAACCTATGCAAAGGTTTGCAAAGGTGCAAAGAAATGAACCTCTCCCTAATCCATGTCAAGTACCTTTTTCAATGAATGAATGGATTGTTTTAGGGCACTTTCTCTCTTCAAATGGAATCCAGGTGGATCTTAACAAAATCGCCATCATAAAAAAGGTTATTGTTCCTAAAAAACATAAAGATGCTAGAAGTTTCATGAGCCTTGTTATATATTATCTAAGGTTCATCAAATATTTAGAAAGATTGCTTCTACATTAATTTCTTTACTAAAAAAAGATGCAAAATTTTGTTGGATAGATTTCTTCCAAAAAGAATTTGAGGAAATTAAAGAAAGGCTAATGAATGCACATGTTCTTAGAATTCCAAATTGGAATTTTCTCTTTCATATACATACAAAGAATCAGATAAAGTGGTTGGGGCAGACCTAGGACAACTCAAAGATAAACTTTCCTATGGCATGCTTTATTAGCAAGAATCTGTCCAAAGTTGAAATTTATATATAGTTACTGAGAACTCCTTACCATTATACATTCAGCGTTATGTTAATAGCTAGTATTTCTTTGTACATATTGATCATGCAAGAATCAAATACTTAATGAACAAACTATATGTGAATGCTTATGTAATTAGGTGGTTATTATTGCTACAACAATTTGGCCTAAATATTGTCGATAAACTTAGAAAATAAAATTTTGTTGTAGATTTTATTTCAAGACTAACCTTGCATATAGATGATGAAGAGGTGGTGGACGACCAACTCCCTAATAAGAATCTATTTCATATATCACTCTTGTCTCCATGGTTTGTTGACACATTTGACTTTCTAGTTGTTGGCCAGTTCCCTCCTCTCTTATCTTTGAAGGAGAAAAGAAAAATTTTGAGGAATAGTGCCTCTTACACTTGGATTGGAGGTAACCTCTTCAAGTTGGGGCCCAATTAGATCCTGAGAAGCTGTGTGAGAGAAGATGACATTTATGAAATTCTCTTAGCTTGCCATGATGGATCATGTGGGGGCCATTTTACTAGAAAAAGGGTAACTTACAAGATCCCACAAGCAAGATACTATTAACCTTCCTTACACAAGGATTCATAGAGATACACAACACAATGTGATGTATGCCAAAGGATGGGGAAAACCACTCAGAAGGATGAAATTCGCTTAGAACTCACATGTCTTTTGAGTCATTTAAAGAGTGGGGCATGGACTTCATTGGTCCTATTGACCATCCATATGGACAAAAGAGGTACATTATTATGTGAATTGAATACCTAACAAAATGGGTTGAGGTGAAAGCCCTAAAGTCAATAATCATGCAAAAAGTAGCTGATTTTCTAAAAGAAAATATATTCTAAAAGTTTGGTTTTCCAAGAGAATTGGTGACCGATTAAGGCTCCTATTTCACCTCCAATTTTATCTAGGTGATCATGAATCAACATCACATCCAACAACGAATGTCTACTCCATATAACCCTAAAGTAAATGGGCAAGCATAAGTGACTAACAAATGATTAGAAAGGACCCTAACCAAGGTGATCAACAACAACAAAAAGGATTGGGTAGAGAGGATTATTGAGGCCACTAGGTCCTACAACATCACTTGGAAGATGACTATTGGTTTCACCCCCCTATAAGCTAGTATATCGAAAGAAGGCCTTATTATCAATCAAGTTTGATTACGACACATTAAGGATGGAAGCGCTCATCGACATGGATATCGCCAAATCATGGGAAGAAAGGTTGCAACAATTAAATGCACTTGATGAATAAAGGATGCAAGGCCTGTTTCATACCAAAGTGGTCCAACTACAATCAAAAGTATAGCATGATAAGCATATTAAAACCAAATCCTTCCAAGAGGGTGATTGGGACCTCTTGTATGACTCCAGGTTTAAGTATTTTAAATGGAAACTCATGACCATATGGAAATGAACTTATTTGGTTGAAAAATGCTATGATTTATGGTTAAGTCTCGATTAAAATGAGAGATGAGGAGTAGATTCTAATCTTGGTAATTTTTTATCGATTGAAATTTTACAAATAACCCATCTCTAAGGATAGATTTACTAATTCAATAAGTAAATAGTTAAATTTAATTCAGAGCATCAAATATCCAAATCCGTTCAGCCAATGACCAACAAGAATAAAGAAAAAAAGAAAAACCCTCAAATGAAAACCTCCTTTGAGGAACTTGAGGAAGTCTCATTAGCTGAAAACCTCTATGAGGTTGCATGTGAATCTAAGAAAAAGAAAAATAATAAAGATCCCGAGGTGAAAACCTCCCCCGAGGCACCTGGGGTCAACCTACTAAGATGAAAGCCTCCATGAGGCAACTTGTGGGCCTAAAAAAAGAAAAAATAAATAGAGAAAAATAAAAAATGAAGAAAAAAATGATGAAAAAATGTTTTATACTACCTTCATTTATGTGCAGGTATCACTGAAGAATAAAGCAACAAGATTAAGTGGATAAACCAATGTACACTCTCAGCCCAAAAAATCATCTATTTCATTCTTATAGGGACATAACAATGTCCTCGCACCATTTTTCATCAACACCCATCATCCATAACCCCATATCAACATTTCCAAGTCCTTTTAATTCATTTCTGTCCACTTCCTTGAGTTGCTACAGGAAAATATTGTAATGCTACAAGATAGCCCAAATTTGCTAAAAAGTTGTAGATTGAGGATTTTATCTATATAAAAGATAAGGAAAAGCATCAAAGGCATCCTGATGCTCAGTCATTCCATGAACATGCCTCACCCCTCATTTTTTCCTCCACTATTAATTATTTTCTTTTGGTAACAACTCAAAATTCCTTGTCTTTCCATCACAAACACCATCAAAATATTTTCCATTAGCATCACCAAATCCTCCTTAAATTATCAAAGCTCCTTGATGTTTTAAAACATTATTATGATGAGAATGAAGAGTTTCTGTGACTGCTACAAGAGACTACAGAGTATTGTAGCACCCTGCAGAAATATTATAGGCCTTAGTCCCCAAAAGTCCTAAAAAAAATCACTACATGCCACAAATTTATGCATTTACAAAAGCATCATTGACAGTCAAGACACACCATCCAAATAAGTCTGAGAAGCTACAATACCTCCTATATACTGCTACAAGATCGCCTATTTAACAACATAAGCACCAAATAACCTGCAAAAGCATCAAAGTAACCTCCATCATCATCATAAGGTAAGGCAAAATGTATGAGAATCCCCTATCCTTACCTTTTGAACTTATCCAAGGCATTAGAAATCATTATAAATGAAAAACATTGTTGGATATATAGCTAGAAAAACTAGCAAAAAGTCTCAGCCAAATTATACATGAAACTTCACTTTTTCTCCAAGTCCTCTACATGTGTGAGAGAGAGTAAGACAAAAACACAGGATAATTTGAGAATTAAATCGTTGTTACTTACTAATGGAAAGTGAAATAGATTACTAAGTTTAAGGATGATAAGAAATAGGTGGGGACCAACTCAACCATTGCATGCTAAGCGCCCTCTCATCACCCATCAACAACAACTCCACTTAAAATGGGAGCACTCCAAGCTTTGCCACTTCACGTTTTTCATGCAACGATGTTTTAAAAAGGATCAAGGAGTCTTGTCACCACTAAGGAGTAATTTGCAGATATTATGCTAATAAAACTCTCTGCTATAGGCACCGGTACAAGATACAAAATAACTACTACAAGATGTTAAGTTTTAGCTATAATGATCACAAAAGTCTTGAATAAGTTAAGAAACAAGGGTATCCTCAAATAAAACGTAAGTCTAATTCCACTACTCACATTTTGCATAAATTTTGATGCTCAATTGGTTCAATTTATCAGTAAGTAGGGTTTTCTATGTTAAAGCGTTTGAGTTAAATATAGGGTAGTCAACTAATTTTGTCATCTTCAAAAGTTAAAAAAGGAAGAATGATTTAGAACATGAAGTGAGGAGTTGCACGGGGCTATAGGTTGATAAGTTTTTGTTTTAATATTTGTGCATTTATATGAGCTACATGAACCCCTGTTAATGTAGGAAAACCCTAATACCTATAGCAACACAAAAGCAAATATTCCCTTGTAAAAATTTTCTATCTAAATTTGTGAATAATTTTGTCATACAATGGGAAGGGGATTCAACATGGGAGTACAAATCATATTCATCAAAATCTTGAGTTCAATGATATCTTTGAACATTGTCATTTATTAGGGTTCTTTGAGAAATTGACAGGTTATGATGATGAAATTTCCCTTGAATTTGCTTTGAACCTACAACACCTTGAGGGCCATGAAGTAGTCTCTGTAGTTAAATAATTGATCATATACATTGATGAGTACTTGATTAGAAAAGACACCAACCTTCCAAAGGGAATTCAATGGATTAAAGAGGAGAGCCATGAAGCCATCAATGCAAAAAGAGGATTTTTCCTCCTTGATGAGTAACTAGATGAAGATAAAAATGGGATAAGCAGGGAAATCCTACCATACCCTTCAGATGAAATAACATATCATATTCTTATATACATTTATTGTGATATAAGATTACAAATATTCTATGCTTATAAATTTAGGCTCTTGTATCTATCAATATTCCAATTTGACCCACTTGTTCATGAGAGGATTAATATCCCACATTTCTCCTCCAATCCATGAAAGAGATGAGCACAAAATTGAAGGAAGGAAAACAAAATTACTTGGTTCATTATGGTCTCATTAGGTTGATAGTTATGGATGCCTTAGAACACCTTCAAAACCCTATTATCTGGAAAAATTTGGTTGCCATGGTTAGAAAGACCTTCTTAGAGGCCCAATATAAATTAGTAGAACCAGAGGTAGAGTTCTATGAGAGATAATTATCAGCGTCATGGACTGAGTTGGCTGACATAGAGCTAGTTGAGGCAAGACTGGTTGAGTTAGAAATGGCAGAGACAGGGCTCCAGGCTAAATTGATATACCTGGAGATATAATTCCATATAGAAATAACAAAATATCTAGAGGGTTTAGCAAATTCCCAGGTAGAAGTTGGAAAAACCACAAAGAAGGCCAACTAAAAAGAGAAAGAAAGGTGTAGTAGAAATCCTTGTGTTATAGAAAGGATGGGAAAAGATTTTAGAGGAGGAACAATTAGAAATTATTACTAGATTGGCAACACTAAGCACTCCAACATAACCCAAGGCAAGTAAACATACTCAATAACCTACTTACTTTAGATGAAGAAAAGTACCAAAAAGTGGTATACTGGAAAACTAAAGCCTCCATCTCCCACTCCTATAACCATTGAAGAAACACCTTGCCCTGATAAATATGAGCCTTTGAATATAGAGGGGAATAAACTAATAACATTAGTGGTTCAAACAAGAGTAGCACCAAAAAATCCTAAAGAAATGAAGCTACAAATACAATTTGAAGGACCCAATGTTGATCTACAAGAAAAAATAATAAAGCTACATGAAAAAACAATAGAGATACAAGATGCTCATATAACAACAAATAAACTAGAACTAGGAGGATCTACTCATTCTATTCTTGGATTTAAGAAGGAAAAATGCTTCATGTGCACTTGGCACCATGATTATTCCTTGAGGTTGAGCAAGATAATTCTAGGACTCACAGATGGGAGCAAATTGCACAATCCATGGAAGTTGTTGATATTGGAAAAATGGAACAAGAAGTGAAGTAGATGAGGGAGGATACGGAACTTGTTATATTAGATGAAGTAAATATAAGGGATCACCTAGAAAGAAACAAGAAAACATTTAAAGGTTCAATTGTAGCAAACACAAAAATTGTTGCAAGGGAAGGGACAATAGGTTACCAATTTAGAAACAAATTTGGGCACCATGTCACACCTTTCATTGGAAGCAATGAATTGCAGGAAATGATAAAAAAACTATTGTTTACTCCCAAAGGAGTAGTGGTGTCGATTTCAAATATAGATGATTGCACAAAGAGGATCTCTCCTTATACAAGATGTCAAGGAATTCATTGAATCTTACCTTTAGTGGAGTACAAAAGATAAGGCCAAGGTTGTTGAGTTATACATTGTGTTATGAAAACAACTACAAAAATAGAAGAAAAGAGAGATCGACGCCTTAAAAATCAGCCACTTCAGGGGGGAAACCTCCTTTACATTACATAAATGAACAATTCTTGGATGATACAAATGACAAAACCTCCTTTCTATATATAGGAGTCCATGGGGTCACAATATAATCCTAGCTGACCTAACGATAATAATGTAAGGGCACAACAATAACAATAATAGCTTTTATGGGGCACAATAATAACAATGTGGGGGCTACAAGGGTACAAAAATAACAATAAGGGGGATACACTAACAATAATAAGGGACTCCAATAGTAACATAGGGACCTAACATGCCCCTCTCCTTCAAAAAAATGTTGTCCTCAATGCTTGAGTAGCTTTGGATGCTTCTGTATAAAATTCTCATCCTCCCATGTGGAATCTTCAGTGGGTAAGTTCTTCCACTAAAATTGATCGATTTCGAAGCTGTTGAGTTCTTTTTTCCATGAATTCTTCAGGTTCCAATATGATTTTTCCTTCCTCGTCAAGTTCTGGCAATATTGTTTGAACTGGAATTTTGTCACCTATGACCTTCTTTAAGCATGAAACATGGAAAACTAGGTGCAACCGAGAAGAAGCAGGAAGCTCCAATTTGTATGCCATAGTACCAATCTTTTGCAACACCTTGTAAGGACCGTAGTACTTTGGTGATAATTTATTATCCTTATTAGCTTGATTGAGGGACATTTGTTTGTATGGTTGTAGCCGTAAAAATACCCAGTCTCCTACATCAAAACTTCTGTCGCTGCAATGTTGATCAACCTGTTGTTTCATTCGATTTTGTGCCAAATTTAGGTTATCATTTAAGAGTTGGAGAGCTTGTTGTTGATGCTCAATTTGATCTTGCATTGCTTGAATCTTAGAATTTTATCTTAAAGATGATGTGATGGATGGTGGGTGATATCCATAAAGTGACATAAATGTGGTCATTTTTGCTACAGTATGGAAGGAAGTGTTATACCACCATTAAACTAGAGGTAACCACTTGACCCATTGTGTTTGTTTATCAGATACAAAACAACGAAGATATCCTTCCAAACATTTGTTCACTATCCTAGTTTTCCCATCGGATTGAGGATGATAAGATGACTTATGAGCTAGTGTAGTACCCAAACAAGAAAATAATTCCGTCTAAAAAATTGACGTAAAAATGGGATCTTTGTCGCTTATAATAATCTTTGGGTTTCCATATAGATTTTGAATTGTTTCCATAAACGCAGTAGAAACTGTACTTGCTTTAAAGGGATGAGATAATGCACAAAAGTGTGCATACTTGGTAAGTATATCAACTATCACCATGATGACACTCTTTCCTTCGGACTTAGGTAAACCTGTGATAAAATCCACTTTAACCTCCTCCCAATGTTGACTTGGAATGGATAAAGGCTGTAGAAGACCCGGGGTCTTAATTGTCTCAACTTTATTTTACTGGCAAACCAAACATTCCGCCAAAAAATTTTGAATATCAGATTTAAGGCCATCCCAAAAAATTCTTTCTTCACCCTGTGGTAAGCTTTTAAAAATCCTGAGTGTCCTCCTAAGGGAGAGGTGTGCAATTCCAAAATAATATTTTGTTTTAGTTGGGAATTCTTACAAAGATATAAGCGATCTTTGTAGCATAAGGAATCATTATTCCAGCTAAATGTATCAGATGTACTAGGATATTGCCACAAATTTTGAATGGGTTTCCACACATCTTCGTCATTCTTCCATTCATCCCTTGCTTCGGTTATCCAATCTAGGTGGATAATAGAAATAGCACAAAGCCATGCTTCCACCTCTTCATCCTTTCTTGAGAGTGCATCCACAACAACATTTAACTTCCCTTTTTTGTAGATGACTTGAAAGTCATAACCAAAATATTTTTGACCCATTTTTTCTCCTCTTCTAAAGATAGTCTTTGTTCCAAAATGTGTCTAAGACTATCATGATCAGTTTTTACCTTGAAATGTCTTCCCATTACGTAAGGTCACCATTTATTTAGTGCATGTAGTATTTGCAACATTTCCTTCTCATAAATATCTTTCTGTAGATACTTTCCTTTGATTGGATGAATTTCAAAAGTAATGGGTCTTCCTTCTTGCATTAAAACAACACCAATTCCATTTCTCGAGGCATCACATTCTACAATAAAGGTTTTTGTGAAGTCTAGCATAGCTAAGACTGGTGCTAGGCACATTTCCTCTTTAAGATGTTCAAAGGTCTTAGTTGCTTCAGGAGTCCATGAAAATTCATCTTTCTTCAATAATTTTGATATAGTTGCTGCTATTCTCCCATAATTCTTAACAAAATTGCTGCTAATACCCTGTTAACCCAAGAAATCCTTGCAATTTCTTTATGGTTGTGGGGACTTTCCTTTCCTCAATGGTTTTAATTTTGTTAGGGTCTACCTTAACACCCTCCTGAGATACAATATGACCCATATTATCCACATCATGTACTCCAAAGAAACATTTGGAGGTTTTTGCATATAATTGTTTCTCCTCAAATAGTTTGAGCACCCTGCCAACATGTTGAACATGATCCTTCCAAGACCTGCTATAGATTAGTATATCATAAAAAAACACTAACACAAAATTTCTAAGTAAGGGTTTGAAAATTGAATTCAACAACCCTTGAAAGGTAGCATGTGCATTGGTAAGGCCAGAAGGCATGAACAAAAATTCATAATGACCCTCATGAGTTCGAAATGTTGTTTTCAGAATATCTTCAATATTCATTGTAATTTGATGATATACTGAATGGAGATCCAACTTGGTAAAATACATTTCTCCATGTAATTCATCCAATAATTCATCAATCACAGGAATGGGAATTTTATCTTTAATAGTGAGCTTATTGAGCTTCCTATAATCCAGACACATGCACCATGATCTATCCTTCTTGTGCACCAATACTACTGGAGTAGAGAAAGAAATTTGACTAGGTTGAATTATACCAACCTCTAACATTTCTGTAATCATACGTTCTATTTCGCTCTTTTGGATATAGGATATATGCAAGGCCTGATGTTTCGAGGAACAGTTCTTGGAATCAAATGAATAGCATGATCATGATCACGAAGAGGTGGGAGTCCTTTGGGAGTTTCAAAAAACTTGGAATGAATGTCCAAGAATTTTTGGAGATATGCATAAATAGATGATTTTGATGTTGGAACTTCTAGTGAGCATAATTGTGCAATTACGCCTCGTTGTTCTTTCTTCAGAAGCTTTGTCATGACATTAGAGCTTATTATCTTTCCCAGCTTCCCCGCGATACCCCGTAATTCAACTTCCTTTCCTTTCGAAAAAAAATTCAAGAAAATTTCTTGAAAATTAAAAGTTACCGTCCCCAAAGATTGTAACCATTGTACTCCTAGTACAACATCAACACCTCCCATTGAAATGGAAAACATTGGAATATTCAATACATATTCCCCCATGGTTAGCTTGATATTATGGCATTTTCTAGAGAAATTTATAGTTCCTCCATTTGCAACCATCACTTGACACTCTGGTGCTGGGTATATGAATAAATTCAATTCCTTGGATACCTTACAATGAAAAAAATTATGGGTACTACCCGAATCAATCAACACTATTACCTTTTTCTTCTTGCTATGTCCTTCTATCTTGAGAGTTTGAGGAGTGGTAATTCATAATATAATCCTAGCCAACCTAGCAATAATAATATAAGGGCACACAAATAACAATAATGGATTTTGTGGGGCACAATAATAACAATATGGGGGCTACAGGGGTACAACAATAACAATAAGGGGGTTACACTAACAATAATAAGAGACTACACTAGTAATATAGGGACCTAACACATTTAAATTCTTCTGCTTCCTAATATGACCATATGGAACCCAAATCCATATTTGGGTGATGCAAAATTAATGACCCTAACATCTTGGCTAAGGCATGAAGAGATTAAGTTTGAATAAGTGAAAAGGAAAATGGAGGCAGAGATAAAGGAACCAATTTTGATTAGGCCTGGAAACCCAAATCAATCCATCCTAGATTCCACCCATTGATCCAAATTAGATCATTATTGTAACATCCCCAGGTTAAAAGTTTATGTAATAAAGTTAATAAAGGAAAAAAAAGGCCAAGGTCATGGGACATGTATTCCAAGTTGAATGTTGGGAAAAACATCCTGGTGGGTGTTTATTTGGTTTATTATGGCTAAGGCAATTGACAAAGGTGTTGAAAATGGAAACAAGAATTAATTGGAATTTTATTTATGAAAATAAAGGAAATTAGGAGAAAATAAAGGTGAAATGTCACATGTTTGCATGAGAAGGAAATTGAAGGAAAAATAGAGGAAATTGAAAAAAATAGAGGCCTGAATGATTAAATGACTTATGAGGATCAATTCATGGCTTTTGTTGGTTAAGCTTTTGTCATTTTAGTTTTGGAGCTCTCTCTCTATTCTCTCTCTCTCACATACTCTTTCACACTTATAGCATTCTTGGAGAACTATAACATTAGAGAAAGGAAGGTAAAGGAAGGACAAGAAAGCAAAGGAAAGCAAGGATCAAGCAAGGAAGAGTTGGATCAAGCAACAAAAACAGGATTACTTGCAGGTATTGAGTTTCATGTATAATTCCTTGCTAGTTTTTGCATGCATGGTAAATTCATGTGTGTATTTGGTCCTCTTGTTTTCATTGGCATGGGTTTTTCCAGGTGTGACATTGGTTTCAACCTTGCCTTTCCATTATGAATAGCCATGGTGTGATAGGGTTCTTTCAATTGGTTGAGCTTTGGATTTCCAGATGGTTTTGGAACTGGGTGAGGTGGTCTCAGGAAAATTCCCAAGGGCCTACAAATCCCTTGACCGGTAATGGAGGGATTGTGGTAAATCCCGAGGGTGGAGACAACCAAATTCCTCAAGGTATTGGTGAATAAATTCATAATCATCCAAGTTTGTTTAGGGCCTAGTGATCCCTTGACTCGTTTTGGAGTGATTGTGGTAAATCCTAGTAGTGTATGTTTATTGTTTGGGCCTAGGAATCCATTGACCAGTAATGGTGAGATTGCGGTAAATCTTGGTTGTGTAGGTGCTTGCTTCGGGCCTAGGAGTCCCTTGAATGGTTTTTGCGGGATTGTAGTAAATCTTGAGGAAGCCTGGTTTTTTTTGTGAGTCCCACATTCATGCTTGGAATATGGCATGGGGGTGATTAGATGAAATAAATATTTGGTTCAACCTAATCTATGGTTGTGGTTGGGTGGTACGTGGAAGTCCCTGACTTGGTTGGTTTTTTCATATGTTAATAATAGCTCCTTTCCTCTTACATTTCATGAGTAATTATACTTGTTATTATGTGGATTTAATTGTTGTTCTATCATTGTTATTATTCTGGTTATATGTTAGTTATAGGCATGTTTTATGACAAATTCTAGTTATGGCTCTTAACATGTTTTGATTGGTAAATGAATGGTTATTGAATGCATGACCTAATAGATGTAATTGCAACTATTATGAGAAGGAATTAGACCTTATTGATGATCCTTAGATAAGTATCAAACCCTTATGTTTATATATGCATTCATGACCTATAGATTACATGTTCACAACATGTTTTACGAAATGACTATCATGGTTATGCCAGGTTAGGTCAAGTCCTTGATTAATTTTTGTGTTAGAGGTTTGGTCCTTGTGTCAATTATTGTTTTGGAAAGTCAAAGAAATTTCTGAGCGATGATATAGAGTCTAGACCTAAAAAGGTGGCACAAATATCATGGTTGTAGGCTCAGAACTGAGAAATTGGAACTGTAGTCACTACCTTGCAGCCTTATGCATGCAACCAGAGGCCTATAGTCGCATGGATGCAGGATTTCCTTCATTGCAGAGTAGTTAGATGTAATTTATTGCTGTAGAATAGTTATTTTATTGATGATAGAGTAATGGCTTTGAATCATTTGTACCTGTAGGTCCAAAGTCAGAAGTGTGACAGACTTCATTTAGAAACCCTAGAAATAACACCCTTTCGTAGAGCTCAGAAGAGGATGACATCAGTAGAATTCATATGCCGTGTATATAGCACTGTCACCTCCAAGTTTGTACAAACCCTAGGTTGATAAACTAAAGTAGAGTAGCCTCTGTGAGTTGCAACATTCTTGGTGCAATACCAGGGATCACCATTTTTTGGTGCTGTTGCCGGGGAGGAGTCTAGTAGATGCTTTGATTTTGTTTTTGCATTCTTTTCTGCTTACTTTTACATGTTTCAAAAATATCAAAAAATACAAAAAATCTAATTTCATGCCTCGTAAGAGTAGGTATACTCAAGATTTTTTTTTATCTAAAACCCCCACATCATCACATAGTCGCCCTTCACTCTTATTCAATGATTGTGAGATTGAAAACACCATAGGCGAGCCTTCTAAAAAATTTTAAGAACCTATTGGGGAAGAAAAATATTTTTTTTCACTAGAGGAATGCTTCACCTATTCAAACCATGGCTGAAACTGAAGCCCAGGGAGCCTTTTCCATTAGAGAGGTAGATGGGGAAACTAAAATGAAGAACAATAGCCCCTCAACCCTTCCACATTTCCATGGACTTACCTCTAAGAACCCTAACACGTTCATGTTTGAATTTGTTGTTTTTTGTAGGACCTATGAATATGCCTCAAATGATCAAAAGTTGAAGCTATTCCCATCTACCCTTAAGGATGCAACCTTGCGCTGGTTCATGGGTCTACCTGGGAACAACATCAATACCTCGGCACCGATGTAAGATGCTTTCAACAACAAGTACAAGGACTACAATAGGTCCAAGGAAACTAAAGAGGAAATATTCATGATGACTTTAGGGCCTATTGTATCCCTAGAGGACTATGAAGAGAGGTTCCAGTTAAACTATAAGAAAGCCAACTGTACCCTTGATCCCGGATCACTTAAATTAGTACTTATCTGAGGGATCAGGGAGGAGGTGATAGAAACCCTCAATATGTTATCAGGAGGATATATCTACCAAATGCCTTATGAGACAATCAAAACTGTTTTCAGGAACCATTCTAGGGCAGCTAGGAAGAAAGGTAGAGCTAGCAAAGTAAAACAAATATCCCTTCCTCTCCCACCTCCATCAAGCATGAGATTGGAAATATGTTGGAGGACTACAAGAGTGACATGTTGCACACATTTTCTTTGCAAATGGAGACAATTAAGATCAAGAGGAAGCAATAGGAAGTAGAAAGAGCCTTGGATATATTTTACCTTATATGTACTAGAAAACACCTTAGAAATGAATGTCCATTAAATGTCATAGAGGTTTTCTTAGTCTGTGAGGAGAATCATGCCACAGACAAGTGTCCCTCCTTACCTAGACTCAAAGCTGTATATCAAGGTAGGGAAGTAGGACCAGAGAAACTGATCTGTTTCATCAACTAGATAAGGCCTCAAGGTCCTCGGTCATATCAACAGGGTAGGCAAGGTGCACCTTATTCCCACTATCACAACAATCATAATGTTTCTATGCAATATTAGTACACCCCCACTCCTCCATCATGGCCTACACCTCCTACTTGGTCTTACAACCCTCCATATCATCCTCAGCCTGTGAACCAACCACTAGCACATTTCGCCCAATTTCCGATGGCCAATTCATCGCTATTTTGACACATAGGCGTCACAAGAGCGACAGTTTGAGGTAGGGAAAAACGTGGTTAGCCATTATGTTGCAATTCCGACACTTCAATAAAGTGTTAGAATAGCGACACTATTTTCGACGTTTTCCAAACCATCGCTCTTCCGATGTTTTTTAAACCGTCGCAATTCCGACGTTCTTCAAACCGTTGCTCTTTCGACGTTGCCCAAACCGTCGCTCTTCCGACATTTTCCAAATCGTCGCTCTTTTGATGTTTTTCTAAACTGTCGGAATTTAGACGATATGTCTTCCGACATTTAAAGCGTTGGTCTTGCGATGTTTATCAAATTTTCACACGACTGTCGCAATTTCGACGATATGTCTTCCGACGTTTAAAGCGTCGCTCTTCTGACACTTATGAAACGTTGATTTTCCGACGTAAAAGCAAAAATATTTAAAAAAAGAGTCGTCGCTCTTCCGATGCATATTTATTTCGACGCTTATGAAACGTCGCTCTTCCGATGTCTAAAGCGTTGGTCTTTCGACGCTCTGATAAAAATATTAAAAAAAAAATTAAACAGTAATGAAATTCTACTCAAACAAACAATAATGAAATTCTACCAATGGGCTGGAACCCATGCCATGGTTGTCGAAGCAGTTAGCGGAAAATGGGAGAATGGTATCCACAGTCCACTACTTAATATATGCTCAACCCTAAATATGTCAGATAGGGTCCAACCCGACTGTTTGGCATCGGATTTCAACTTTATCTCATGATGGTCATCCCAAGACTCCATAGCCAAGAGAATCATATGCCCATTTCAGAGTACTGTGAACCACAACACCATGGTATAGGCTTATATTTGAAACTTTTTTACATGGCCTACAAAGACAATACTATAGTTTATCCACTTAAAAGCGAAAATTGAAAGCACCCAAAATTTGAAATGCGTTGAGTTTGAAGATTACACATTCACTAAATGAATACAGGCGGTTGGTGAGTAGCCATGCTCGCTTGGATTTGTGTTACTTGGCTCCAGTTGGATGATGAAGAATGGACAGGAATCACAACTTATATTCTTATCGATGAAGTGTTTGAAATTTTGGAATTGGATGCAGAGAGGACACTGAAACGATACCGAACTCTGCACATGTTCCATAAATATGATGTGAACAGTGAGACACCTAATTGGTGAGGTTGAAATTATGTAGGTTCTGTTCAAACTGAAATATAGAATTAATGCTTATAATTATGGGTGTACAAAACAGAGAATAGGGTTGATGGATTTTTAACAAGAACAAGGCAAAGGTAGTGGAAAAATGATCTACACAGGAGGAAATTGATTATGATAAAAAATGTGTTTCACCAAAAATGATAGATATTGGGTATATGATAGAAATTGCAGTAGAGGTTGGGGGAAGGTGTAACAAATGAGTGTCAAAATCAGTTTCTTGAATGGTTAGCTGAAATAAGAGGTTTATATGAAACAATTCACATTTGCATGGATTTAAGATCATGGTAAGGAACGCCCTGTTTGCAAGTTTAAAAATTCATTGTATTGATTAAAATAGGCCATTCATGTGCTTGTACATTGGAATGCCACAAAATTCCTTAAGTATTTCAATTGAATTAAGTCCAAGATACTAGCACATTTGGCGCTCACCTCATCCACAGAAAAGGAATTAAAAGTATTACACCTCATCCCCAGAAAATGCATAGAAATTTCAGATGTCATGTAACAAGGTAAAAAAAGAAAACACATTGAACATTATCAACATCAAAGCAAGATCTGGCACAAATATCTAAGTCCACTTTTATGAAGAAAAAATTAAAGCAGAACATGACAGAAGGAATAAGAAAGCTGCAAAGTCTCACCAGACAAGGGGTAGACCAAGAGGATTGAGAGCTCTGTTTGATATGGGAATGATCATTTCTTAGGATGATACGTACATGTCATGTGAAATTAGTCACCTGTTTTCATGTACCACTGGTATTGTAGATGACAAGGGTTCAACATACTAAATAGATCTATGATCAGGAAAAGCAAGAAATGCAACAAACTATCTAACACAGCTCAATAGCCAAAACCACAAAAAAATTAGGCAAGCCTCAAAATTGCAAACAAATTTCAGTTGAGGGTATAACAGAGGGCTACTCCACTTCCAAAAGTAGAAATAAGTTACTATCTTTCCCTGTTTCAAATATCCTGCCTAGTCAATTGTTACCGAAGTCACCTCCGAACATTCTCAATTGCAATTCACATCTATTACTAAATTTTACCAGGTGCATTTCAACAATATGTTTACAGAGGCTGTTATTTATAAATATGTCATAGTTACAGTGTCAAAATTTTTTTAAGATCTCGTCCAGTAGTCTGTTGGCCTTTTGGAGTGTGCCTTCCTTGTATATTCCATCCATGAGAATGGTATATGTAATGATATCAGGGATTTGACCGCTATCTGTCATCTGTTTAAACAACTTTAATGCCTCCTTGAGATTACCTACTTTGCAGAATCCATTCACCAATATGTTGTATGTAAAAGCATTAGGGCTAAAGCCCTGATTTGGCATCTCATAGAAGAATTGTAGAGATTCCTCTATCATGTCATTCTTGCAGAACCCAGTTATTAATGTATTATAGCTAACTAGGTTAGGTCTACAACATTTCTCCGAAATCTCCTGAAAGAGTGCCCTTGCCTTCTCTAGATTACCCACTCTGGACAACCCATTTATAAGTATATTGTATGTGAATTCATCAGGCTGATGGCCTATTTTCCCCATAACATTTAACAGTAATGTTTATCACCAAAATTTTGTAAAGCTAGTTGAGTTTGGATGTTTTTGCGAAATTGAATTATTTCCAATTAACTTCCATCCTCAATCCACCAAACCCACAAAAAAAATGAGTTGACATTGTTGCAATATGAGGATTGTAAACTTGTGCCTTGAAAAGCCAGTTGTACTTATGACTAGTACATTAACTATGGTGTTTTAGCATAAACACAATGGACTGAAGCAAAGAACATATGGCATGATATTGTATTAGGATCTACATGTATTATCATGAGTTCTTTATCATGTTTTTGAAGACGTGTCTAAAGTTTGGTCAAGGTTTTTTATAGTATGGCTGAGAGAGAGACTATCAATAAGACTCCCACTATCATAATATATGCCATGTGAAGCAAATAATGAGCTGTATGAAAAAGGACCGAGAAAGCATGATGTAACTAGTAGTTATGAAAAGTCAAGCTGATCTATGTATACTGTTGGTGTAAATTATCACAAATGTATTGAGTCAAGGGTTTGTTGCATAGGGTTTGATGCTATCAATAACCTGAAGTATTATTGTTGTTGGTGTATAATATTTTGTCAAAGAATTGTGGTCAGAGGCAGGGTTTTATTAGCATGGTTATGCTGCAGATGTATAGTTTTTCTATTGTGTCAGAGAATTATGGTCAGAGGTAGGGTTTTATTAGTATGGTTATGTTGTAGATGTTAGTACCCTGGAACACTGTGCTTGCACAATTGATCTTCTTGGTCAAGCTGGGCATATGAAAGAGGCGCTCAACTTTATTAGGAAAATGCCAATAGAACCTGATGCTGGGTTCTATTGGCAATGTATAGTGAAAATTTGAAAAAAAATGCATCTGGATTTATAGTAGTTTGGGCCTACATGTGATTCTTATGCAAATTCAGTAGAGCTTGTTTTCAAAACATACATGCCATTAGGAGTTTACAACCACAAATATAATCAAACGGAAATTTTATTATATTGACCCTAGAGTTATACCAAGATTTTTGGATTATTTGTATAAGTTAACTGTGTGTAGATAGACAGACACATAACCCGCCAAACAACATAAACACAAGCCTCAATTGTGAACACCCATTGAGCATAAGGTTTTATCATTACATTATATAGAGATGTCAATTGGGTCCACCCTGGGTGGTTAAGAGGAAGAGTTGTTATCCTTCCCCTCTAATCCTGCTTTTGATAAGCTTTCTCTTCATTGGTCGGTTAAGATTGGCAAGGTATAAGAAATCTAACTCTTGCTTAAGTGCTTAAGGATCAAATGAGATAGTTCCAAACATTTAAAAACTCAACGAGCTTGCTTAAGTTCTTATTGGTTAGATGAAATGTTTAATTGGGGTAACTCAAGTAGTTTGAGTGGTGATTTGAGTTTTATGTATGAGGTTTCAGGTTCAATGCCTTAGGCTTGCTGCCTCTAGTAAGTGACTAAATAGATGACCTAACAGGGACAGACACGACAATCAACGACAACATATTTACACTGAGTACCATCTGTGAAATGCAGGGAAGAACCTGGATGTTTCTCCATGAGATTTCCATTAGAAAAGAGAGAGACAGGGGGCGCACTGTTACACCAAATGCACAAAACGACACTAGACATATAAATCTAAGCCAATCTAAGCCAACTTTGGAGGATAATAGGAGTACCTTCTTTTTGGGTGCCATGGCTAGAATTAGGTGGGGCGCTCTGGTCATAACAGAACCCTGCATTGGTAGAGGGACTTGCAACTCAAGTTTCATGCCTCCATTGATATAGATGGAGCTTGAAGAAGACAAGAGAAATCCCCCTCTCCTTCTTATTAGGATTGAACCACATTTTCCTGCTACTGCACTGGCCATTGAAGTGCCACAATAATTTAAAACTAGTTTGTTGTGTTCTGTTCCTTGCTATATTCTACAATTCGCCCTCAATTCGCCTACAACCTTAGAGTTTATTGGGTTAGTTCAAAGGAGAAGAATCCATATCCCTATAATTTGAACAGACCCACAAAAGATAGAGTGCAGAAATTCATACCTACAACCATCTATATCTCATACCAAGATAGCGTAGAAGAAAAAATAGCGAATTTGAATGGGGTAAAACAAGGGAAATACCTATCTAATTCCTCCAGAAGAAGAGAGCATTCTTCCATGATCGATTTCTCTTCAGATCTCCCATATATTTCTGAACATTGGCAAAACTCAAAATATCTCCACCAGTTACTATGGCTTTTGAGCCGTTAATGGACTATGGCCGCTTTAGGGTTTCAGAGCGTCCATGCTTCTGCAAGAATCTGAAAAAATGAAAGCATCATATGGAATAATGGAATCATGGGAAAGAAGGCATAAAGGTTGAACAAGCAGAGTGAGAAAAAAAATTTGAATAGGTCGATTAAGAAAATTTGAATAGGTGGAACAAGCGGAGCGGGAAAAAAAATTTGAATAGGTATAAAATCTAAAATTTGGTTTCACATAGTCTTAATTCTAAAATCAATCTACTTTTTAAATTATACCTTTAAGTAAAAAAAATCATATCCTAGTTTCTCGATTAGGAACAATGTTCAAATCAAACACCCTTGTGAAGAATAATGCTAAGGGGTTTTAATTTTCTCCATTGTATTTTATTTATAATATTATATCTAATCAATTCTAAATTGTACACAAAAATGAAAAGTTAAGGAAGTAGAAATTTATTTTCTAAAGTATGTAGGTTATTTGTATGTTTCCATACATAAAATGGGAACTTTCATTGGGGAGAACATCCACTCATTTCCTATGGTCATTCAACCATGTTAACGATTTTGGCTCTAGGAGGGTTGTATTGTATGAATGACTATAATAATATACATAATGATATGTCACACAAATTTTTTAGTGCATATTCTAATCCTATGCAAACTTTTGAAAATAAAAATATTCATATTTAAAATTCTAATGTTCCATATATTGAACCATTATATGTTATTCCTAATGAATAAGTAAATAATTTATGTCAACATACCTAGACATATGCCCAGGAAATAAATAAGTTGTGCATTAATCCATTACTTTTATTTTGTTAGGTAATGTGAGTTTTGAGATGAAATTCATGCCTAACATGTGATTTAAGTAGCCATGAACCAAGGGCTTTTAAGCCGTCAAAATCACCTAGGGATCGCATCCAACCTAGGCCATACCATCCCTTAGTTTGACTGGAATTTTTCCCACATAGTTTCAAACCAATGATTTTCTCACTAGTGATTGTATCTTACCCATTATTTCACATTCCCGAAGGCACAAATAAAATATTTGGATGTATCTTGGATGACTTGTCACATTCCATGACTAGCTTCACGCATATTGAATAGGAATTCCCATCATTTAAAAATTGTTTGGAGGGTTTTCATGGCATATTTTTTAGGGGCTTAGGGGTTCGATGAATAGGATATTAGGGGTTAGAGGTTTAGGGTTTAGTGGTTAGGGGTTAGGACTAAAATAATGAGTTAGTGCAAGTTAAGGGGTTAGGGATTGGGGGCTTAGGGGTTAGGGGATACAGGTACATTTAGGGGTTAGGGGAGTAATGATTTAGTGGTGGTTAAGGGACTAGGGATTGGGGTTAGGGAGATCATAATGATTTAGTGGTTAAGGGTTTAGGGATTGGGGATTGGGGGTTAGGGGTTAGGGGATTTAGGTGCCAGGTCACAAGTATTGTCTGCTAGGAAGGCTTTCCAAAGAAGTTGGCTGGCATCACTATGACACTATTACGGAATTAGAAGGGAAGAGAAAGGCAAAGGCTCAGGTATCATATGAGAAAAGGAAGAAATTGGAAAAATTGAGATCAAAAGTAGTGGAGTTAGCCGAAAAGCAGATTACCCTAGAGATGGATAAGATAAAACTTGACAACATATTGGTCAATTTCCTTGACCCTTTATTGGTTATTCAGGAGTATGAATACACCACAGTATATATCAAGGTAACCGGCCCCTAGCAGATCAAGGGCTACAGGTTGTAGTTTTCTTCTGAACATCAACATACCACAACCATGCTTACAACCAGGATATGTTTTTTGAGGAGGAGAAATCTCATCGAGATCAACATCAAGAATCCATTGCAAAAAAAAATGTAAAACTTGTGGTGATTCCAGATGAGCATAGATGAATAGCTACAATAGATATAGAATGTGGAAATTATGGAGGAAAAATATGAAATTCATCTTCCTTTTGCATTCGAGTGAGAGGAAAATCAATCATAAATGAAAATTCAAAATTTTAACGCTGAGCAAGATCAACCAAATTGGGGGCAGACTTTGGGGAACCTTCGTAAGTGAATGGGGCCTATGTGATATGGCTACGAGTTATCTACCCCCACACAATCCGATATGAAAACAGTAAACATTCTAAGCATAGGGTTAATTAACCCCACACATAGTGGATTTAGCGCCCGAAAAGCAGCTTACCCCATAGATGGAGCTCTTAGCTTCAATAAATTATTAGATAAGCTGCATGTTGTGCTCAATGAAGCAGTCAATTTTGAAAATGACAAGAAATTATTTCTGAAGATGAGGTTTTTGACTAGAAAGATATAACTACACAGAAATAATTACACTGTTGATACAATAATAATATAATCTGCAAATAGCCTTAGACTCACATTCATGATCTGAGTATATAGTGAATTAGACAGAAGTAAGAAAACAAATACTTCTTCAAAGATAATTCAAATTTGGAGGGCTTAGGGGATTAGGGGTTAGGGGATTTAGGTGCATTTAGGGGTTAGGGGTCGAATAATGAGTTAGTAGTTAAGGAATTAGGGATTGGGGGCTTAGGGGGCCTGACCCGAACGCGTTTGGACGGGCACACTCAAGCCCCGGCTTGTCCAGGCCCGAATGTGTTTGGCGGCGCCCTCAGAGCTAGCGACACGAGCGGCACCCGACCTAACGAAGAGAGAGATGGAGATAAACTGAAGGAGAGGGGAGAGAAGGAATGGAGAGAGAGAGAGAGAGAGAGAGAGAGAGAGAGAGAGAGAGAGAGAGAGAGAGAGAGAGAGAGAGAGAGGGAGAGGCGTGAGAGAGGTAGAGAAGGGTAAGAGAGGGAGATAGTGACACAAAGATGGAAGGGAGATAGAAAGAAGGATAGAGGGAGGGATATAGTGAGAGGATTGGAGGGTAGGGAGAGAGAGAGAGAGAGAGAGAGAGAGAGAGAGGGAGATTGGGGAAGAGAGAGGGAAGTATAAGGAGAGAAAGGGAGAGAGAAGAAGGATAAGAGATAAGACTTAAGAGAGAGGAACCAGTATCATAGAAGAAAGAATATGTGACCAAATTACTCTATATGGAGATGGGAGAGAGGGGCACCCTACCAGCTACCTACTAAATGTCTAAACCAAATGTGGTGTAAACGTCTGTAATGGTGGTTGATTATACGAGGAGAGGATTTTATGAGGAGGCACTAGATTTTAAGGCGGTCACAATTTAGCATTTTTGATACGACCACCCTCATACGACCCAACCCAACCTGACCCGACTCGCTCGAACATGTTTCCTTGGGCGGCCTCAAGACACGACACGACCTGACCAGACTAGACCCGACCCGACCCTCCCGAACGTGTTTCCTTGGGTGCCCTCACAATATGGCATGACCCGACTTGACCTGACCCGAACGCGTTTCCCTAGGCAGCATCACACGACTTGACCTGACCCACCCGAACGTGTAATTTCCTTGGGTGCCCTCATGACACGACCTGACCCGGTCGGACATGTTCCTTGGGCGCCCTCACATGACCCAACCTAACTCGACCCTCTCGACCATGTATCCTTGGGCACCCTCACGGTACAACATGACCCGACCTGACCCGACCAGAACGCATTTCCTTGGGCGACATCACACGACCCAACCCGACCAGACCCGCCTGAATGTCGAAGGCATGAGGGAGAAAACGGAAAATGGGTCGCATGAACGTGCACAAGGTACATGGGCGGTCACAACTTAGCATTTTTTATACGACCTCCCTCACATGATTTGACCTGAACAACCTGACCCGACCCGACCTACCCGAACCATGTGTTTCCTTGGGCGCCCTTACAATACGGCACGAACCAACTTGACCTAACCCGAACTCGTTTCTAGCTAATTGGGAGCCATCACATGACTCGACCTGACCTGTACGAATGTGTTTCCTTGGGCGGCCTCACACGACAAAACTCGACCAGACCCAACCCGACCCTCCTGAACGCATTTCCTTGAGCGCCATTAGTACATGACTCGACCCGACTCGTACGAACGTGTTTCCTTGGGCGGCCTCACACGACACGACTCGACCCACCCGAACGCGTAATTTCCCTAGGTGCCTTCATGACACGACTCGACACGACCCGACCCGGTCGGACATGTTCCTTGGGCGCCCTCACATGACCCGTATGAATGTGTTTCCTTGGGCGACCTCACACGACAAGACCCGACCAGACCCAACTCGACCCACTCGAATGCATTTCCTTGAGCGCCATCAGTACACGACTCGACCTGACCCATACGAACGTGTTTCCTTCGGTGGCCTCACACGACAGGACTCGACCAGACCCAACCTGACCCACCCGAATGCTTTTCCTTGAGCGCCATCAGTACACGACTCGACCTGACCCGTACGAACGTGTTTCCTTCGGCGGCCTCACACGACAGGACTCGACCAGACCCAACTCGACCCGACCCGTACGAACGTGTTTCCTTGGGCAGCCTCACACGACACGACCATACAAGACCCAACTTGACACACCCGAACACGTTTCCTTGGGTGGCCTCACACGCCACAACCTGACCCGTCCCGACCTGACCCGACCCACCCGAATGTGTTTCCTTGGGTGCCCTTACAATATGGCATGAACCGACCTGACCTAACTCAAACTCATTTCCAGATAATTGGGCACCATCACACGACTCGACCTGACCTGTACTACGAATGTGTTTCCTTGGGCATCCTCACATGACAAGATCCGACCAGACCCAACCCGACCTGCTCGAACGCATTTCCTTGAGTGCCATTAGTACACGATTCGACTCGCCCGAACACTTTTCCTTAGGCGGCCTCACACGGCACGACCTGACCTAACCCGACTCGACTCGACCCGCCCAAACGTGTTTCCTTGGGTGCCCTTACAATACGGCACGAACTGACTTGACCTAACCTGAACTTGTTTCCAACTAATTGGGTGCTATCACACGACTCGACTCGACCCATACGAATGTGTTTCCTTGGGCAGCCTCACACGACAAGACCCGATCACCAAACCCAACCCGACCGGCCCGAACGCGTTTCCTTGAGCACCATCAATACATGACTCGACCCGAATTGTACAAACGTGTTTCCTTGGGCAGCCTCACACGACACGACTTGACCAGACCCAACTCGACCCGACTCGTACGAACGTGTTTCCTCGGGCGACCTCACACGGCGTAACACAACACACCCGAACGAACGATGCCACAAGGGAGAAAACGGGAATCGGGCCACCCGAATGTGCATAAGGCACTTGGATGGTCACAACTTAGCAAAACTGATACGAGCGCCCTCGAACGAAACGACCCGACCCGAACACGCCCGGTTGGGCGACCTCACATGGCGCAACACGATGCGCCCGACTGAACGATGACATAAGGGAGTAAACGGAAAACGGGCCACCCGAATGTGCACAAGGCACCCAGGTGGTCACAACTTAGAAAAACTAATATGGGTACCCTCGAATGAAATGGCCTGACCCGACCCGAATGCGCTCGGTCGGGCGACCTCACACGGCGTGACACGGTGCGCCCGATCGAGTGATGCCGCAAGGGAGAAAACGGAAAACGGGCCGCCCGAACATGCACAAGGCACCTGGGCTGTCACAACTTAGCAAAATGATACGGGCGCCCTCGAACGAAACGACCCGACCCGAATGCGCCCAGTCGGGTGACCTCACACGGCGCAATACAACGTGCCCAAACGAATGATGCCACAAAGGAGAAAATGGCAAACGGGCCACTCGAACGTGCACAAGGCACCTGGGGGGTCACAACTTAGCAAAACTGATACGGGCGCCCTCGAACGAAACGACCCGACCTGAACGCGCCCGTTCGGGTGACCTCACACGGCGCACCCGATCGAACGATGCCACAAGGGAGCAAACAGAAAATGGGCCACCCGAATGTGCACAAGGCACCCAGGCAGTCACAACTTAGCAAAACTGATACGGGTGCCCTCGAACGAAACAACCCGACTCGGACGTGCCCGGTCTGGCGATCTCACATGACGCGCCCGATCGAACGATGCCATAAGGGAGAAAACGGCAAACAGGTCGCCCGAACATGCACAAGGCACCTGGGCGGTCACAAATTAGAAAAACTGATATGGGCACCCTCGAATGAAACGACCCAACTCGAGCGCGCCCAGTCGGGAAACCTCACACAGCGCGACACGACGTGCCTGACTGAACGATGCCACAAGGGAGCAAACAGAAAATGAGCCACCCGAACGTGCACAAGGCACTCGGGCGGTCACAACATAGAAAAACTGATACGGGCACCCTCGAACGAAATGACACGACCCGACCCGAACGCTCTTGGTCGGGCGACCTCACAGGGCGCGACACGGCGCGCCTGACTGAACGACCACAAGGGAGAAAATGGAAAATGGCCGTCCGAATGTGCACACGGCACCTGGGCTGTCACAACTTAGAAAAACTGATACGGGCACCCTCCAACGAAACGGCCCGACCCGAACGCGCTCGATCGGGCGACCTCACACGGTGCGACACGGCACGCCCGAACGAACGATGCCACAAGGAATCAAATGGAAAACGGGCCACTCGAATGTGCACAAGGCACCCGGGTGGTCACAACTTAGCAAAACTGATACGGGCACCCTCGAACGAAACGACCCAATCGGAACGCGCCCGGTCGGGCGATATCAAACAGTGCAACACAGCGCGCCCGATCGAACGATGCCACAAGGGAGAAAATGACAAACGAGCCGCCCGAATGTGCACAAGGGAGCAAACGGAAAACGGGTTGCCCGAATGTGCACAAGGCACCCAAGCAGTCACAACTTAGCAAAACTAATACGGGCGCCCTCGAACGAAACGGTTTGACACGAACGCACTTGGTCGGGTGCCCTCACACGACGTGCTCGACCGAACGATGCCAGAAGGGAACAAATGGCAAATGGGTCACCCGAACATGCACAAGGCACTCGGGCGGTCACAAATTAGCAAAACTTGATATGGGCACCCTCGAACGAAACAGTTCGGCCTGAACGCGCCCGGTCGAGCAACCTCACACGAAGTGACATGACAGACAATACCACAGGGAGAAAATGGCAAATGGACTGCCCGAACGTGCGCAAGGCACCCGGGCGGTCACAACTTAGAAAAACTGATACGGGCGCCCTCGAACGAAATGGCCCGACCCGAATGTGCCCGGTCGGGCGACCTCACACGGCGTGACACGACGCGCCTGATCGAACGATGCCACAAGGGAGAAAACGGAAAATGGCCTGCCCGAACGTGCACAAGGCACTTGGGTAGTCACAACTTGGCAAAAATGATACGGGCACCCTCGAAACAAACGACCCGACCTGAATGCGCCCGGTCGGGTGACCTCACACGGCGTAACAAGACGCGCCCGACCGAATGATGCCACAAGGGAGCAAGCAGCAAACGGGCTGCCTGAACATGCACAAGGCACCCGGGTGGTCACAACTTAGCAAAACTGATACGGGCGCCCTCGAACAAAACGACCCGACCCGAACGTTCCCGGTCGGGCAACCTCACACGGCGCGACACGATGCACCCGACCGAACGATGCCACAAGGGGGAAAATGGCAAACGGGCCACCTGAACGTGCACAAGGCATCCGGGCGGTCACAACTTAGAAAAATTGATACGTGTGCCCTCGAACGAAACGGCCCGACTCGACTTGGATGCGCCCGGTCGGGCGACCTCACACGGCGCAACACAACACGCCCGAACGAATGATGCCACAAGGGAGAAAATGACAAACGGGCCGCTCGAACATGCACAAGGCACCCGAGCGGTCACAACTTAGCAAAACTGATACGGGCGCCCTCGAACGAAACGTCCCGACTCGAATGCTCCCGGTTGGGCGACCTCACATGGCACGACACGGCGCGCCCGAATGAACGATTCCACAAGGAAGAAAATGGAAAACAGGTCGCCCGAACATGCATAAGGCACCTGGGCAGTCACAACTTAGCAAAATTGATACGGGCGCCCTCGAACGAAACGACCCGACCCGAATGCGCCCGGCTGGGCGACCTCACATGGCGCGACACGGTGTGCCTGACCAAACGATGCCACAAGGGAGAAAATGGAAAACAGGCCTCCTGAACATGCATAAGACACCCAGGTGGTCACAACTTAGCAAAACTAATACTGGCGCCCTCGAACGAAACGACCCGACCCGGACGCGCCCGGTCGGGCGACCTCACACGGCGCGACACTACGCGCTCGATCGAATGATGCCACAAGGGAGCAAACGGAAAACAGGCCGTCTGAATGTGCATAAGGCACCCGGGCAATCACAACTTAGAAAAACTAATACGGGCACCCTAAAACGAAACGACCCGACCCGACCCGAACGTGCCCGGTCGGGCGACCTCACATGGTGCGACACGACGCGCTTGACCGAGTGATGCCACAAGGGAGAAAATGGCAAACGGGCCACCCGAACGTGCACAAGGCACCCGGGCTGTCACAACTTAGCAAAACTGATACAGGCGCCCTCTAATGAAACGACTCGACTCGAACGCGCCCGGTCGGGCGACCTCACACGGCGCGACACGGTGCGCCCTATCGAACGATTCCACAAGGGAGAAAACGGAAAAAAGGCCGCCCAAACGTGAAAAAGGCACCCTGGTGGTCACAAATTAGCAAAACTAATATGGGCGCCCTCGAATGAAACGACTCGACCCGAACGTGCCTGCTCGGGCGACCTCACACGGTGCGCCCGACCGAACGATACCATAAGGGAGAAAACGTAAAATGGGCTACCCGAACATGCACAAGGCACCCGTGCGGTCACAACTTAGAAAAAATGATATGGGCGCCCTCAAACGAAACACCCTGACTCGACTTGAATGCGCCTGGTCGGATGACCTCACATGGCGCGACACAGCGCGCCCGACCAAACAATGCCACAAGGGAGAAAACGGCAAACGAGCCGCCCGAACGTGCATAAGGCACTCGGGCGGTCACAACTTAGCAAAACTGATACGGGCACCCTCGAACGAAACAACCCGACCCGACCCCAATGCGCCTGGTCGGGTGACCTCACATGGCGCGCCCGACCGAACGATGCCACAAGGGAGAAAATGGAAAACAGGCCGCCCGAATGTGCACAAGGCACCTGGGTGGTCACAACTTAGCAAAACTGATATGGGTGCCCTCGAACAGAATGGCCCAACCCAACCGCGCTCGATCGGGCGACCTCACATGGCACAACATGGCGCGCCCAACCGAACAATGCCACAAGGGAGAAAATGGCAAACGGGTTGCCCGAACGTGCACAAGGCACCCGGGCGGCCACAACTTAGCAAAAATGATATGGGCTCCCTCGAACGAAACGAATTGACTCGAACGTGCCCGGTCGGGCGACCTCACACGGTGCGACACGATGCGCCCGACCGAACGATGCCAAAAGGGAGAAAATGGAAAACGGGCCGCCCGAACATGCACAAGGCATCCAGGCGGTCACAACTTAGCAAAAATGATACGGGCATCCTCGAATGAAACGACCCATATGAATGTGTTTCATTAGGCAGCCTCACATGACAAGACTCGATCACCAAAAATAACTCCCAAACCCTAAAACCTAAGATTGTTCCTAAACACGAACAATGCTTGCCTCCTAAACATCACAATACTGACACTTGACACAAATGTTGCAATACCGACACTTGTTCTAACTGTCGCAATACTGACACTTGTTCTTGTTATCTAAAAAATTGTATGCATCTATGTTATAAAAAAATATTTTCTTTTATGCATGTTTCACTACAGAAGAATGATGAGGATGGATCTTTTAGGGACTTCAATAAGAATGGAAAAAGGAAAGTAGTCTTCTTGACTTCTAAATAATACAAACAGTAAATAAGTAAAGAAAAGGAGGTAGTGTGAAGAGTTATCATCTGCATAAAGTGCGCACTTCTTCCAAAATGATCAATGAGAATTATCTAAGACTTGTAAGAATAAATATTTTAGATGGAACTTACAATTCTGCTCTAAATGAAAAATTGACTGAAGGTAGAGGATATACATTCAAACTAGTACATTTGGCGGATTTTTTTTGTTGAAATATTTTTATCCGAACGTCGCAATAGCGACACTTAGCTCTAAGTGTCGCGAGACCGACACTTTCCTCCAATCCTTTGCAATTCCGAAGCTTTGCTCCAAATGTCGCAATAGCGACACTTAGCTCTAACTTTCGCAAGACCGACACTTTCCTCCAATTCGTCGCAATTCCGACGCTTTGCTCCAAACGTCGCAAGACCGACACTTACCTCTAAGTGTTGCAATACCGACACTTGTCTCCAAAGGTCGGTATAGCGACAGTTGTGGGCAAGATTTGAAAAATTGATAAAATTTGGGGAAATTTCCGACATTTGGTCAAAAGTGTCAGAACTAAAGTGTCGGAATTTCCGCCAAATGTACTAGTGAACAATATCAACAGTATGTTACTCAACAACCTCAGTGGAACAACCCATACCAAGGGTGGAGGCCTCAACATAATCAACCACCTACTCTAATGCCTCCACCCCGACATCAAGCTCAACTTACTCATGTTGCTCCACCCAATCTACCTTATATGCCTCCACAGCCCAATCAGAACCCGAAAAACAGACATGCACAGCAGGTTTATAGTGGAGAGACATCCTATCCAGCTTATGCTATGGATATACAGGAGATTAATCGTAGGTCAGGAGGAGTAATCCCAAACAACCATCCTCCATCTCCACCTGTAGAGGCTGAGGAGGAAAAGGAAGAAAGTAACACTCAGATCCAACAACCTCCTTTTCCTGAGCGCTTGATCCATTTCAGTCAGCACACCCTAGAGGAGACCGAACTTCTGGGAGAACTAGAAAATTTGTGTGTAAAAATAACCCTTCTCCAAGAAATTAAGGATGTCCCTATTTACAATAGGATCATCAAGGAAAAGTGCTTCAAGAAACATAGGAGAAAGAAGAAAGATACCCCCACCATTAATATAGTAGGACAATTGTCTAGCTTAATGTTGGCAAGGGTGATCTTCCCAAAGTACCTAGACCCTGGCAGTCCAGTTGTAGATGTGCACATAGATGGTGTGATAGTCCCTAATATTTTTATTGATCTAGGGGCTGCCATAAATGTTATGACTAAGGAAACTATGCTTAAACTCAACCTCCAAGGGAAAACCACAACAACTCTGCAACTTGCAGATTGGTCCACAGTAAATCTGGAAGGAATTGTTGAGGATGTTATGGTTTCAATTGACTCTTGGTAGTATCCCACATATTTTCTGGTTCTCCAGCCAAAAACTAAGTTTAATGGATATCCTCTCCTTTTAGGGAGACCTTGGTTAGCCACTGCCGATTCTTAGATCAGCTTTCAGGCTGGAAACATGACTATTGAGAATGGGCCTTTGTCTAAACAACTCGTATTATATCCTCCAGCCCAGCCTTCCATTGACCATGGTCTACCTATATGGCTGGAGAATGAAGAAGAAAATAAAGCATATAACACTAAAACCTACCCCATTTGTACCATAGATGTTGTTCTTAGAGGGGGTTAGCTTGATGAATATTAACTCATCGACCATGTCATTCAAAACCAATCCCCCACTGACAACTAGCTTGAAAACCTAGTCAAAGAATTTGAAAGCCATCCTTGGATGGAACTACACTCGGTTGAATTGACCTCTGAAACCACCAAGGTTGTGGAATTTGGCCCATCCAAATCTATGAAAATTAACTCAAACCTCTCAGATACAAAAGAAGAGAAGCTATGCCAGCTTTTGAAAGAAAACCTAGATGCATTTGCTTGGGATTACAAGGACATGAAACGGGTACATTCCTTGGTATGCAAAAATCATATTTACATTAAGGAAGGATGCAAGCCTGTGCACCAACCCCAAAGGCGGATGGACCCAATTCTAAAAGGCATAGTCAAGAAATAACTGTAGAAATTGTTGGATGCAAGTTTTATTTATCCTATATCAGACAATGAGTGGGTATCTCCTCTTTTCCTAGTCCCCAAGAAGAATGGAAAATGGTGAATCTGTGTTAATTATCGGGAACTCAACAAAGCCACCAAGAAGGACCATTTCCCTTTGCCCGTTATATACCAACCCTTGGATGGCCTTGTAGGAAATAAGTTATTTTATTTCTTAGATGGGTTTAGTGGGTATAACCAGATCCAAATTAGCCCAAAAGACCAGGACAAGACTACTTTCACATGTCCTTGGGGTACCTTCGCTTATAGAGTCCTACCCTTTGGGTTGTGCAATTCCCCAAATACCTTCCAAAGAACTGTCTTGAGAATTTTATTTTAGCTAGTCCATGACTCAGTTGAAATCTACAGGGATGATTTCACACCCTATTTGGATGAATTCCAGGAAGCTCTCACCAATTTGGGAAAATTTCTAAGAAGATGCATTGAGATGCATCTCTCCCTGAGCCCAGAAAAGCATCAATTATTGAAAAGAGAAGGAGTTGTGTTGAGAAGATCAATCTCCCAAGCAGGAATACAGGTGGAATCGAACAAAATCATCATATCAAAATGGTATCTACTCCGCAAAATTAGAGTTTCTTGGGTTTCTTGGGTTTAGTTGGCTACTATAGAAGGTTCATCAAAGATTTCAGAAAGTTGGCTTCGCCACTATTTGGTTTGTTGGCCAAAGATTCTGAATTCACTTGGTCGAGTCTCTATCAAGAAGATTTTGAGCCTTATTGAGGGAGATTTATCTACTACCCCCATTCTCCGAGGTCCAAATTGGACTCTGCATTTCCACATCCACATAGATGCATCAAAAAAAGTTGTGGGGGCAACCTTGGGGCAATTATAAGAAAAATTACCATATGTAATCTATTTCATTAGTAATAATTTGTACAAAGCTGAACTCAATTATACTCACAAAAAAGGAAATGTTAGCCATTGTCCATGCTTTTAACAAATTTAGACATAATATCACTGGTTATCAGACCTTTGTACACACTGACCATGAAGCCATCAAATATTTAATGAAAAAACCATATGTTAATGCTAGAATAATTAGATGGTTGTTACTATTATAATAGTTTGACCTAACCATTGTTGATAAACCTGTAAAGGAGAATGTTGTTGCATATTTTTATTTTTTAATTTTTTTAATTTTTAATTTTGTTTATTATTATTTTTTTGCTAGAATAATTAGATGGTTGTTACTATTATAATAGTTTGACCTAACCATTGTTGATAAACCTGTAAAGGAGAATGCGGTTGCATATTTTTTATTTATTTATTTATTTTTATTTTATCTAGGTTATGTCTCTCTGCAGATGAAGAAGGAATAGTGGATGACTAGATCCCAGCTGAACATATCTTTGCTATCTCAACACTCTATCCATGGTTTTCTAACATAACTAACTGCTTGGTTGCTAAAAAATTCCCTCCTAACCTCTCATCCAAGGAGAAGAGCAAGATCATCAGAAAAAGCACCCCTTTCACTTGGATTAGGGAAATATCTTCAAGCTAGTCCCTGACAAAATTCTCAGAAGATGTGTGAGGGAGGAAGATATTTTTTAAATCCTCTTTGAATTTCATGATAGCCCTTGTGGAGGCCACTTTGATGCAAAAAGGACAACCTTCAAAGCTGTGCAGGAAAGTTACTATTGGCCTACCCTTCACCAGGATGCTAAAAGATACACTAGCAGGTGTGACGAGTGCCAAAGGATGGGGAAACCTACACAGAGGGATGAGATACCTTTGCACCCTAAGGTGGCTCTTGAGCCATTTGAAAAGCGGGGCATGGACTTCATTGGACCCATTGATCCACCATCTGGCCTGAAAAAGTATATCATAGTCTTCACTGACTACCTGACAAAGTGGGTTGAAACAAAAGCTATGAAGGTAGCAATTGAGGATAAGGTAGCATAATTTATAAGAGAGAATGTGTTCTACAAATTTGGATACCCCAAAGAGGTAGTCACTGATCATGGGGAACAATTCACATCTCATCTCATTGAGAATATTTTGAGGAGGCACAAGATAAAGCATAACATTTCCACTGCCTACCACCCTCAAGAAAATGGCCAAGTGGAAGTGACCAATAGAGCCTTGGAGAATACCCTCACCAAGGTTGTGAGCAGCAGCAAAAAAGATTGGGTGGACAGATTGGTAGAAGCTACTTGGGCCTACAACACTACTTGGAAGACAACAACATGGTTCACCCCTTATGACTTGGTCTATGGGAAGAAATCTCTGCTTTCAATTGAATTCGAGTTCAACACCTTAAAGATGGTAGTTGAGTTATACCTAGATATATAAAAGGCCCAACAAGAGAGGTTACTGCAATTAAATGGATTGGATGAGTTCAGGATGCAAGTACTCCTTCACAAATAAGTGATTCAGCTGCAAAGGAAGGTCTGGCATGAGAAGCACATTAAGGAAAATACCTTTCAAGAAGGAGATTGGGAACTTCTGTATGAATCAAGGTTCAAGGATTACAAATGGAAAATGATGACAAGATGGTTTGGACCCTACAAAGTGGACAAATGTTATGACAATGGCGCAATTTAGATCAGAACCATATGTGAGGAGGGGATTCCCCTACTTGTCAATGGTTATAGGCTTAAAGTTTACAAAAAGCCCCTATCTAGGGAAAAATTTATAAATTCCATAAACAGGGAGGTGTATGTCATGGGAGAATCCATAGTTTCCCATACCTCCCCATCTTAAAAATAAAAATAAAGAGGCATGGGTGAAAACATCTCTAAGGGGCCCAAGGCCAACTCGAGGGTTGAAAACCTCGATGAGGCAATATTGGAGCAAAAAAAGAGGAAAATAAAAGAAAAACACGGAAAATAAAAGATCCTTGGGTGAAAACCTCTCTGAGGTGCCCAAGGGAGGCATGTGGGTTGAAAACCTCTGTGGTGGCATCCCACTTTCCTTCAAAAAAAAGGAGACAAAAATAAAGAAACAAAAGAAAAAGAGAAAGAAAATACCTATGCACTCATTTGTTTTCTATTTTGCAGTTTATTGATCAAAGATGGTTTCTGGATCGAAAGGGGAATTTTTTTTTCACTTCTCCTTCTCCTTTGCTTGCACACTCCATGAACCAGTCCAACAGGCACCCATTCATTCATTTCACCCCTCAAATAAACATAAATTTCATTTTTTTTCTCCTGACTGTAATTGCTACAGGCAAATCCAACAGCTACAAGATTCCTGTGGCACTACAAGAAACTCCTGTAAATGCTATAGGAAACTTATTCATGAATGAAGGAGTTCTCTCAAGGATATATAAACTTCAAGGAGAGAATGATAATTTATTTTTTACCTTTACCTACCACTCCTAACCCCTTTTTTCACTCCATGCACAAGGATTCACTCTCTAAACCCTATGTTGCGCCATCAACAGCTAGATCATTTGTAACTTGGCATGAGACCTCTTCACTTAAATATCCACCACTCCATTAATTCCATGACTGCATTCATAGCCTCCATAAACCATTTCCCTCCATTTCTAAGCAAGAAGAAGAAAAACAGAAGATTGCTACAGGGAATTGTAAAGTTTCATGTAGAAATTCTGTGTATGGCACAACAAGGACAAAAGCTGAACAAAAGTTGATGAAGATGGCTTCAAAATACCACCAGAAAACTCTAGGAGAGCATGAACACTAGACATGGCACCTAAGGACTTCCATACAACACCTGTAAGAAGAAAATACAAAAAAAAAGGTTAAGAAGCTCATCAGAAAACAAGCATCTCACTCAGAAAAAGTTGGTAACTCAGAAAATAAACAAGAAAATAAAAAACAACAAGAGGAAGATCATGATTGCAACCACAAGCTCCAGCTCCTTGCACCAACTCGTTCTGTAACACACCAACACCAGGTAGGCTCAGGTATGGCCCTTCACCTCTCAATATGAATTCATAACGGGAAAAATAGTTTAATTTTGAGGTTTAGATATTTAAAAGGCAAAAAGGTGGCCAGTTAACTTGGCCACCTTCGTAAAGTTAAACTAATTGAAATGTGAAGAGTACATGCCACCTGGGAAAGTAAAATCAAGTCAAGTGGGAGTGAATGAGTACGAAGAGGTGATTATGAGGATAAGCAATCATTAACTAGAGTGGCACCAATGGTCTCAAAGAGGAAAACTCGTGTTAAGTTCGAGTCAACACCCCGCTCCAAATCTAGTTAAAGATTCCATAAAGGTGAGTTATACCTCATTTTCACCATTTGATTGAGAATTTCGAAGAAAAATGAAAGAAAAAGAGTAGTGTGAGCCATCAGGGAGAGCAGCATCGAAGTCAGAGCTTGCATGCACCATCGTGCTACAAGAAACAGAGAATTGATACAGGTACAACAAGGTACAAAAGGAAAAATAGAGTCACATGTCAGTGACATTTATACCTAAGGTTGCCATCTCCCAAACAAAAACACTAGAGGACAGAGGTAAGTGACTTCCATCCTCCATAATTGAAATTTCTGCATGAAATTTGCAAAAAACAAGTTATAATTTGGCAATTAAAGGGTGTTTTTTTTTTTACATTTGTTTGAGACCATCATCTCCAACACCTCTTCACATAACTCTCAAAAACCCTCACAAATTCCTATCACAACCATAAAAATTGGAGGGGGATTCAATATAAGGGTGCCCAGTGATATTAAAATAATAAGGCAACACCCTCAAGTCATGGAAATTTTCAGAAACCACTAATGGCTAGGTTTCTTCGATATTTTGAAAGGTTTTGATGAAGAGATAGCTCAATAATTTGCAGTGGCTATGCAATCACACTCATGGGGGAGAGCCACCACTGTAGTTAAGAGCCCAACCAACACATTTTGACGTGAACTAATCAACAGATTCAATATTATGTCCTTAAAAGTTAAATGGGTTAAGGAAAGGATGCTAAGCACTGCAACCAAGAAAAGCTTCTTTCTGCCAAGAGAACAATACATTGAAGACAGTAATGGAGTGATGAGATAAAGCCTTCCATATCCTTGGGATGAAGTAGCCTTCCATATCATGAAATTCATTTATTGCGAAGGAATACTTAGTGTAGTCTATGGGTACCATTTCAGGTTATTAAATGAGCTTAGGTTTCAAGGAGAACTCCCTCTATAATGGAGATTAATAATCCTTCATTTCCTCTAGAACTTAATAACAAACATGAGAAAAAAGGTAAGGGAAAGAAAATACTAGCATTCGGCTCATCACGACCTCATAAAAATGATAGTGAATCATGCTTTGAGAAGGTTAAACCTCCCTATATCTTGGTCCTCATTCACAGACATGGATAGGGAAGCCTTCATAGCCACCCAAACAAGACAAACCTCTGCCTCTAGTCTTAGAGAGAGGGAGGTAGAAGAAGAAGAAGAGGAGGTTGAAGATGAGGAAGAAAAAGAAGAGATTGAGATTGAAATAGAAAACATAGAGACAATAGAAAAAAAGAAAGAAAAGGTTGAGGGGAAGAAGGAAGAAAAGGTAGAGGAGAAGAAATGATTGGACCCTATACTAGGTAGTGATACCTCCCCTCAGGACACCAGCCAATTTGAGCACACCTATGAAAACAAATAGGAAGAGGCAAACACCTATGTGTTTTAGGACTAGGAAGAGTCAAAGGGTGATGCAAGGGAAATCACAGACTCCACCAAAAGCCCTATTTCCATTAAGGAGTCACCTAAGAAATATGATGAAGTAAGGATAGAAGAAGGAAAGGTGCAAGAGGTCACCTCACCTGTGAGGACCCTGTAACCTACACAATAAGATACTTTGCAAGGTTGGCATCCCATGCACATCATAGAACCCCCACAGGCCCTCAAAAGTCAGAAAAAAAAGAGAAAAACAAGCAAGAGAGGGTCTTCAGCAAGCAAAATAAGGTTTGCTATAGGAAACTCTGTCTTTGCTACAGGAAACTCTAGCAGGCCCAGAATTAGAGAAAAAGGGCCTTGGTTGAGGGAGAAAAGATAACCATGGATGGGTAAGAGGCCCAATAAGTTGAGGAAAAGACAAAAGATGAAGGGAAATATGAAAAATGGGAAGATAAATATGACAAGGAGGAGCCCACATCACCAAAACCAGTCCTCAAAGATGTAGTAGTAGTGCCAAAACCTATCCCTCATCCAAATATCAACTCCTACTACACCTTTATTGATTCCTCAGAAGTTCACAATGCCTTTATTCTATCAGTTGGAAGAGGATAGGGCACACACTCATCATTGGATGAAGATTGCCGCATCCAAATGTGTGCATGACATAGGGTCATGGAGGAAAAAGTGACTAAGTTGGGAAGGGATTTATCTAATACTAGGCTCGGAGAATCCATGTTGAAAGAGAAGCTTTAGAAGGCCCAAGAAGAGAATGTATCATTGTAGGAGAAGCTTCAACAAATGGACAAACAAATGGACACCATGGCAGATTTGTGCATGGAGGCCATCCAACACATATACCCATCATATTCTTATGCATTTTACCTTAGGGAGCAATGGCCCTATTTCAAATCAAAATACTAGACTCTCATGGATCCTTACCTTTTCATAACTGCAGACAATTCATTGAGTTTTTCTACTAGTCAAGTATGGCAGACAAGGAAAAAATGGAAAAATTATACATGCACAATCTTGTGTTGACAGACTTGAAAATTTGGGACCCTAATCCTAGGATGGGAGACATGCAGTTAATGGCATTAGCATCTTGGATGGTTAATGAGGAAACTAGAGCACAAGAAGTAAGAAGGGTCATGAGGAGAGAAAACATAGAACCTATAAACATTAGGGAAAAACTATTCAACCCTAGGGGAGTCATCAACAACCATCTCAAGATATAAAAGGATCTTGCACTTGCAAAAAAATACCTCAACACACAAGCTCAAGCCATGGCTCACTTTGATGATATTTATATGTTGTTGGGAGATAAATGCATAATGGCTAGTCAAAGGAGATGGAATAGCCTACCTCAGAACCTTAGAAACATGGAATACCACACACTAGAGAGATTGAGAGGTTCCCTAGAAAGAGCACCACTATATAAGAGGGCCATGCAGGCTAGGAAGATTCAGTAGCTTGGTTTGAAACTCAGCTCACCCTTGTTGCTGGGGATGAGTGATGGAAAAGAACAAGATGACCAGAACAAAGAATAGGAGGAAGCATAAAAGAATGATGGATTTTACCATTATGAAGGGACTCCCACACTTCTTCCTTGGGAATTTAGAGGGTCCATTAAAGCTTTGAAAGAAATGCAGAAGGAGGACTAAGTTGCTCAGAGGGTGAGAAACCATTTGGTAGGGGGGTGATGATAAGCTCCATCATTAGGTACATTTAGAGGGGTTAATTGTCCCCCTTTTTCCTTATGAAGTCTCTTTTTCTCACATTTAATTATATCATGGTATTATGTTTCTAGTGTAGATGGCGATTAAGGCTTGTCATACTTTGAATGCCTAGATGCGTTAAATGCAGGAAAATCACGAATATATTGCACTTTTTATGAAGAGTTTGCAATTAAAGCTCAGAGTAGAAAACAAGGAGAGATTCTAGGGGGATTTTCCACCTCCTTAAATCCCAAAGGAATCCAAGGGATCCTCGAGATTCCCTCCAACAACTCGAAATCAAAGGCAACCAAGCAAACTCAAGAACACGTGCACCAAAGCTCCACTTCACTTGCAATCAAAGTGGACACATCACCTACCTTTTAGGGAGATGTTGGTAGCTACCCTCTAGGTTAAATAGGACTGAGCAGGAGCTCATGAGGATTGAAACTTTGAAGGAAGCTAATAGACACTTACCTCTTGTAATAGGTTTTTGAGACTTTCATGTTTATGCAATGAGATTATTTTCTGCAATAAGATGAGTATTCATATTGTGCTTCACTGATTTAGTTTTAGAGGGCTAGGTTTGTGGGTTAGGGCCAAATCCATTGGCCTTCGTCTCTCTTGTGTATTCATTCTTTACTTTTATGTCATTGTAGCCAGTTTTCTTATGAGTATTTAGATAATTTTCTTACTTTTCAATTCAATGTTTTTAGTTTGATTCCATTTGTCTTTTGTTGTAGATTAAGCTTGCTTACATGTTGGTAGGATAGTTTTTAAACTCAGAAATTTGTGTGTCAAGCCTCCCTCTATCATCTCTTTCATTGGATCTTGAGGAGGGTAGACCTTCTCCATAGGAAAAATTTTATTTTTAGTTTATGATTTCTTGGAAAGAATAGTTAGGTTGTTGTAGTGTCATGAACATGTTTAGAATGCTGAGTTGGATTTATCTTTGTAGGCTAAAGTAGGTTTTATTTCCAAATTCAACTCATATTTTCCATTTCCTTCATCACGAATTTGTCAATATTTGTTGCATGAACAAGTGTTTTTCTTGCAGGTTCAAGTAGCACAACAAAGGAGGACTTCACCAAAACCTTCAACTTCATTTCTCACATTTCATCAGCGTTCTGTTCATCAAATCGCCATTAGCCCTATTTTCATATTTTTCACCTTCACACCATGAGAAAACCCTAGAGGTGCAAGAAATGATTCTCAAGAGGTTCTGAGCTTTTCCAAGGGGTTTTCCACCTTCCACTCATCCAAACACACCTTCAATCCACCCTCCCTACGCTTTTATCACCCATTTTTGGCCTCAGATTACCCTCAGACTATTTCCTGTAGGAATTTAGGACTTTCTTGTAGCACTACAGGAAACCTGTAGCACCACCAGTGGGCCCCTCATTAAGCTTAGAAACTACCATCCACCTCATCCAGATCTTCCAAAACCACCCACACACCATCATCCTTGCACCCATGAGTTCAAGCCCTTCTTAAGCCACCTTAGCGTTTTCTCCTCCTAGCTGCAAAAAAATGCATTTACAAGCATAGTTAGGTCATGATTAGATGCATGAGTAAAAGAATGATAGTTAGAACATGAATTAGATAGTGTGTTTAGCCATTGACCCAACATGTGTGATTAGGTTAGTCTTCTTTATGCAATTTCAATTCAGCAATTTACTTCATGAAAAATGCCTAGTTTGCTTTCATTTATTGCCATAGCTTAATTTGCAGATTTCCTTCATTACAGAGTAGTTAGATGTAATTTATTGTTGTAGAATAGTAATTTGATAGCTGATATAGTAATGGATTTGAATCATTTGTAGCCCTAGTTCTAAATTCAGAAGTGTGATAGACTTCATTCAGAAACCCTAGAAATAACACCCTTTCATAGAGCTCAGAAGAGGATGACATCAGTAGAATGCATCTGTTGTGTATATAACACTGTCACCTCCAAGTTTGTATGAAACCTGGGTTGATAAAGTAAATTAGAGTAGCCTCTGGGAGTTGCAGCATTCTTGGTGCAATACTAAGGCTCACCACATGCTTTTGATTCATTCAGGGTGCAGGGACCCGAAGGGACATAAGCCGCGATGACTAGCTTCAACTAAGACGGGTGTAGCCAAGGTGGAAATTACAATTAGCAAGGCCAATGATGATGCATGGTGGCTAGAGGAGCTGGAGGACTGGGTTGAGCAAGAAGAGGATTTTTCCGACAACAAAGCACCATAATATATTGCAATTGTGGGTAGCAGGGACATTTAGAGCGAGATTGCACATGTATCTATTGCAAATAATTAAACCATCTGACTGAGAAATTCCCCCATCTGATCACCAAGTGGCAAGAGAAGAAGGGACCCAACATAAAAATGATAGTTTTCAAACCTCGCAGGACCTAATAGTGAGTTGCCGCAATAACTCAAGGAGGTGTCAGGACAAGGGAAGATGTTGTGAAATCTTGGATACTACAACCATAGTGGGTAAGGAGAGTTGAAACACCTATGAAATCTGAACCGATGCAAGAGAAGACTACATATAAGGAGCCCCAAAGGGAGATGGTTGCAAAAAAATAGGATATGTCATAGGAATTGTGTGAGGCATCCATGCTGAAAATATATGATAACACTACAGGTAGAGAGCATAGGACGACAACAAATACAGTTGAAATTTTGCTATAAATTTATTTAGAGTTGGTAAAATACCCCAAAGCTTTAGAAAATTTCAAGAGGATAGTGGGGAAATTTTGCAACGGACCTAAGGTGACCACTGCCCGAACTTCATCGTGCACCGTAAACCAGGTGGCATGGAGGAAGAGAACTAGAAAAGAGTTTTGGTTTTGTGCACAAATCAAGGAATACAACATGGATAAAATCAGCCTGGAATTAGGATCAGATGTAAATATATTACCAAAAATCATGTGGGAGATGATGGGGAAGTCGAAGCTGACTTGGTCTATGATTCATTTCAGGTTGGCGAACCAACATTGGATATTCCCTATTGGATAACTGACGGGTGTGTCGGTGGACACTGATGTGGTGTCGAGCACTGCTAACTTTGAGGTGATTGAGATCATGGATGATATCAATCCCTATCCTACTTTGTTTGGGATAAATTTGGATTTTGACAATGAAGTAATTATTAATTTAAATAAAAGATAAATGGTTTTTGAGGGAGGAGATATCCGAGTCATAACACCAATGGACCCACATGGGGGAGAAAAATATGTCAAGCTAGTCAAAGGAGAGCTTAGCCGTGAGGAGTTAGATAAAATTTATAATGTCATCGCTCGATGGGAATACTATAAATCCCACAACTAACGGAGTGACGAGTTAACATAACATTGTACCCTATGTGTTAGATTCAGAGGAGGCTTTGGAGAATCAGAAAAACCAGATGCATGAGGTATGCACGAGGATGGTGCGTTGGATATGGACTAAGGTGCATAACCCATCTTGCTTCGATGGATTGTCAGAAGTAGATATTTTTGTACACGAGTATGAGAACCAAATACCATAATATAAGAGGAATCTCACACTAGACATTGCGCTGCTCTAAACTCCTGCAATATGGTGGGCTATGCATAAGGAATAAGTTGTGAGATGATAACAATGTAAGCAACTGATGAAGGTTATATTTGGGAAAATATCTGGGGTCAATGGAGATAAATATTCAGGTATGGAATGCCCCAAGATACATCTAAAGTGATGCATTGTAGCATGGACCAAGGGATGAGTGCCAAAATAGGAGTGGGTGCATTGATTCATACATATTTGTGACACCATTTTAACTAATTGGTATATTAAGTTGGAGGTGCGCAGAGGAACACAGTATTGGAATGAAATGGCACAAAACTTTTAGGCCACCTTTGATTTTGAAGCAGAAGAGCTAGTGTTGGATGAAGTGCTAAAGGTGATGCAAAAAAAGATATTTTCCAGAAAAGAACAAGCAATGGATGGGAACGTGAAACTATGCTCTACGCATTTACATATGCAACAAGTGCAAGAGTTTTTAAAGTGCTACAATGTAGCGGAGCAAGGAGAGGATGAAGACGATCCCCAAAATATTCAAATTTCGAAATTAGAAGGTGAACTCAAATTAGGCGGACCACCATTGTAGTATGTAGAGTACATGTAGCCTATAAGAACTCAAAAGGTGAACATCAAGATAGAGGAAAGTCCCAATATGGTGGCCATTGGGGATTATTGCAACGACAATAATGTTGAGAAGGTTGTAGACTTGTTTAGTGAGTACCAGGACCCATTTCTTAACACTTTTGAGGAAATGAAAGGGACTACCAAAGCCAAGGCCTAAAATATGGAGGCAAGTGGAATGAATATGCATCGTGAAAGGGTGGGTACAATCCCTATGTACATAATTTAAAACAGAGTTAATAGGAAGGGGTGTTATTCCCTATGTAAACATGTAAATCCTGACGTAAATAAGGTAGGTTTGGATTATTAATTGAAGCTGTTAGGAAGAAATGGCGTAAACCACCTCGATGTGTTGGCAGCAAAAAATCTGAGTTGGAGGTAGGTTAGTGCATGGGTATTATCAAATATGGACAACACACCGTGTTGGGGGCTGCCCCACGACATAATAATCATGTGAATATATGAGAGACAATAGTCATGATTTTGTAGAACAGACGCACCCGTGATGACATATCTTAACATGTGAAGGCTCAGAGACTTAATTGAAGGACAAGATCAAGTGATGGGAATCACACTAAAGTGAACCTTCCCTTCATGGAAAACTTTGTTGAATTTAAATAAAGTGACTGAGAATATTTCCGAATCCAATTTTGTGACAAAAGGAAGCAAGTAAAATCATCAAATAAACCATGCAATACCAGATAATGGGGTTAAACGAGACTAATACTAAGGTAAAATTTACGATATTAGTTGAGACTAACTAGGGCAATAAAGATAACTTGTGTGAGCTATCATATTTGGTTGATCCAAAGGGAGATTTCATTCCAGGATTATGCAAGAATACTATGATTCAGATAAGGGATTCATAAGGGTAAAATAAATATCATAATTTGCACAAAAGAGGGAGCAGCACGCATGGAATGCTATAAAATACCACCCAAGGGACAAAGGGAGAACAAAAATATGCTTCAAAGAAATTCTAAGAGTAGCATATGATCAAAGGGAATGTAGATTAATTAGAGTTTAACAAGAAAGGGTCGCAGAAAGGAGACATGAAGAAGAGATAATATGTTGAGAAACATGGAGGGAGCTGAAGGAAGAGTGAGAATGGGTAAGGAAATGGTGAGAGGAGACACCCCATGTATTGTCATCAATATGAGAATGTGACTGCAAAAAAAGGGACTGCATCGAGGGATCCAAAGTAAGAAAAATCATAATGGAATATTTAGTCGAGGAGGGGTGGTTAGGTTGTTTTGGGTGACCCAAAGAAAGGAGGGTGACTGCTACTCAAAGAGATTGTTTTTATATCATGTTATAGTCTCATGAGTTGATTTAGCCCGACACCCCTTGAAAGAAGGATTCGCAAGTCCGTATGGTGGAGAAATGTCGAGACAGTTCCCTCCCACTTTGGGAGTTGTATTGAATAGGATGATATTATTCCCCCATGCATGATGGAAATATAAGGGAACCTTACACCTAACTATTACTTTAAATTGGGAAATTTACCTATTCTATTGGGTAAAAGGAGTTGGAATCGCTCCGAGGAAATTGAAAAAGGCTGGACTAGCCCACCCCAGTAGCCCTTAGAGTATCTTGAAAAAGGAAAGAAAACTAAAATATTGTCATTACCCATCAAAGGAAGGAGTAGGTATGATAATAGGAAGGGAATAAATGTGAGGACAAAAATAAAAATCAGACCTAGATCAGTAGTGGTGGTCTAGTTTATATTTTTTGGAGGATCGTTGTGGGTGGGGGGGACGTGGATAACCCTCCTTGTTTGTTTGAAGAGATTTAAGGAAAATGGGTTCCCTATCTGTCCCTGCAGCTATTATATCAGAGCATTAATAAAAAATCAGTAATTGTGTATGATTACCGAGGCCATGGGGATAGAAGGAGGACTGAGTGGCTAGTGAAGAGCCACATTTTTGTGTTGGGGCCCTGTTGGAGCCCATTATTTTTTTTTAAAATTTTTTTGTTGAGTCTAGGACCATGCAGGAGGATTGGGGAGCTCATGAATTAGGCATGATGCACAGTACAAGATTGGTACAATAGGCAGGGCACGACACAAGAGGACGCCACATAGGAAGGAGGTAGTGGTTCCCGACGACATGAAGAACATACAAGGAAATATCAGACATTACGATTTTGCAATAAGATGGAGCCAACAAAGGATGTTATGGAAAGTAGGAGGTTATAGATATTTTGTAGGATAAGGAGAAAGGGCAGAGTGGAGTAGTCGATAAGAAGATATTTTGAAGGACTATTGTCACGCATGGGCCAACTCAGAGATGAGATCGAGAAATATCACAACGGTTTGCAATACAACTAGTGTAACTAGGCAGAGGGCTGAGAATATTCGAAGGGCTTCTAGGTGGGGATAAAAAGAGGCGTTGAGAGCAGAACACAGGTTGGAAATTGGATGGTGGAGGAAGAAAAACTATATAATTTGTCCTTGGTTATGTAATGTCTCTATAATGTTTGTAATTTCTGTGTCTGAATGTTTGGAGTTGTAGAGGGGTCTGTTAGAGATGGTAGATGTTGAGAAACCTTATTTTATTATTCATGCATATATCTATATTTGGTTTTAGACTGTTGGTTTTTTTCCAATGTTTGTACATGTTATGGACTTGAAAGGCTGGTGAGCATGTTGGTATGATGATTGTAACTTAACGCATGTAACATTTTTCTTCTTTTACCATAATATAATCTGATGGATGTTTGAGTTTCCCCATATATTTTGTGTTGATCTATGAATATTTAATGTTATTTATGTCTTATGGAATTTCTATATGTTCATGGGTTATTTACAGTCTTTAATGTTTGTGAATGTTTGTAATGGTTGGGTTGTTCGTAAGGTGGGTAAAAATTACTAGATATCGTTTTGCGTTTGTAGACGAACTAACCTGTAATTTTTTATTCATAATCTAATGTCCAAGAGTGTAAATCTCAGTGACTTTTTTAGTGTTGTCACTTTTTATTTATGCGCGTTTTGGTGAGATGGGGATAATGGTAAAGTACGTGTCGGTTGGAGCCAATTATCATAGGATATAAATAGTCCCATCAGACTGCATAAACTTGGTTTCGACAGTCACCCATTAGCATCTTGGGTGAGACTTCACCCACTCTGTGGGTTTCACTCAAAGGGTCAACGATGAGCAGGTTTTTTTTTGCCACTGCATACAAAATCTAGGGTCTGTTAGAATCTCGTGCACCAACACCACGCCATCCCCCATTATTCATGGAAAAGGGGATATCCACGTGATTATGCTGTAGAAGACTCTAGAAGAGTATATGTTATAACTCTGGTTAAGCGTTAAGGTAGTCAAACCTAACCACTTGTAGGCTATCAGGTTATGTTATAAACGAGCCACTAGGAGGAAAAGGCGTTCCATTATTTCAAGTGAATTTTCTTCATAGTTGAGAAAAAATAGTTGAGAGGGATATGAGATAGAGCACATAGAGATAATTTTTGCACTATAGTAGCCCACATACCATAGACCATACTTCTTTGTAATCATATAAATTTTCTATTCAGAGAAAGAGAGAAGGTCAACCTTCCAGCTGGTTTTTTGTCCCGAAATGGTTTCCTAGGTCATATCTTGTGTCAAAATTGTGTGTGAGCTTTTATTTCATTGTTCTCTATTTTATGCATACTTTTTAATTCACATGCATGAACTATTAATAGTATTCTACATATGCGTAAATCTGAAAAAAGAAATAAAATTGTAATAGTGTATAATTTCATATTTTAAATATAATTTTATCATATCTATGTGATGAATTGTCCAATTGAATATTCACGGCAATTTACGGATCGCCCATGCACTCCTATAAAAGGATATTAGAGTGGTGAAAGTATAAAAATAGAGGTAGATGGAGGCCATCCTCCACTCCGAGGATACCTTCATATTATTGGGAGAAGAGAGCTCATAGGCTTTCTAGATGAGATGGAAAACACTACCATCCAACATGAAGGTCAAAGAGTACCATTCCCCTAACAAGTTTCAAGTTGCATTGGCCAAAAATTCTATGTATAAGAGAATCATAAAAATAATTGAATTACAATGTAAAATACTTATATTCAATCCTCCATTTTTGTTAGGAATACAGGAGCATCAGAATCAAGGGAGTCGTAGGATATTGAAAAGAATGCAGGTTTTTATCTAGCAAGCACGACCACCTCTAGCACAACATGGGATATTAAAAAATTCACCAGGGAAATGAATGAGGAAAAGCAGAGAAAGGAGGAAGAATAGGTTGCTCAAGGAAGATCAAAAATTTTAGTAGGGGGGTATGGTGCGCCTCATAGTTAAGTGAAGCATAAGGCCAAACTAACCTTTCCTAGGAACATAAAGGCTTTATTAGACCTTCCATTTTGCACTTTATAACATTTTCTTAGCTCAAATGAGTTCTTAGGAAGGATAAAGAGAATTATGATGATTTATGTGCCTAATGTGACTATGATGCAATATATTGAGAAGATTTGGCACATATCACGAAGAAATCCAGTCAGAGAGATATATGTGACCTATTCCTTGCTACAGGAAGATCTGACTTGGTTGTCTTGGAGAACTAAGTACTCCTTTAACCTACGAGGTCACTCAAGAAACATAATCCTCTTTATTAGGAGTTATGGAGGGAAAGAAATCCTCCTTTCAAGGAGGTTTCCCCGCACTCATCTTGTATAAATAGAGGGCTCCAGTAGCCCATTAGGCAACTAACAGATAACCAAGTGTAGTGAAAGCATTAGTAGTAGAAAGCTTTAGGATTTTTAGCTCTGAAACTTTTCCTATACAAGAAATTTTCAAGTTAATGAAAGACATCTTTGGTTCTTAGGCTATTTTCCTTTAGGGATATGAGCTTTCTTGGGTCAGGGCCCACCCCAGATGCTAAATACACCTTATGTATTATTATATTTCATGTGCTTTTCCATTTCTATAAATGATTTCTAAAGTATTATTTTTATGCATGGTTAATTAGCTTGTTTACAGTCTTTTCTTGCATAGTAATTTGAACACTAAATGGTAGATTTAACAATGATTATCTTGCTTAATTAGCATCTCTTTTATTGTATTTTAAGCCAATTTAGTTGTTGATATTTATTTGTTTTTTTATCATTATTGCTTGCTACAACTATACAATCCCCTATTTTTATAGAGCTACAAGAGACTCTACAACCACCCATTTTCTAAATAAACCCTTCTATCATTGGCATGATGACATGTAAATGGTTTATTTATCATTCCTTAGCCTTCACTAGCCTCCCTTTGATTAACACCTTGTGATTAACACCTTTAACTACTCACTTGAATATATCATGTAGACAAACAAGGACTCTTATAGAAATTTTCATTTTTCTTCCAAAATTAATCCAAACTTGCATCCAACTCATGTTTCACCTTCCTTAATATGTTACAATGTCTCTGGAACTATGAATATGGAACTAGATGTAAGGAAAATGTCAACACTAGAAAAATGTGCAACTCAAGAGACATTAGAAATTTTCAAGCAAAAGGTACGAATCAATATTTTCCAGTAGAGGACATCATGGAAAAATAAAAAGTTAAATTTTCCTAAGGTTAATTGAGAAAATATTAGACCGCGCACTAGAAATAAGAAGGGTTTGCACGGACTAAAAACCATAAACAAAAAAGGTTTGCATGGACCACGCAACTTTTTATTTGAAAGCTGCACGGTTGAAGTGAAGGGAAAAATTAGAATTTTGGGACCAGTTTCCACACTTGGGGAGGAGGTTCCCTTACATGGCCATTCAAGGACAACCGACGTGAGGTCGCCCTGAAGATATACAACCATCAATGGAATATTCTTGTCCTAATGTTGGGTCACTATCACTCTTGAACCAAAGGAGGGAATATGGATTCAAATTTTCTATATAAACAAGCCACGGGAAGAGAAAAACATGAGACATTGTTATGTTTGCCAAATTCCTATCAGGGAAACACCAAATTTGATTGTTGAAGCAAAGGAAGTTAGAGCACTAACATGTTGGCCATATTTCTTCAAATAAATCCAACATATTAGTAAGAGCACTAACATGTTGGCCATATTGCTTCGAAGAAATCCAACATCTTAGTGAGAGCAGAAGAGTCCACCATTGGAGAGCCTTCACACTTATTTTGTGATAGAGGAGAAGCTTGCAAAGAGACTGAGAAAAGGGCCCTCCTTGCTGAGGATATTTGAGAACCATAGATCAAAGGATTCTCTTCAAGTGTTTTAGCATTCTACTGTATTCTTTTACCACTAGTAGTCAATAAAGGGTGTCTTTCTCCATTTTTCTCTTGACACGTTTGCTCCATTGAGTATTGTGTTTTATTTGTCTCTTTGTTTAGGCTTATGTTTCTTCATGCATTACTTCCAATACTAGTCATTATTTTTTTTCTTTAAGTATTTTCACTAACAACACCAATTATATCTGTTATCCTTTGCAGGGTACAACCAACTATTAAGGAGGTGTTATTTGGTACTCCATTGCCACCAAAACACTAACTTAAAATTGACGACTCCAGTGGTTTCTTTTCTTTGTTCTAATGGTTGTTTTTCAGGACCTCCTCTCTACATAACCAACTACAAGGTGCTTAGTACATCTTTGGAAATTTTTTCAGGACCCCTTAGACCTATTTTGAGCTTCAGACAATGAATTTTTACTCTTTGTTCTCGCTCGTGCGAATTTTTCTCTAATATATGCGTAGCGACATGTCTATGTTGGAATAACACACATGGTCTCTAGAAATAAAGAAAAAACCTTGTATTTTCATTTTTTTCAGGTGTTTGGCAAACTTTAGTGAACTTACTTCACCTTTGAAATGTGTTATTTTGATGTTCAGTTTGTTTGACTGATGTGATAAACATAAATAGTGGGGATATTAGAGTTTTTTCTTATTTTTATATTTGCAAAAACACGCATAGCTTAGTTAGGGAGAAGAGTAAGTGGCCAAATTCCAAACATGTTTTTCAAACTATTTTGCTAAATTTTATGCAAATCACATAGTTTAATTAGTCAAGGAGTAAGTGGCCCATCATCCACAAATATTGCTACTAAAAAAGCTATTTTTATTTTTTTTCATTAGTTTTGGGACAAGGGCCAAATGTTATTATAGAAAGCAAGTAATCTATGCTTCCCTTGTGCCTTTAGGCGAACCCGGGCTTACGTATGAACGTTTTCTCAAAGCATTTGGATTCCCCATATCCCTTTAGTTCCACATAGTGTAATTAGAAGGATTGCAAGCAGCCCATTATCCACACAACATTTCTATTTTATGCAAGGAACAATAAAAAAATTAGTGTAATTAGAGGAATATTGTAAAGTATCATTGCATATCCACATCTTTTCACACTTTTTATGTTCACTTTGCGACACACTAAGAATTTGTAAGCTTTGCATTAAAAGGAATTCGACACTTAGAGTTTTTTGTGCTTAGATTACTTTTGCTTACCATTTCACACCCTATGAAAATTCAAGGCAATTAAAAACAACCATAAATTTAACCAACTAATTCTCCACACAGGGGTCATAAAATAAATAATAATTAAGGTTAAGACCATTGGGGGTAGGCAATTGTAAGCCACCATGGTCATTTTTACATCTATGAAACATAGAAGTTGACTTCTAGGGTGCTTAAAATCCTTCCATCATCGCACGGAAAATAATAACTGAGCATAACAGAGACACAATTCAAATAGGGTTCAACTTAGGTCTAGTGTGTGTGATACTCTTTGGGGCTACTCGACCCATCTAGTGCTTGGTACTGGTAACTGACTACTGAGAATATGAATAATTGAATGTTCACGTGGGATGAAGGTACTTTATTGGACAAATATAGGGCATAATTTCCCTATAAGTGACACTGCGGGAAACACTCGATCCTCATTTCCATTACCTTAGTTGATTCTTCTGCTGCTAGAAGGTGTCGCCAGTTCTTTTTGGACGTTGCCCCAGGACCCATAAGAAGATATCTTTGCTAGACCTAGTTACTTTGAGTGTGGCAAGGACGATGAGGTCTACATAGGTTTTTTTATCATACACAAATGAACAAAAACCATTTTTAGCTTGATTGATCACACAGCTTAATCTAAAGGAAAATTACCTTTCCATTTTTGCTTTGTTTTATGTATGTGATTATATTGCATTGATAACAATCTTATTCCCTCGAAAAATACAAAGTAATATACACTAATCGACACCATAGGGGACCCCATGACACCCTGTCTATCTAGGTGTTTCTTAAACCTCCCCCCATTACCAGGAGGAATGCTATGCCTCTTTCCATTTAGGTGTAGAGGACGTGATGCCACCACCATTATAGGATCTTCCTTTATCGGGGAAAATTTTCTCGGGACCCCTCCCAGAAAAAATACACCCGTTACGACTTTGAAAGGGTCACCAATCTCTAACCCTTTGGGTATCCCACATACCACTCCTCCAGATATCCCTAGGAGCATCCACCAGGGTAGTCTTCCTTAGACCTCCCCATAGAGGACCCCTTTGCATATAACTATCCAAAATAGTTTCACTATGGAAGATAACTAGAAAATAACTTTATTAACATCCTTGAATCTACCAGATTTAAGTAAGCTAAGAAACGACCCAATTACACATGGCCTTAATTGGCCAGCAATTCCCACCAATATCCCTTCAGACATTCCAAAATTTGAAGGAAAGCAAGGTGTAGACCCAGGAAACCATGTCCTAACTTTTCACTTAAGGTGTTTGTCGAATAGTATTATAGATGATACCATTCAGCTACGACTATTTCAACGCACCCTTACAGGGCCTGTAGTGAAATGGTATGTTGACGAGCCTTCTATGTCACATGGAAGCTTTAACTCACTAGTTGCAACATTCCTTACATTCTTCCAACTCCTAATTCGACACGACTTAGGACTGAAACTTCTCACTAACTTCAAATAGACACCTTCCATACATATATCAGACCATATCCATGAACAGTGAAAATGTCGTAGCTCGTGTAAAGGCCATTTTGACGATAGGGTCCTCCAGGACTTATTTTTTATATCTCTCACATTGGAAATTTCAAAATATGTGGCAAATTCATCCCCGCACAATGAAGAAGAAGCCATTAGAAAAGCCTAACATATATAGCTCATATACACCCAATATGGATATAGCTATCATGTTGTTATATATTCCCCATGCCTGAAAACTTATAAAGAGATAGCAGGTGCATCTAATACTACTGATGGATTGATAGGTTCCTTAACCAAAACTCAACCCAAAAACACCTACACATATCCTAGGTATTCATTCGATAGTCAACCATTTGATACTATGCAAAATTTACTACACACAGGTTACTATCCTAGTCAACCTCCACCATTGTAAAATGTGGCTAGCAGAGTTAACAAATATCATACCCCAAAGGGAGGACCATACCCTTCTGCTCAAGGGAATCAATACTCATCTAGGAATACCGACGTAAGAGAGTCATCCAAAAATGTGTATGCCAATCAAGGAAAAGGAAACCAATACTCTCCCTTCCCCGCACAACAAAAAAATATACCACCAATTCAAAACAACCCAAGGGTTAATTTAGTGCAACACTCCCAAGCTCAATAAAAATCGTCATTTGACTAGGAGAATACCAAAAATCCTCCTAATGTTGCTAAGAAAAAACCAAAGACCAAACCAAAGGGAGATCCTGGACAAACCAACAAACACTCTCAAAGGAAAAACAACACTACTAGTCTAAGGACAAATAATTCTTGTTCCATATGTGGGGAATATGATCATTACACCCACCACTGTCCTGAGTTCCCTGAGCTAAAAATAATCTAGGGCAATAGGGGAAAAGGGGGGCAGAACCAACAACCTGCAGTAATGCAGGAAACTTTCCCCTATCAATAAGTGGTTAATACTCAATAACATAAACCACAGAACAATCCTGGAGGGAAAACTCATAATAATTTTAATCACAATATTTACATGGCAGGAGAAGGCATTCTCCTGCAAACGCGAAATAGAAATTATGAAGCTCCCCCAGAGACCAACCCATCTTCCTCAAGCATGAACATGGCCATAACACCATTAGCCATTCCTAGGGTACCTATAAAACCTATGCCAAAAATGGTAAAAGGTCCCATGCGGCGCACATGAAATAATTCAAAGACTGATCATAGCTATAACACAGTGGACGACTTGGCTCAACACCTCTAATCTATGTCAGCATTAGAAGTCCTGTAATCTTGCCCAGCCCAATGGAAATACTTAATTTTTGCATTAGGCACGATTGAACCTTCCGATTCTCGTTTGATGGTTTTTGACCTAGATCAAGCGAGCCCACAACTCCCTTCTCTAGTCACCTTCAAATCCCGGTTTCAGTCCAGAACATCACCATTCATCATTGCATCCTAGATGAAGGAGCGTGCACATGTATCATTTAAAAAAATCTTTGGTAGAAGTTAGGATCTCCAAAACTAAAACTATCTGACATCATGCCTATAGCATATGATGGACACCCTTATTCCCCTATCAGTCTATTTCAAGACATGCCAATACATCTCGTCGGCAAGACTGTGCTAATTGACATTGAAGTATTAGATGCAGAGTTGGATTATAGCATCCCTCTTGGATGAATTTATATGTATGCAATGACTGTGGTAGCGTATTCCTTATTTAGAGTTATGTTGTTTCTCCATGAAGGGAAAGTCGTTACTATCGACCAACTCACGTATTACAAGAAGAAGCTAGTAACTTCCTTGCCAAATTTCTACCATTTGTAGAGTCTTATACTAAGTTGGTCACAACATACACAGAGTTCTCTCCGAGTCAATTCAAACCACCCATGCTCCTCGTAACATACCTTGGAGAACCTCTTGTATTTCCAGGAGAAGCTTCAGAAAATATAGAAGCTACGGTGTGCATGATGAGTTCATCAAACACCCAACCAAGTCAGGATCCAGAGCCTAACGCCACAAGTGTTGCTACTGCCGATTCGTCATTTCTCCCATAGGCCATCACCCAACCCCCATTTTTGTATCCCCCACCTAGTTTTGTCTCACACCAAGTTGTGGCAACCTTTACATTGCCAAACATGGCTCTCACGATGCCAGTATGGTATTTGGCCCCACCATCCATGTCAAGAAACTTAGGTATCACCTTTACCGGTGTCATTCCTTTCACCTCCAAGGATGACATCATGACTAAGGAACCACCCATAGCTAAACTGGTTGGTGCCACTAAAAAGGATAAGAAAAAAGGGAAGAAGTTGGACGCTCCTAAAATTCCTAGGACATCTCCACCTTGTGCTTTATGCAATGTAGTTTCCCATTCTACCAACACTTTCCCAAAGTTAGAGGAGTTCAAAGCTCTTCTACATGCCAAAAGTGCGACTATAACCCCAACTCCACATACTAGATAAAATGTCACAAATGTGAAAGGTAAAACATTGTGTACCAACCATGCATGTGTCATATGTGGGGAGTATGAACATTTTACCCATCATTGCCCTGAAATGCATCGATATAGAGATGTATTGCACGCACTTCTGCAATCCAATTTCCAAGATTTATCCGTAATGCCCATGAAAATAGGGGAGGATGGATCCAAGACCATTTTGTACATATGAGAAGAACCAATTTTATTCTTGTACCCACCATGTCCAAACTCGTAGGCACCAGGAAGACAAACATAAGCTAGACCTCATGTCCCAGTCTGCACCTTATGAGATGAACCTGATCATTTGATCACTCAATGCCCAAAATTAAGGGCATTTAATCACTGGTACCCAGTCACATGTGTTTCCCAAAGCAACTTATCTAGGCATATACATCATACTTGTCAGATCTGTGGAAGTAACCATCATGTTTGACATTTTTTCCACCTTTCCCGATTCCACTCTATGTTAGACTTCATGCCTTGGTTCATCACTGAAAAATCTGACTTAGTCAGTTCAGACTCGAAACTTTTGGATAGTACCACAACTCAAGGCAATGAAGCATCTAGGTCCATCTTGTGCATGTTTAAAGTGAAAAAACTAGCATAAACCCTGCCGACCTCTTTTCACCATCACTGACCTAGATATGGGAAGAATACTAGCGCCCCAGGAAAGCATGATTTAAACCAAACCTCCCATGTGACCTATTCGATAACCCAACCACCTGGTTAACCAATGCTGAGAGTTGGCCATGTTTATGATATTTTTTGCATAGTAACCCATATCCCCCAAATGCATCTCTCCAACCAAGAGAAAATCACTTCTTGTTATTGTCGCATATGCTCCCAATTTCATCATATGAAAAATTGTCAATATCTTCCACGATTGCGAGCAACCAGAGAAGCATTAAAACAAAACCACCCAAGGAAGCCACATCACGCTAAAACTAAGACTCAGAGATGGAAATCAAGCAGAAATGCCCCATCTCACGACCCCAACCAACCATCGTAGTCTTACGCTGTGAGCAGTACTGGCTCGTAAACCATTTACTAAGTAATTAGCTACCCTATGTGTGACATTTGCACCAATAAATATCATGGTACAAAATCATACCCTATGTTATAAAAATTTTGGCTTCTTAGTATTCAACGCTAGTCTCCTATTGAAGAGATACATTTTCCCCTTGTGCACCAACAAGGACGTACGAACTCCCCCTCACCCAGTGAAAACCAATCATTATGGAGATTATTCCACCACCTAATGCTGATGACACACAAAATCACATACGATTCATCTCATTATCCGTGGGAACCATGATTCGTGTTGTTTTCTCATCATTTTCTTGTGTCGAGATCACTACAACTACTATACCAGTAATATTACTAGCGACGGTGAAAATCCATCCTATATGCACTTTGTCAAATTCTCTTGGTTCTATGACATCAACCACCAAATCATATTCTTGCTTGTCGACCAGTAGTGGTAGGAAAGAATTTCCTGCTCACGACCTCACACAAACCATTTCACCTTTAGATAGTCGTTTTCACTCATATGAAGATATTATGGAGACCATGATAGAACCTAAATGTCCATGGGACACCATGCATCATAGTTCATTTTTTCCACCTGAAAAATCATTCGTGCCTACCAACCCATGATATTTATGCCATTAAATCTAAATATTTCCTCCCATCAGGAAAAGTAGATTGGTTCAAAAATCCTATCCCAGCGCCCGACGCATTTTAGGAGGGAAACATGTCAAATATTTCACCTACCGTTAAGATGAATATTGCAAAAAGACCTCGCAAGGTCAAAAAAATATCCTTGGGGGAAGCATGCTCTTTAGAATAAGTAGCCTTGTACACCTCCCTATTATAATAATATAGGGATATTTTTGCGTGGGATTACTCGGATATTTCAAGAATTTTTCCCACCATTGTGGAACACCATATTAACACATGGCTTGATGCCCCTCCTGTCCGATAGAAACAACGTCAATTACACCATTCTAAGGAAGAAGCAATCAAACATGAAATAGATAAACTCCACTTAGCTGGGTTTATCTACCTGATTGCTTACATGTCTTTGGTTTCTAACCCTATTCCCATCATGAAAAAATTGGGCACCATCCACGTTTGAAACGATTTCTGAGATCTAAAAAAATCTTGTCCCATGGAAAATTACCCCACACCATTCATGGTGATTGATCAATCTATGTGTCAAAGAAGGTATTAGAGTCAACCCTCTCAAATTCCAGGAAATCAAAGAAGCATCACATCCAAAAACATTGAAGCAATTAGAAAACTTGCAGGGAAAGGAAAACTTCTAATGGGATGAACAAGCCCAAAAATCATTCTAAGCATTAAAAGACACATTTCCTTCAACTCCTTTGATCAACACACCCGACCACAATAAGGATTACACCCTATATCTATCTGCATAAGATATAACCATTAATGGGGTGCTAATCTGGGATGGACCAGACAATAGGGAAAAAATAATTTATTATGTAAGCAAGAACTTAGTTGGGCCTCAATTGAAGTATGAGCTAGAAGAAAAAACAACCTTAGCCCTATTACATGTAGTACAAAAGCTTCGACACTATATCATCCTTTGAACCACCATTGTCATAACAACTATCAACCCCATGTGATATTTTATCACTTGTCGTATGACGAATCATAAATATGCCTGATGGGTAGTTATACTGCAAGAATTCTATTTGAAATTTACCTCCCCTAAAAGTAGAAAGACACCCATCCTCACCGAATTCATCACAAATCTCCAAAAAAAGACCCAAGGATCCCTCGTTAATGATGAACTACCTGATGAAAATTTGTTATTAATGACAATGGAGGACCCTTGGTATGGCGACATCCTACTTTTCTTATGAAATCAAAATTTCAAACTTTAGCTCACTTGTGACGACCGAAGGCACATGCGTCATCAGGCCCTCTGATACCTTCTTTTAGGGGACATCCTTTATCGAAGAGGCATCGAAACCATCCTTCATCGATTCCTCATTCATGACCAAGCCAAGCAAGTACTGAATGACTGTCATAGTGGGGCTTGCGGAGACCACCTCTAAGGGATTTCCACCACTCAAAAGGTCCTACGTGTCGATTACTTCTGACCTTTTCCATGAATGCATCCAAGTAGTCAAAATATGCGAGCGATGCCAACACTACGCTCACAAGGCGCAAGCCCCTCTAGCTCCCCTGCACCTCATCATCATAGCAGGCCCCTTTTGTAAATGGGGCAAAGAATTCATGAAATTCCATCTCACATCATATGGAAACCACAAATACATAGTTGTGACCGTAAATTATTTTACAAAATGGGTAGAATCCATGCCCACATACAACAACACCATAAAAATCGATGCATGGTTTTTCTTCAACCATGTCATCACACGGTTCGGTGTCCCCAAGATATTGGTGTCAGATCATGGGAAACATTTTGAAAATGAAATATTCCAGTAATTTTCCCAAAACCTTGGTTTTTTCTCACGATTTCTCATCACCTTACTAACCCAGTCTAATGGTCAGGTAGAAGCTGTCAAAAAAGTCCTTAAAATGATGTTGTAGCATATGTTGAACAACTGAAAAAAAATTGGCACTACATGGTGGTCAAAGCATCAACATGATTCACACCCTTCCAATTAGTCTATGGCGTGGAGGTTGTGCTTCCCATAAAATGAAAAATCCCCACCCTACATTCGGCCATCGAACTTATCATTGATATTAAACCCCTAGAGAAAGGGTTGGTATAGGTAGAACCCGTCGACGAAAGTCGATGAGAATCTCTCCAACATAACGAAGCCCACAAGTAAAGGGTCAAAGCATCGTTTGATAGCAACATCACCCCTGAGTCATTTACCAAGGGAGAACTAATCCTAGCTATGATGTTGCACAAGAATATTTAAAACTTGTGAAGTTAGAGACATTATTGAAGAGTCCATAGATTGTTAAACATTTGCTCCTTAAGGGAGCATACATTTTATCAGAGCCCGATGGGACATGCCTAAAAAACCCCGTCAATGGAATCTACCTCAAAAAATTTCACCCATAAAAGAAGGTCCTTAGTACCCTAGAATAAATATGTATGCACCATAATATTTTATGATGACCACCTTATCATGGAATTATTCTAAAAAAAAATGCTCTCATCCCGTGTCGCAAATGGATTGTTTGCCAAGCTACCATTTCATATTTGCTGATGGTGCCTCTCGATGGTCGCAAAACCTAGTAGCTGCCGACAGGGTCATATAATCTCCTGGATGGTCACCGTACCTCACTAACATACTATGTATCATGTCATCTGTTATCACAAAATTGTACTTGATTGGATGCTAATAAAAAAACTTCATGTAATTGTTTCAAACCAACTTATAACTGAAGCTTAGCCTCTTCAGTCTGAAAGGGCTCTCTCAAAGGGCTTAATGATACGTGATAATCATAAAACTAGATGGTTAACTCTACTTGGAAAATAACTTGATTGAGATGTGTGTAGGTTGAAAAGAGTACAAGTCTGCAATCATTGAGCTTATGGAGTCAACAAATTCAGTAGTTTAGTGGTAAGTTCTCTTGACATGGAAACTGAGGCAGGTAAGAGTTTTTAGTAGAGGTAAAGCACACATGAAACATGAAATAACACATCCATTTCATCAATAAAGGAAGTGAGAGCATACACCTATGAATTATGAGTATTAAAGATGAAAACCACTGCAAATGGTACACATAGAAAATATAGATCAAATAAGCACTAAAAATTCCATGAGAATATTAGGTTGGTCAAGAAAAAGTCCTATGTGTTACTGAAATCAGTCAAATTACATAAAGCTCCAATCTTGCCAAAAATGTTGAGATTCAACAAGATGATGAGCTTAGTGAAAATCAGTCACCTTCACTAAGTGGGCCCGCAGGCTATTTTTAGGTGTAAGTCTATTTTTAGACATGGTGATCATATTTCAGAAGTTGCAGGATGCTATTTGTGGATGGTTGGTCAAGTTGGAAAAATAGATGTAAAATTCTATTTTTTAGACCATTGGTAAATCTGTTATAGATCGTCGATCTAAAAAGCTAAGTGTGAATTTAATGGCCATAATAATAATCAATCTAAATATCATTTTTCTATTGGCTTTTATGTTGATACTTGATTTGTCAAATCAGTGGGCTGAAGGAATTACACAATTCCTAGGGTTTATTGGTGGTTCATGCATGGAGGACTCAGTTAGAACTGAAGTGGCAAAGTTATGACAGAGTTGGAAGAGTAGTTCATGGAGTTGTTATTCAGTTTAACTCAGTTAATGGAGTTAAAATCAATTGAGCTAGTTGTATCTAGTATAACTGAATGATACACTAGTGAGAGTGGAGTGAATTAATTAGTTAATTAATTCAAAAATAATAACTCATTAATCAACTGAACAAACACAACATTTAACTACTTGCATGTTAGTTCCAGTGGAGACCCAGTGGAGAGATAGGTGAAAGGGTGAGATGGACTATCTGTTGTGACTATAGTGATGCTTTGATTTCATCACACACATATCGGAGTTTCCAGTGAGGATTGCACAGTCAAGTCAAGGTAGATTCAAATTCATTCAGGGGACTTCTTCAGCAGGGATTGCGCAGTGGAGGTAGGATATCAGGTGGCAAGAAATCAGTGCATGGATTTGCAGATTTCTTCATGTTAGTGTGTGACAATTGATTATACTGAGAGCTTGATGTACTAAGATTTGTATGAGATTGTTACATGATCTCCATGATACATAATATATGATAGTTGGGGTTTTTAGCTTCGGGCTTTCCCGTTAAACAACTGTGTTATATGCGATTGTTTTTATTGCTTCATGTGTTTGCAATTGAGTTTTTAAATTTCTACAAAATATTAACAGTGGAAGGATTCTGTATTTAGCAAGAAGATAAATATTGTTAGATCAGGAGAATATGGATATATACATGCATATTTTATATAATTTCTACATGGTATCAGAGCAGTGTTAATTCTTGAAGATTGCAATTGTGAAGAGTTGTTGAGTTTGTGCTGGTGGACAATTCGAATTTGCTGCAGAAATTTCTTGGTGCGACAATTGAATATAAATTGAAATGTCTTTCAATGGGTTGCGATTAGAGTATGCCCTTGAGGGAATTTTGAATTACATAGCCTGGAAGGATAGGATGGAGGTGGTGCTGGAAGATAATGGACTGAAGGAGTTCATTGATATCGATGTTCCTAAGCCTGGTTCTAGCGATGCTGCATTACTTGACGCATGGAAAAAGAAGGTAGAAAAGACAAGAAGAATTGTGTTGGAAGGTGTGAAGGACCATATTGTGTCTAGCCTTCATAGGAAAACCACTCCATTTGCAATGCGGAAGGCTTTGACAGATTTTTTCCAAAGCAACAGCAACCAAAGGAAGTTGGCACTGAAAGATAAGCTCAAAAAAATAAAAATGGAGAAGGGTGACAGTATTCAAAAATATCTCAAGAAGTTTGTCCACTGTAGGGATGAACTGGGAAGTATGGGGATTACTTTTGATGATGATGACTTGGTGAGCTTGGCTCTCCTTGGGCTTCGAAGAGTTGGCATAGCTACAAAGACTTTGTCAATGGACGGGAGAAACTTCCTGGATGGGAGCGACTTTGGTTGGATCTTGTGCAGGAGGAGATAAGGCGAAGTACCAGGGATGGATCTTCATCGAAGAATGATGATGAAGAGAATTTCACTTTGGTTGCCAAAGAAAGGAAAGGGAAGGGAATAAATCCCATCCAAAATCCGAAGCTAAATGCAAGAAGTAGGATTTGTCCAAGGCGAAGTGTTTTCACTGTCACGAACATGGGCATTTCGCCAATAACTGCCCACAGAAAAAGAATAATAAGAAGGATGTTGGAGTTGCAGCTGGAGAGGCCTTAGCCTCGCAATTTGAACTTTATTTCTCTTTGATCGCATGCTTGGTTTCAAGCTCAATGGGATTGGTGTGGTATCTTGATAGTTGTGTGTCTTTCCATATGACGGGATACTAGGAGTTGTTTAGTGACTTGGAGGAGAAGGACCTCCAAATGCATATAGAGATGGGCGAAGATGGTCGATACAGTGCAACCGGAATTGGGACCATTACCTTTGACAGGGAGTCAGGTAATCCATTTTTGTTGAAATATGTTATGCATGTTACAGGTCTGAAGAAGAACTTGGTCTTGGTCGCAATGTTGGAAGACAGAGGTTATGAAGTTGTTTTCAGCGAGGGAAAAGCTTTCCTACGACATAAAACAACGGGTCAAACCAAGAGGATATGGATTTGAGTTAAGAATCTCTACAAGCTGGAGGTAGATGGCTGCACTGCAATGATGGGCAAAGCAGAAGAAGTGGTGAGTCGGGATGAGTGCGAATTATGGCACAAGAGATTGGGCCATCTTCACCATGGCACCTTGAAGATTTTGCAGTGGATTTCTATTGGACTTCCCAAGGGTACTCTTGCACAGTTAGATCAGTGCAAGGGATGTACTATGGGTAAGTTTGTGAAGACCACCTTTCATGAGAAGGAGAACCGTGCTTCGATGATCCTGGAGAGAATTTACATAGAAGTGTGTGGACCTTTCTCGGTTGCTTCAATAGAAAAACACATGTATTATGTTATATTTGTTGAATTTTTTTTCTCATAGATGCTGGATCTTCTTCATGCAGAAGAAGAGTGAAACATTCTCAAAGTTTTGTGAGTTTAAAGCGTTGGTGGAGAAGGAGTCGGGGAAGCAAGTGAAGGCTCTGCGGAGCGAGAATGGTGGTGAATATATCTCGGGTGAATTCAAAGACTTCTGTAGCAAAGAAGGAATTCAAAGAGAATTCATAGCACCTCATAACCCACAACAAAATGGGGTCACAGAGAGGAAGAGAAGAATGATCGTGGGTGCTACACGATCTATGATGCATGACCAGGGCCTACTGATGCACTTGTGGGCGGAAGCATGAAACACTGTGGTTTATGTGAAAAACCGTTGTCCTCATAGAGTACTTGGCATGAGTACACCTGAAGAAGATTTTACTGGTAAGAAGCTTGATATTTCTCATTTGAATATTTTTCGCTCATCTGTTTACATTCATGTGACAAAGGACACCAGGAAGAAGCTGGAGCTGACTGCACAAGTTGGGATATTTGTGGGGTACACAGAAACATACCATAATTATCATGTGTATTTGCTAGACAGTCGGATGACTGTGGTGCGACAGGATATAAAATTCAATGAGGTGAAAGCAAAGAAGTTGTCGCTTGAGAGGGAGCTACACTTGCATGCAGAGGAGGAACTTCTTGTCCCAAAGATGAGACTCTAGATGTGGATCAACCACAGGAGGAGATTCATGGAGTGGAGGAGTCCACTCATGCAGAACCAAACATTAGACAAGGTAGAAAGCGTACCATAGAAGCTGAGAGACTGAAGCTTGATGCGGGACAGAATGTAGGAGTCCCTATACACAACGTAGACAGAGACAGTCACCTGACCGATTTACTGGATACATGGCTCTTATGAGCAAGTGTATCATGATAGAGCCATCCTCTTTTGAAGAAGCAGTGCAGGAGCCCACATGGGTAGATGCCATGATGGAGGAGTATGACTCCATTTTCAGAAACAATGCTTGGGAGATTGTTCCAAGGCCGGCGGGTAAATCAGTTGTAGGATAAAGATGGATCTACAAGGTAAAGCAAGCTGCTGATGGGAGCGTCGAGAAGTATAAGGCAAGATTTGTTGCTCAGGGCTTCTCACAGATCGAGGGGATTGATTATGAAAAAACCTTTACACCTATCACACGATATTCTTCCATAAGGACCATCCTTGCTCTCTCAGCATAGATGGGTTGGGACATTCATCATATGGATGTGAAGACTTCATTCCTTAATGGGATCATTGAGAAAGAGGTGTAAATTAATCCTCCTGAAGGATTTGAGATCTTCAACAGCAAGTCGCATGTGTGCAGACTCAAAAGAGCGTTGTATGGGCTGAAGAAAGCACCACGTGCTTGGTACACTCGGATCGACAGCTATTTCACTAGACTTGGCTTCACCAAAAGTGAGGCGGATGCAAACCTGTACCAAATTGTGGTGGAGGGTAATATTTTAATCATTGTTATTTATGTTGATGATTTAATACTAATGGGTGATGAGCAATTGATACAATCATGCAAGGCAGATCTTGCAAAGGAGTTTGAGATGAAGGATTTGGGCCTCCTTCATTATTTCCTTGGATTAGAAATATGGCAGCGGGAAGGTGAACTGTTTGTGTCTCAAGGCAAGTATGCTCGGGAGATACTAGAGAAGTTTCACATGCAAGGCTGCAAGCCTATCGACACCCTCTTCCAGGAAATTGGAGGAAAGAGGATGCTACATCAACAGAAGTAGTGGACGCCACTGTTTATCGACAGTTGGTGGGTTTTCTCATGTATTTAGTTAATACAAGATCGGACATATGCTATGCGGTGAATCAGCTTTCACAAGCGATGGTTAAGACTACCAAGCTCTTTTGGAAGGCATGCAAGCATGTCCTGAGTTATCTCAGGGGCACATCTGAGTATGGCTTATGGTACGGACAGAAGGATGAAGTGAAGTTGCATGGCTTCATAGATGCAGATTGGGCAGGCAGCCCAACAGATAGAAAGAGCACATCAAGAGGGGTTTTCAGTATCAGATCTATAGCAGTTTCTTGGTACAACAAAAAACAAAGATCCGTGGCACTCATTTCAGCAGAAGCAAAATACATGGCAGCAAGTCAAGCTGCATGTGAGGCTATCTGGATGAGGAAGATCCTGGTCGGTTTGTTCGGTTCACATTTAGATCCTACACTGATACATTGTGATAATCAGAGTTGCATTAAACTCTCGATTAATCCTATGTTTCATGATAGATCTAAAAATATTGATATCTGGTATTATCATAACATAGATTGTGTGTAGCGAAAGATCGTGTTGCTTCAGTACATTCCTACGGAAGATCAGGATGCAGAAATTTGTACGAAGGTGCTCACCGGGAGCAAATTCGAATACCATAGAGGCAGGATCAGGGTGAAGGATAATCCCTATATTGTTGAGATTCAACAAGATGATGAGCTTAGTGAAAATCAGTCACCTTCACTAAATGGGCTCGCAGGCTATTTTTAGGTGTAAGTCTATTTTTAGACTATGTATATTTTTAGACATGGTGAACATATTTCAGAAGTTGCAGGATGCTATTTGTGGATGGTTGGTCAAGTTGGAAAACTATATGAAATTATATTTTTAGAATATTGGGCGAAGTCTATTTATAGATCGTCGATCTAAAAATAGAAGTGTTGATTATTATTAGTCCTTAATAATAATTAGACTCTAAATATCAACTTATTCTCTTGGAGAACTTAATTTCAGTAAACAGATTTGGAGAATCAGTGGGCTGAAGGAATTACACAATTCCTAGGGTTTATTGGTGGCTCATGCATGAGGAATCAGTTAGAACTAAAGTGACAAAGTTATGACAGAGTTGGAAGAGTAGTTCATGGAGTTGTTATTCAGTTTAACTCAGTTAATGGAGTTAAACTCAGTTGAGCTAGTTGTATCTAGTCTAACTTAATGATACACTAGTGAGAGTGGAGTGAATTAATTAGTTAATTAATTCAAAAATAATAACTCATTAATCAACTGAACAAACACAATAGTTAACTACTTGCATGTCAATTCCAATGGAGACTCAGTGGAGAGATAGGTGAAAGGGTGAGATGGACTATTTTTTGTGACTATAGTGATGCATTGATTGCATCACACACACATTGGAGTTGCCAATGAGGATTGCGCAGTCAAGGCAAGGTATATTAGAATTCATTCAGGGGTCTTCTTCAGCAGGGATTGCGCAGTGGAGGCAGGCTATCAGGTGGCAAGAAATCAGTGCATGGATTTGCAGATGTCTTCATGTTAGTGTGTAACGATTGATTGTACCGAGAGCTTGATGTACTAAGCTTTGTATGAGATTGTTACATGATATCCATGATACATAATATATGATATTTGGTTTTTTAGCTTGAGCCTTTCCCATTAAATAGCTATGTTATGTGTGATTGTTTTTATTGCTTCATGTGTTTGCAATTGAGTTTTTAAATTTCCGCAAAATATTAACAGTGGAAGGATTCTGTATTTAGCAATAAGATAAATATTGTTAGATCAGGAGAATCTGGATATATACATGCATATGTTATATAATTTCTACAAAAAAATCTCCAACCCTTTAAAACTTTGAATATATTCCCTTTAATAGAGCTTTCTACATGAGAGATGATCTTCCTCTTGGCTAGATTCTTTGAAATTTTCCTAATGACGCCTTACATAACAGGAAAACATGTGCTTTAATGAGAAAATGATAGCTACACTACAAAACAATCATTTTCATAATAGGACTCAAACTACTAATTATTACGTCAACTACCTTATCTCCTAAAACAGTTACACATATGAAAAACTAATGCTTCACATGTTTGAATGAGGTATTACAGAACTCATCACTACTTGAAATCTTGATTAGCCTCCTCAAAATCTGGAAACAAACCCTATTTTTCAGGAAAACTGGTCCTTATCTTCAACACATGATTTAGCTGATGGATTGTCTTCATCTCATGGTCTTAAAGTCTTGGATGACTGCTGGAAAAGTCCCTTGACCCTTTGAAAGTGTCCATATGTCCAAAACTGCCCAAAAACCTACTCAGAAACCTTCAAAACAACATGCTACGAATGCATGACAGTTTCGTAGCGTACAAAAATTGACCTTTGCCATCAAAATCTCTGCCTCTTTCCTTTTGAATTGTGTGCATCATGCCCTGACACATCCTCCATATCATTTAATATCCTTGGAAGCTACCCAAAGTGGTTTTAAATGAAAAAATAAAGCTACAGGTGGTTTCGTAGTGTTTTCCTAGCTTCAAGCCTAGGAAGCGGCTACGAAACTGTGGAAAACTGTGATAATTCCAAATTTTTTCTTAATTTTAAAAATGTACTTTCCAGCTGTGTAAAATTTGTTTCCAACATGCCATTTACCTTTCCAAACATAAACCAGCTCAAACTAGGAGTCTTGAGGTTATTCTTCTTCATTGATGATGAGTTGAGCTATTGGCTCCTCAACTACTGTCATTTTTAGACCTTTCTTCTCTAGCTCCTCATCAATCAATTCTAGCTGTTCTTGGAGGTATTTAACTTGATACTTTAGCTTTCTGGTGGTATATTTTAAATGCAGGTTCATTATTCTGACATGTTTAACCTCTTTTCTCAATGGCATAGTCCATTTGATTAATTTTTGTGTGTTGTCTAGGGTCTTTGATACAATGTTAACCTGCTCTTCCCAAACCTCTTTCATCTTTTCAAACTGAACCTTTTGGAAATTATTTTTCCTTGCCTCCTTCTTCATAACTAAAATTTCATGATTAGCTAACCTCAACTGTTCTTCAAGGATTTCAAACTCTGTTTTTTCAATGACTTTCTCCTTTCCTTTCTTTGGCTTGTTGGATGGATATTTTTCTGCAGGTGATGAGAGATCAATAATTTCTTGTCGTGGCTAGACTGTGTCAGTGAATGGATGAACCTCTTTACTAATTTCCAACAATTTTATTGCATGTATTGTCATGGGATTCCTAGCCTGGAACATAAAAACCTGCATCCTCACCTTCAAACTCTAACTTCTTTGCAACTTTAGCTTTCTTGAGTTTTTTTCCACCTTCATCTATATCCTCAGCCTGGACAATAGGAGTCTCTTCAATATCAATGTCATATAATATGTCTTCTAAATTTCCTTTAGCCACTGTTTGGATCCTTGTAATCCTTTTGCTTCCTTGTTTACTCGCAACTTGCTCTTGTTTTCCAGGTTTGATCATTATTGACTTTTGTTTTGTAGGTGGAACAATAGGTGTATCAAATCTCTGCAACTACTCTGTTTCCATCATGACTGGTTCACTATGCTCTGCCCCTACTGGTTCACTTTGTTCTTCCACTAAAGGTGATGGTATCCCTCTAGGTTTAGGAGTTCTCTTAGGGGTAATGGTATCCATTTCAAAACCACTAATAAACAAAAATGAAGACCAATCTTTTCCTAGTCTTTGTAACTCATCTAAAACCATCAATTTTATTAAGCCATGATGAAAAAGTGAAGTTTCACTTCCCTTAGATTTTTCTTGAACTTTAACTTCCATTTTTTCTAAACTTCCGTGTAAATAGAAAGGCAGATCAAGAGATATCTTACCAACAAAGTGTAGTAGAAGCTTGAAATGGTAAGAATAGACTTTATGATATCTTCCTTCACCTGTGAAATATTACTGGATAATGAGTAGTAGCTTTGAGAAATTGTCCTTCATGCAGCTCCTTGGAATGGCATTTGTAAGGTCAACTTCACTACTTTCTGGCTTGATAAACTCTTTACATTCCTCCATGTTGAATTTGAACCCTTTGAACAATTTTTCTTGTCCTCTTGGAATCCCTGTTGCTGCTGCAATGAACCCTGGTGTAATAGTGAGATTCAACATCCCCACTTTAGTTTCTGTTCCATTGAATTTTAGGGAAAATTCTTTGGAAACCTGTACATGACATCCTTATAGTATTTCACAAAACTGTAAACATCCTGTCCTTCTGAAGACTTCTACAGATGTTGGGTCTTCATTTATCAGGTTCATATTCAATGGATCATATCTAAGATAGTGGCCACCTTTATTTGTCTTCCTTTTTGTAGCCATGGTTCGTTGAAGTCTTCTCTGCCTCGCTTGATAATGTCTTCTCTACCTCGCTTGGTCAGTGATATCTGCAAACCTTTGAAAAAACCAGCCATAGCTTGGGCTCAATGAAATGGCTCTCCAGAGCTCAATAATACGCAAAGAAGGAATACAAAATGACAAATGAATCAATTTGGAAATATTTTGAAGTTTGATTACCACTCATAACATAATGATGACTCATACATGCTTAAAATGGTGATGATGACTTCAACCCTGACTATGTACCTTGATATTTACCCTAACTGACTTGAATGGCGTCTAACTTATCCTTTTCAAATCATTTTCTGACACCTAACAACTAATTTGACATCACAGACAGGAAACCTTACTTTCGTAGCGTTCCTAGTGTATTTCTGGGCATTTTCGCTACGAAAGTATTAGCAGTTTCGTAGTGAAAAGTGCAATTTCTTTGTGTATTTCACTACGAAAGTGTGGTTTCTTGGCTAAAATTACACTTTTGGTGCTATAACCTTGGGAAATGAAAAATTTCAAAAAATTATGATTGATGTGACATGAGGGGATTTGAAAGAGGGTGGGTTTAGACCTTAGGATAGGCTAAATAATAAAAATTAAAAATTTTCCTTGACCAAGTAATAAAAAATGAATCCTATAACCCTACCTTTGACACATGAACCTCTAGGACTTTGTCAAACGATGCTTCATTTTTTTTGAGTGATAACATCATCCACCAAAAATCAAGCCAAATATGACGTTACCATAGGAATTTTAATCGACGCCTCCCTCTAAGACATCCACCATCTACATGTCTTCCTTGATTCTTGACTAGTTGAATCACAATTGAACCAAACGTTTCAAGTGTGCGATCCACACCTATTTAAAAAATACCTGCATGCAAAAATATTAGCCACGAGATAAGCGAACCTAGGTCACGGTGAACGAAGGCAACTGACTGTAGCAGGTGATAGTGGATGGAGGCAAAGTCTTTAGGCTGGCTGGACTTGGAACGATGGTATGGAGCTTAGTAGGGGAGGGGGGCCCCTCAACGGATCCATAGGGGAGGGAGAATTTGAAATCGAAAAAAAGGGCGTAGGTCTAGAAGGGTATGGGAAAGAGCAGAAATCTGAACACGTGAAGGAGAGAGGGCAAGAAAAGGTGGCACGTCATCCTGGCCAATGCCTGCCGAAATCATCAGAAATCCCCCAGACCCAAGTCAAATCAAAAGGGATGGGGCCTCATATCCAATATATGAAGGACCACGCCTTAATAGGAAAAATTGTGGGCATATGGTCGCCGAAAAAAACCCTAACATGGTGGATCAATAGAACCAGGAAACTAAAAGGGAACTACGACCTGCAGCTAGGGGCGAAAGGCTTCTTCACAGTAATATTCCTCAAAATGGTAGAAAAAACCAAGGTATTTGATGAAGGTCTGCATTTCTATAACTTATTATGGCTATATATTAATTTGTGGAAGGAAAGATTTAATCTGGACAAAGTGGATCTATGAGTGGCTCCGGTTTGGTTGAGGCTCTACTCCCTACCGGCGAAATTTTGGCATCTTGAAATCCTGGAAGACATAGGCAATGCATTATGATACTTCTTCAAGGTGGCTGAGAAAACCAAGAAAATGAGGTATGTATCCTATGCTCGAATCTGTGTATACTTGGACATTTCGAAGGAGATGCCGGAAGGAGTGAACTTGGCTTCGTAGGAAGAGGAATGGTTGCAAGAAATAGATTACGAGCATATTTTTTTCAGGTGTAGATGGTGCCATGAACATGGTCACCTGTTCCGAGAATTCCCTCTGAACTCCCCCCCCCCCTCCCACAACAAATAATACTAGTGGGGAGAAAGGTGCATAAGGGTTTGAGTAGGTTTTTAGTAGAAAGAGACAAGAAAAGAGAAACCCAGGTCCGAAAGTACACAAGAAGCCACAAACACAAAACAAGTTTGAGGCTCTGAAAAAGGTTAGTGAGTAAGGGAAAAGTCATGAAACGAGATTCCCCATGACTAATAGAACAAAGGAACGAAGGAGAAAAATCAGCCACAACTCCTCAGGAAACAATAGAGGAGATGACCCAGGTAGATAATGGAAAAGGGGAGGAGACAGAGGATATGGACATAGGGGATTTAGACTTGGTAGGGATCAAGTAGGCATGCACGGACCCAAAATTGGGATACATCCCTTTCCAAGAACTGGTTCTATTAAGAGAAGCCATCATCAAATCCAAGAGCTCAAAAACATTAGGAGTGGTTTCAATATCCTTAAAGGTATTGGAAGGAAAAAGAAGAGGGAGACGAAGCAATGCCTAAAGAATACAGGTAGTGGGAGGTAAACTGGTTGCATCAGGGCAATATCCAACTATTCAGGACGCCTTCCTCTCCATCTCAAAATATTCCTCATGAAAGTGCTCTCTTGGAATGTAAGAGGATGTAACAGTCAGCTAAAAAAGAGGCTGATAAAAAGGAAAATAGAGATGGAAAGACCCTCAGTCCTATTTCTCCAGGAAACAAAGTGTAGCAGTGATGAACTGAAGAATATTAGCCAATCCATCTAGAAAGGCTCAAATTTAGGGTAGTGGATGCAAGGGGAATGGCAGGAGGGATTGGCATCTTGTGGAACCCGTCGATTATCAGCCTCTCAGACTTTGTGGCAGCCCCCCATTCCCTCTCTGCTCCCTTTCATGTCTTGGGTACCTATGTTAGAGGTTGATGACAAATGTCTATGGGCCCTTCCAAATGGCTTTGAAACCGAATTTCTTAGAGGGTATAAGAACTATTCAGCCCTGGGTTGGGGACAAACACTGAATCTTAGGAGGAGATTTTAATCTCATAAGGAATCTGGGGGAAAAAAAAGGGGGAGTCTGAACCCTAAAAAATATGGGTGATCTATTCAATGAAGTCATTGAGGACTTGCATCTAGTGGACGTGAAAAACACCATTATCTTATTCACCTGGAAAAATAAATGTGCTCAATCTCGACATATAACCTCTTGGATTGACAGTTTCTTGGTGTCTGAATCTGTTCTGAAGGGGGGGGAGATATTGGGGCCATAGTCCTTCCAGTGGAGGGTGTTGAGAATGCAGCAAGATGATGGAGCTTAGTGAAATGAAGTCGCCTTCACTAAGTGGGCCCGCAGGCAAATTCTGGCGCAAAGTCTATTTTTAGACTATGTCTATTTTTAGACATACGGAGCATAATTTGGGAATTCTACTTGGAGATTCTTCAAGTATGCGACATGTCGGTAAAAATAGATGAGACCCTTATTTTTAGGACCCGGGCTATTTTTAGACTGATCTCCTAAAAATATGGAAGTCAAATATTATTTACCCTTAATAATATTTTGACTATAAACAACAATTTACTCTCTTGGCGCACTTCAGTTTGAGTCATGGAGGTGACTCATGCAACTGACACAAGGAATCACGTGGTTCCTAGGGTTTGATGGCATCTTGCATGGTTGGCTTGAGTTAGACTTCAGTGGCAGGAGTTTTGGAGGAGTTAACGGGACGAATGGTGGAGTTGTGTTGTTTGCTAGTTGAACTAGTCCAGATTAGTACTTGCTAATCAACTAGATATGAGTGGAGTAAATTAAATAATATTTAATTTACTAAATATTAACTCATTAGTCAACTCAAGAACACTTCAGTTCACTACAGTGCATGATCAGTTCGGTGGAGACCAGTGGAAGAGGTAGATGAAAGGGTGAGTAAAGCTATCAGTTGGTAGATTTGTTTTGCATGAGTTTTGCATTACACTTGGAGGAATTGTCCATGACAATTACGCAATCAAGAGAAGGGGATTCGAACCTTGAACCTCTTCATATACGGGTATGATTGCGCCCAATAGAGCAAGAGCGCGATTTAGTGGTGTGTTTGGGCTTGAGACTTGTTCAAAACCAAGCTAGACAATGATAACTTCATGAGAATCGCGAGTACTTGTGAGGAGTATTGTACTTGTTTGGTTACTTCATTTCTCCATTATAATATACACAATTGCTGCGGGGTTTTCAGCTATAGGCTTTCCCCATACATACTGAGTTAATGTGTGATTGAATTGATGTGAGATTGCTTCTGTTATTTCCGCATGTGACAATTAATTGTAGAAGAAGGTTATGTGTTATGTATGCAATTCGAAATTGATATATGACCAGGTTAATCTTGAGTGAATAAGTGATTTATTCAGCTAATTTCTACATGGTATCGGATCGGAGCGAGATTAATTGTCGAAGTCTATTACAGTGATTGCAAACTTATTTCCTCGGACAGAGTCTGCATGCGGGCCAGGTAGCCTCCGGAATATTCATCCTTCTTTGTAAGGTGAAAGATCTGGTGAATGCCCTTTGCAGTCAATCTCTGATTTGGAAATAAATTGTTTTCAAGTGTAGATCGGAAGCGATAGAGCTTGGAGTTTGGAATTCGAATTTTGCAGAAGGTTGTTCTTCTTGGTGCCGGTGTTGAAAGATGTCTTCTTTCAATGGTTTGCGACTCGAATATGCTCTTGAAGGCAGTTCGAACTATGTTGCATGGAAGGATCGAATGGAAGCAGTGTTAGAAGATAATGGTCTGAAGGAGTTCGTGGATGCGGATGTCCCAAAGCCCACTGATGCAACTCTGGTCGATGCATGGAAAAAGAAGATCGCGAAATGTCGAAGGATCCTGTTGGAGGGCGTCAAGGATCATATTGTATCCAGCCTGCATGGAAAGGCTACTCCATATTTAATGTGGAAAGCTTTGACGGATCTATTCCAGAGTAAGAGTGACCAAAGGTAGCTGGCGCTCAAAGATAAGCTCAGGAACATCAAGATGGAGAAGGGCGACAGTATCGCCAAATACCTCACGAAGTTCACTCAATGCAGAGATGAACTGGGAAGTGTGGGGGTTACTGTCGATGAAGAGGATATGGTCGGCCTGGCTCTCCTTGGTCTTCCGAAGGCTTGGCACTCATATCAAGATAGTGTCAATGGTCGGGAGAAGCTGCCGGGATGGGAGCGCCTTTGGGCGGATCTCATGCGGGAGGAGATAAGGAGGACTACTCGAGATGGATCTTCATCAAAGGGAGCTGATGAAGAAAACTGCGCTTTGGTGTCCAAAGCTAAGAAAGGGAAGGGTAAGAAAACCTCTCATTCTGGAGCTAAGGGCAAGAAGCAGGATATGGCGAAAGTGAAATGTTTTCACTGCCACGATCACGGACATTATGCTACCAATTGTCCAAAGAAGAAGAAGAACAAGCAAGCGGGAAGATCTGCAGATGGAGAAGCTTTGGCTTCACAGTTCGAGCTTGACTTTTCACTGATTACATGCTTGGTTTCAAGTGTGATGGGATCGGTGTGGTTCTTGGACAGCGGTGCGTCATTTCATATGACGGGAGATCGGGAGTTGTTCTCAGATCTGGAGGACAAGGATTTGGTTATGCACATCGAGATGGGCGATGACGGTAGATACAGTGCGACTGGTATCGGTACCGTATCCTTTCAGAGGGAGTCTGGTAAACCCTTTGTCTTAAAGGATGTCATGCATGTACCTGGATTGAAGAAGAACCTGATTTCAGTAGCGATGTTGGAGGATAAGGGGTATGATGTGGTCTTCGGCGAAGGAAAAGCCTTCCTGCGCAGTAAGACTACTGGAGAGACCCGGAAGATAGGGGTTCGAACTCAGAACCTTTATCAGTTGCAGGTAGATGACTGCGCAGCTATGGCATGCAAGGCTGGAGATGTGGTGAGCCGGGATGATGAGGGCGAACTATGGCACGGGAGATTGGGCCATCTTCACCATGGAGCTTTGAAGATTCTGCAGCAGATTTCTACTGGACTTCCTAAGGGCACCCTTGCGCAGTCAGATCAGTGCAAGGGGTGTACTTTAGGGAAGTATGTGAAAGCCACCTTTCACGAGAAGGATAGTCGCGCCACGACGATCCTTGAGAAAGTTCACACAGACGTGTGTGGTCCTTTCTCTGTTGCTTCGACAGCAAAGCACAGGTATTATGTGATCTTTGTTGATGATTTCTCTCGAAAGTGCTGGATCTTCTTCATGCAGAAGAAGAGCGATACATTCGCAAAGTTCTGTGAGTTTAAAGCACTGGTCGAGAAGGAGTTGGGGAAGAAGGTGATTGCTCTAAGGAGTGATAGCGGTGGTGAATTCATCTCGGCTGAATTCAAGGAGTTCTGCAGCGCAGAAGGGATTCGGAGAGAGCTCATCGCACCCCATAACCCACAGCAGAACGGGGTGGCTGAGCGGAAGAACAGAACGATCGTGGGTGCTGCACGGGCGATGTTGCATGATCAGGGGCTACCCCTTCACTTGTGGGCTGAGGCATGCAATACAGCAGTGTATGTGCAGAACCGTTGTCCTCACAAGGTTCTTGGCATGAGTACACCAGAGGAGGCTTATTCTGGCAAGAGGCCCGATATTTCCCATTTGCGGATTTTCGGATCTCCTGTCTACATGCATGTGACGAAGGATGCGAGAAGGAAGCTGGATCCAACTGCTGAAGTTGGAATATTTGTGGGGTACACTGATGCACCTCATAACTATCGAGTGTATGTGCCAGACAGTCGCAAGACTGTTGTGCGACGGGATATAAAATTTCAGGAGGAGAAAGCCATGCAGTGTTCGCTTGAGAGGGAGCTACACTTGCATGCAGATGAGGAGCTGTTAGTTCCTAAGGAGGAGCTTCGGGATGTGGATCAGCCACAAGAGGAGGTTCAGGAGGTGGAAGAAACCACCCAGGCAGCGCCAACCATCAGAGGGCGCATGCGCACTACAGAAGCTGAGCGACTGGCTCGGGATGCAGAGAAGGTTGTAGGACCACCTACAGCACAGCGCAGACAGAGACAGTCACCGGATCGGTAAACTGGATACATGGCTCTTATGAGTCAATGTGTTGTGACAGAGCCATCCTCTTTTGAGGAAGCTGTGGAGGAACCCGCATGGGTTGATGCCATGATCGAAGAATATGATTCGATCATCAGGAACAGTGCTTGGGAGATTGTCCCAAGACCGGTTGGGAAATCAGTTGTAGGTTCGCGATGGATCTACAAGGTGAAGCAGGCGGCTGACGGGAGTGTGGAGAAGTACAAGGCGAGATTTGTCGCCCGTGGCTTCTCACAGATCGAGGGGATTGACTATGAGGAGACTTTTGCACCTGTCGCAAGGTACTCTTCCATACGGACGATCCTTGCTCTCTCGGCGCAGATGGGGTGGCACATTCATCAGATGGATGTGAAGACTGCGTTCCTCAATGGAGTTATTGAGTAGGAGGTGTACATAGAGCAGCCTGAAGGTTTTGAGATCTTCAGCAGTGAGTCGCATGTGTGCCGACTCAAGAGAGCACTGTACGGGCTGAAGCAAGCACCTCGTGCTTGGTACACTCGGATAGACGGCTACTTCACCGGGCTTGGATTCTCCAAGAGTGAGGCGGATCCAAACCTGTACCAGATTGTGGTGGAGGGGAAGCTGTTGATCATCGTACTGTATGTAGATGATCTGATTTTGACTGGCGACGAGCAGTTGATACTTTCATGCAAGGATGATCTTGCACGAGAGTTTGAGATGAAGGACCTGGGCATCCTTCATTATTTCCTGGGATTGTAGATTTGGCAGCGCAGTGGAGGACTGTTTGTTTCTCAGGGCAAGTATGCCCGGGAGATTCTGGAGAGGTTCAACATGCAAGGCTGCAAGCCTGTTGATACCCCTCTTCTTGGAGGATGGAGGAAGGGAGATGCTACTTCGGAGGAGGTAGTGGATGCCACTGTCTATCGACAGTTGGTGGGGTCGTTGATGTATTTGGTCAATACTCGACCCGATATATGCTATGCAGTTAACCATCTTTCGCAAGCTATGGTTAAGCCTACCAAGCTCTTTTGGAAGGCGGGCAAGCATGTATTGCGCTATATTAGAGGCACATCGGGATATGGTCTATGGTACAGACAGGAGGATGGAGTGAAACTTTCTGGTTTCACTGATGCAGATTGGGCAGGGAGTCCAACAGACCGGAAGAGCACTTCTGGAGGAGTTTTCAGCATTGGGTCGTCAGCAGTTTCCTGGTACAGCAGGAAGCAGAGATCCGTGGCACTCAGTTCAGCAGAGGCCGAGTACATGGCAGCAAGCTTGGCTGCATGTGAGGCTATTTGGATGAGGAAGATCCTCGCAGGTTTGTTCAGGTTGCATTTGGAGCGTACAGTGATCTACTGTGATAACCAGAGCTGCATCAAGCTCTCGGCTAATCCAGTTTTTCATGATAGGTCCAAACATATCGACATCAGGTACCATCACATCAGAGATTGTGTTCAACGGAGGATCATGATGCTTTCATATGTTCCCACGGAGGATCAGGATGCCGACATCCTGACGAAGGCGCTCACCAGGAGCAAGTTTGAATTCCACAGAGGCAGGATAGGGGTTGCGGATAATCCATATCTTGCTGAGAGGGAGTGTTGAAAATGCAGCAAGATGATGGAGCTTAGTGAAATGAAGTCGCCTTCACTAAGTGGGCCCGCAGGCAAATTCTGGCGCAAAGTCTATTTTTAGACTATGTCTATTTTTAGACATACGGAGCATAATTTGGGAATTCTACTTGGAGATTCTTAAAGTATGCGACATGTCGATAAAAATAGATGAGACCCTTATTTTTAGGACCCAGGCTATTTTTAGACTGATCTCCTAAAAATATGGAAGTCAAATATTATTTACCCTTAATAATATTTTGACTATAAACAGCAGTTTACTCTCTTGGCGCACTTCAGTTTGAGTCATGGAGGTGGCTCATGCAACTGACACAAGGAATCATGTGGTTCCTAGGGTTTGATGTCATCTTGCATGGTTGGCTTCGGTTAGACTTCAGTGGCAGGAGTTTTGGAGGAGTTAACGGGACAGATAGTGGAGTTGTGTTCTGTTTGTTTTAGTTGAACTAGTTGGGATTAGTTAACTAACTAATCAGCTAGATATGAGTGGAGTAAATTAAATAATATTTAATTTACTAAATATTAACTCATTAGTCAACTCAAGAACACTTCAGTTCACTACAGTGCATGATCAGTTCAGTGGAGACCGGTGGAAGAGGTAGATGAAAGGGTGAGTAAAGCTATCAGTTGGTAGATTGGTTTTGCATGAGATTTGCATTACACTTGGAGGAATTGTCCATGACAATTACGCAATCAAGGGAAGGGGATTCGAACCTTGAACCTCTTCATATACAGGCCATGATTGCGCAATAGAGGCAAGGCAGTTAGTGGTGTGTTTTGAACCCGAGACTTGTTCAAAACCAAGCTAGATTGTGAGTAACTTCATGAGAGAGTACTGAGTATTTGTGAGGAGTATTGTACTTGTTTGGTTACTTGATTTCTCCATTATAATATACACAATAGCTGTGGGGTTTTCAGCTATAGGCTTTCCCCATACATATTGAGTTAATGTGTGATTGAATTGATGTGAGATTGCTTCTGTTATTTCCGCATGTGACAATTAATTGTAGAAGAAGGTTATGTGTTATGTATGCAATTCGAAATTGATATATGACCAGGTTAATCTTCAGTGAATAAGTGATTTATTCAGCTAATTTCTACAGAGGGGTCAGACCACTGGCCAGTATATCTGAAATGGATACGCATAGGAGAGAAGTTGAAAAGGCCCTTCAGGCTCAAGATATTCTGGTTGTCTCACCCAGATTTCCATGACCTCATCAGAGAATAGTGGGTGGAATTTGGGGCCCCCTTAGGGTAAAACATGTGTTGCCTACAATAGAAACTCAAGTACATAAAAGAGAGGTTGAGTCTGTGGAACAAAGAATCATTTGGTAATATTCAAGAGGGAAAAAGGAGAATAGAAGGATAGATGGAGTAACTAAAACAACGAGTGATGCAAGGAGGATATTTTGACGAGGAGAAGGAAAAGGAAAAGGAATCCAAAATCCTCTTGGAGCTATCCCAACGAGAAAGTTAGGAGGAGATCCTATGGTAGCAGAAGTCTAGAAACCTGTGGCTCAGGGAGAGGGACAGGAACACTGGGTTTTTCCACAGGGCCACAATACAATGCCGCCAGAGCAACCACATAGCCTGTTTAAAATTTTCCAATGGTTAATTCATGGAAACCCAAGAAGATCTGGAGCAGAGCCTTAACCAGTTTTTCTCAGGGATGCTCCATGAGACTGAGGAAGACAAAGGCCCAGATATAGATAAGATAACAACCAATATCCCCACCTGGTAATGACTGAGAATAACCAGATGCTCATGCACAGAATAGAAATGATAGAGGTGGAGGAAGTGGTTAAGCAGATGGAAGGAGGTAAGGCCCCGAGACCAGATGGATTCACGACCAACTTCTTTCAAAGCTTCTAGGATCTAGTGAAGGACGAACTGGTGGAAATTGTTGAAGACTCAGGGAAAACAGGTAGAATTCTAAAGGCCTTCAACTCTATCTTCCTCACCCTTATCCCAAAAGAGCAAGGAGTGGATGAACCGGGTAAGTGTCGACTGATAGCGTTATGTAATGTCATCTATAAAATTATTGCGAAAGTTATAGCCATATATTAAAACCCTTGCTCCATAATATCATTTCCTTGGAACAAGCGGGCTTTGTGGAAGGGAGAGAGATTTTGGATGGTATCATCTTGACCCATGAGGTCATCCACTCCCTGAAATTTTCCAGGAAACTAGGGATGATGATAAAACTGGATCTGACAAAAGCTTACAACAAACTGAGCTAGAAATACATGAGGCAGATGTAAAAAGCTTTTGGGTTCTGCCATGATTGGGTAAAATGGGTCCTAAACCTCGTGTCAACAAATTTATTGTCTATTATGGTAAATGGATCCCCCTCAGATACTTTCAAGGCATCCAAAGGCATAAGGCAAGGTGACCCTCTATCCCCCTTTATTTTCATTCTAATGGCGGAAGGGTTGGAGAGAACGCTGAAAGCAAATCAAATGGAAGGGAAGATTAGAGGGATAGGATTACATGAGGGGGCACCCTACCACATGCATCAACAATTTTTAGATGACACGATGTTGATGGGGCAGGCATCGGTAAAAGAGGCTCGAGGATTGAAGGAAATCCTAGAGATATCCAAAAGAGCTAGTGGCCCGTAAGTAAATCATGGTAAATCAGAAATCTACTTCTTCAACACTCTGGTGGTAACTTGAAGGAAAATTATTAGAATCCTCGGATATTCGAAGGGCTCCCTCCCCTAAAAATACCTGGGATCCCCACCGCTAAGCTCCAAGGTAGGGTATAGTACCTGGAATGAACTCCTAGATAAAACCTACCCTACCCAGCTGCCTAACCCTAGTGAAGGCGATGCTTCAGGCGATGCCAATGTATCTGTTCTCGGTTCTCCTAGGCCCGAAGTCAGTCATCAAGAAATTAAGAGAAATCTAGAGAAAATTCCTCTAGGGTAGTAATAAAAATAAGCAGAAATGGATATTGGTTGATTGGAAAACAATTTTCCTCCCTAAGGAAGCAGGCAGTCTAGGGCTCAGAGACCCGAAAGTCAATAATCATGTATTGGGTTTGAAAATATGGTGGAGATGGATTTCAAACAAGTCAAAACTGTGGGAATACCTATGGACTAGTAAATATGCCAGACGATGGAATAGACAGAATATGATTCGATTCAAAGAGGAACCCCCAGGATCAATAATCTGGAGGTTAGCTAATGCTGACCTTTACATAGTCAAAGAGCATAGATTTTGTGAGATAGGGGATAGGCGCAAGGCTGATTTATTTAGGGATTCTTGGCAATAATTGCGGAACATCCAAGGGCTGGTGGAAATACTAGACCTCCAAGAACAGCTCCAAGAGGAAGGCCTTACCAAGGTTAAGGATTTTTGGGACGCTGATGTTGAAGGCAACCCATATTGCCAATGGAAGAAGGAGGATTGGTCCAAAGCACACAACCCGAGAGAAGAAATAAGAACATTGGTATAGGTTCTAGGAGAAATAAAGATAAATAAAAGTCAACAAACTGATAGGATAGGCCTCAAATAATGTAGCAGAGTTAGAAGGACTATTGGTCGGGTTGGAAATGGTAATTAATCATAGGTGGATCCCTCTGTAATTGAGGGAGATTCCAGAATTATTATCGGAATAGGCCAGAAACTTCTAAATGGATCCTAAGTGAGCAAGGTAACTCAAAACTAGAAAATGGCTACCAGTTTGGATCGCTTGTGCTCCATCCTTAGGAGGCACTTGGAGTTGCATTTCAATCATGTAAATTGAAAATCAAACAATCTCGTGGAGCTTATAGCCAACCATGAGGTACAAGAAAGAGATTAAATCCAATCAAGGAAGTGGGGGGAGATGAATGAATTGGAATTAAAAGCAAGATATGAGAGGATAGCGAGAAAGGAGCAGAAACACCCCAGATGCGGGTGATTAAAGCCCATGGGAGACCAGAAAAGTGCCACACACGCTGGCCCACCTGGAGATCAAGCATGTGTGATGGGCAGGTAGAAGGTGACATGGATGTTGGCACACAGAAGGATGGAACAACAAACGAGGGGAGGACGGTGGTAGTTAGCATTACTATACAACATCGGAGAATGGAGGCGGTGGATATGGAATCGTGAGAGATTGAGGGACGAAGTCACCAACGAGGGTCCAATTGGCTCAAGTGCAAAGTTAATTATGATGGAAGGTGCAGGTACGAAGGTGCAACCAAGTGGGGAGCTTCAAACGGGCTTAAAAGCAGCAGTAGAGAACGAAGCATAACCATTCTAACTCGATGTTGTTGGGCGAAAAGGTGGAAAATTGTTGAGACTCCTGCTGGGGTGCAAGAGGTAGCGGGGGAGTTACATCGACGCTCTTTTCAGGAGGGAAGGATGGCAGGTGGTCTTACTTAAGCCCACCGATGGGTAGAACACTGAATAGGTAGAGGCATAGGAGAGAATGTCAGAAGCAGGGAATGGGGGTGACACAGGCCCCAATCGGAGCCCGTAGACAAGAGATTGGATTTGGAGGCGCTCTTACTTGCTGAGAACGACGAGGCGGGCACTTCCGCCATCACCAGAGTGGAGGCGTACTAGTCTGGACCTTGTAATTGGAGTATGGGGAGCGGGTTGAGTTGCAACTAGTTTGGGTAACTTGGATTATCTTAGGACACCATATTCGCGAGAGGAGGCGAATTTGCCAAGCCATTGGGAAAACCTCTGCAACATTAGGGAAGGACTCGACAACAACATTGGAAAGATTCAGAACACTTTGATGATTGTTGGGTACTTGGATATTTTGTGACCAGACTGTGCACCTCAGGTTTCTGATCTTGGGGAAGGCGAAGAGGAGGATGCTGCGATTATGCAAGCGTCGAACAACATGGGGGGAGAGAACTAGAACCAAGCTTTTCCAGGTGCTTTTTTTATTATGTTACACTTTCGGTGGTCCGCTAGCCCTGTACTGTTCAAAGGGTGAAGTTTTAGTAGATTTCGTTGGCTAAATGTTGAAGCTCTGACCCACCTATCTGTTTTAGGGGTCATTAGAATGGATTTCCCTCCGGTTTCCCACGTTGGGCAGAGACCTTTTGACAATCTCAAACTCAGGGTCTAGTTTCCGGCTTGCTAACAGATCAATGAATGTAAATATTTAACTAATTAATAGAAGGAGTCCCATACTTGCTGATGAAAAAAAAGAAGATTAGCCCACAATTTTGATCACATCACATTTACACATATATCAACAGATCAAAATCATGTAGCTTATTGGATAGCTAGCCATATCCTAGACTAGAATGCATCACATATTTACCATCGACCATAAACAACATAAAAACCATCATATACATAAAATAAAAACATATAAACATCATAAAATTATCCATGTACACATCATGAGGGCCATCAAAATACATCTCGCAGATATATATATATATATATATATATATCAAAAAATATGTGTATGTCCCAGTATACAAAAAATGAGTCCATTGGCTCATTTCAAGGCAACAAATATGTCATCTAAAAGACAAGGAAGCATCCTCATAATGGGTGCTTGCCCTGGTATATACATAAGTAAATTCTAGGGCTAAGCCTCTCTAGATGGTTCTCGTGGACAAATATCTGCACCAGGTGCCACAATAGGGGCAGTTGTGGCCACTGCAAAGGCCACACGATGCATCGCCGAACGATTCGCTCACTCACGAGCCATCACTGTCTCCATGGAAAGCTCTACCAAGTCATCATAGCCCCCAAGGGGCATCCTCGGGTTAGTGCCTTTACCCTCTTCCAGGTATCATGGTAGTCCTTTAGTTGGGCATCTAATGCAGTCGAGCGAGCCTCTACTGACTCCAAACACTCACACTATCCCTCTGTATCCCCAGCTGTCACGACGCTACTACCCTCCCTGTAGGGTCCACTAATCTCTAAACGTTGTTGCGACACCAGCCGTGTAGGCCTAGGAGGAGGCCTATCATATCGGGATCTTTGAGGAGGGGGTGCCGCCCCTGGTACACATACATATCTAAATGTAAAAAATACTTAAATGCAAAAAACATAGATATCATACCTATTGGTCCCCATGCATAATCAGGAGGGATACCCATGTCTAGATCACTCCGAAAGTATACACCGTGATAAGGGTACTCCAAAATAAAATGAGGGTTGGAGTTAAACAAACCCTCCATAATATTATTCTAGTACCTCCTCGTAGCGAGTCCACTTCCAACTTGGGGTATGACAGGCTCCCACCTCAATATCTTAGGGTCCCTAGGAGGCCCAGCTAGCACCACAAGAAAGGGTCGTAACATGATCACCCTCTCATACATAATGATACAAAAAATAATTGCATATTAAAAACACTAAAGCCCCCATAGCTTCACTTGCGTGAGCTAGGATATCATACCTCAGTATACCAAGCTAGCCGAATCAAAGAAATGGCCTGCTTGAAGCTACTGCAGGACTGCTATATCCGGCCCTGATACTCTCTAAGGTGAAGATGACCCCACCAAATGCACAACCATAGACAGAGTTGCAGACACTATCAAACTCACAATAGAGGCTATGTTGATGAAACCATCCTCAATAGCACTGGGCCCACCATGGCCCTCACGTGCCACCCAACATAAAATTTCCACACGCCCAAGTGGTAGTGGATAAGGTAGCACCTCCCCACGAGGTAGCAATATGGTCACAAAATAAACATCCAACTGAGTTGATATCAACAAATCATATCTCCTCACGACCATGATCTATCAGGCATCATTCCAGTAGCGAACCAAGAATCATAAAAAATGATCCTGGGATCTCAGGATGGGGTTCTGAAGGAAATTCAACAACCCCCATTGTGTCAGAGTCTGGCGTACTGTTGGATATTGGGCCACCTCATATTGCATGGTACTTTAATCCCTCTCCCTCCACATCATCCTGCCATAAAAAAACATCAGTTTTTGTCCCCTCAAGCTAAAAATGAGGAAAATAATGTTTAGTGGACCGCATGCTTTCAGCCTACACAGGCACACGTATCGCGCGTTTGTGTGATGAACAAGTACGCTATGCGCACATATTTTCAACCAAAATGTGCTTCGATCGCCATGGTCGGTCGACGCACCTGTTCTTCACATAGATGTACCGACGACGCGTTTATGCTTCACACAGATGCTAAATTTGATGCATATGGGCAAAGCATTTTCACGACATCAACATGTGAAGCTCATGGATTCCCGTGTCGACCACACGGATCTTTCTGAGTCGCTAGTGTGATCCCCCAAAAGTAACCCTAAAAATCCATACATGGGTCCCTTGTATGACCTACCTACCCTACAAACACGAAAAATGGAAAGAGTTGGGTGCTAGCTCCTACCTGACCCTCACATTGTGCATACCGGGTACTCTAGCCAACCGCAACGACATGAAATGCTCCAAAGACAACCTCTGACCTCTCAAGCTCACCAGTGCAAATGAATTGAAATTGGGCCCTTTTTGCCTATATATCACACTTTTTTCCATTTTTTGGAGCCCATAACTGGAGCTCGTGACTTGCGTTCTCAAAACTGTGAGAGACACAAGGGTCAGTACCTCATCATCTTCAACATGGAACTCTCCATTCTAGTTATTACCAAAACTCATTTTTGAGCCCGTTGCATGCCCCAAACTCTGTCTCGGATATGCATTCTCTTGTTTTTTAATTCATGTCATCATAGATTATTCATATGTTTTAAAAATATGTTTTCACTTGGGGTATTGGCTACAAATATTGTAGGTACATTAGAAACACCATGCTTCGATCAACACCCCGACAGAAAAATACAAGAGAAGGTATCATTCAAAACTCAACATGATAGGCTTCCTTTTAAGCTTTGCATATCCTCATGTCATTTCTCCAAAGTGCACCATAGGGTCCATCATCTCAACCACGTTTATCATCACCTCACCTTGCACATGATAAACACCCATGTTAGTCAATAGAGCCTCCCGACTATGGATCCCTTCATATTCATAGACCCCCATCCATTATCGGGATCCATGACCACCAAGTCAAGCCCAAAAACCACCACATTTATATGCCTTGATGATCAACCTCATTCTACTTCACTCATTGCATACTAAAACCCACTCCCGGGCCACCACTAATTTTTTAAGACGAACCAACATGACACATTACCACATTTCACATTTGGCCTATCACACCCCCATGAATATAGGCCATATATGTCACGTCATCCCCTCATCACTGTTGGGTATGTGTTATATTATTTCAGCGACTAAGCACGCGCCGGGGGGGGGGTAAGAGGGGGGGCGGTAGCCCCCCCTTTGTGTTGGGCACAACGGGGGGGTGGTAGCCCCCCCTTTGTGTTGGGCACAACGGGGGGGTCACAGGGGGGGTCTGGGGCAGCGCCTCGGCGAAAATTTTTGGTCCTTAATTTCTGGTGGGTAGTCCGCGCCCATGGTTTTGTGCATGGTTTTGCACATGGTTTTGGGGTACGATGGTTTTCGGCCCCTGGTATTTTTTTAGATCCGGTGAAGGGAACTACAATTATGTTCTAATCTAGGGTTAATGGATTGGGGTTTATGTATGCTTTGGCATGTATATATATGTGTTGTAACACTAAAAGGAATATAATGAAAAATCAAGCTGGTCGTCCCGATTTGGGATCTAGGGGAAAATATCTATGTTTATCTGTTTTATGCTTTATGCTCTCGCTATTGTTTATTTTCTGTTATAAGATTCATGTGTAGATAATTTCTGTTCAGGGTTAAAACCTACAATCACCCCCTCACCAAGACCAACCAATGGGACCCCCACCCTCAACAAACAAATACCATCCTCACATCATTATGCATGACCCACACATGTTAATGGGGCACCTGTCTCCGTGTTTGTACATTCAAACCACTTTTACATTATTTTTTCAAGTGTACAAATATTTTTTAGGAGAATGACTCCCACCCATATTTTTACATTTCATGCCTAGCAACAGTTTCTATCGACTCTTGGTCAAAGCTTGCACATTTTTTACCATCTCTATCCCGTCTATCAGAGCATAATTACACATCCTCGATGTCCTACCGACTCCAAGGATACCCCTATCAAAAATTGTTTTCACTGTTGCCACTTGCATTATAGTTCAGACCTCAGGCCAATAGTCCATAACCATTACTTATAGCCAACTCTCGTTATCATACATTGTTAACCCGCCATGTTACAATCTGCTTCACCAAAAACCTTGATTCCTTGTATCAACACTTTTTGCATGATTGATTCCTCTTTCTTGTTGAATTCACTAATCATATTCCAGGATGGAGGTAATACCTTGTGTTATCTCTAGATTGGTCCTGATGGGTTTCTCCACCAGACAACTTAGAATAACTATTTCAAACAAAATTTTGACTAATAATTAGCCTCTTCAGTCTGAGAGGGCTCTCCCAATTTATATAATGATTTTCTCACTTAAGTCTTAAAACAAATGGCTAACTCTGTGGGTGTCTTAGTGTATTTGGTTTCAGGTGAAAAATGGGAAATATTTCACTACCATTGGGCTCATGGAGTCAGTGAAAAGGAATTCAATGAAAATTTTATCTACTTATGGAAACTGAGGCTTCTTTTGTTTCGATGAAGGGACAACATTAACACACAGAGATAATCAATAGCTCAATGCTAAAAGGAAGTCAAAGCATGCATAACATGAATTCTGAGTAATTTAACATCAAGATACTGGAAGCAAGATAAAAGGAAACACATAAACTCCTTGAAACATCTCAAGAATCTCAGGTGAGGTAGAAACAATAGTCACTTTTTATTATTGATATAAAAGATTTACAATAGTAGTATTGTCAAAGCATTCTCCAACAACCCTTTCTCATTCGATTTCTTGTCTATAAATAGACCTATTTTTATTACATAGGATCTACCTAGCTGGCTAGATCATCGAGCCATGACTTTTAAACCTAATCATAACTAAAAACTACATTTCTCGAACAGGAAAAGACACCTAGTCTCTAAAGACTTACTCTTCTAATAGGAGTCTACTTTACATTTATTTCATCCACTTCTATAGTAGTGGGACAATTACATGGATAAGGATGAGATTCTCGAGTGGCATTCTCCATCACTAAGACATGAATGTACCCCAAGATTTAAGAAACAACTGTCCTATTTTTTAGGAAAAGATAAACACTATTTAGAACTTTGTCTTCTTGCTTATTTGGATGAGTGGCACATTTTCCAATTAATAGATCTCTGCTAGGATGACCCAATATCTTCTTGGATGTTTCCAGGTGTCTGGTTGTCCTTCCACATGCTATTCAATCCTTCAAAACTCTCAAAAAATATTTCGCTGCAAAAATAGAGTGACCTTAGGCAGTTTCGTAGCGAAATTTTGTAGCATGTCTACTTTTTCCATTTAACCTCCTTTTTTCTCCTCCTCTGCTAATCAAAATATGTTTGTAATATCATAATAGCTAAATACTATCAGTTTCCCTCCTTGGATCTCCATCAAACTGAATTTTTTAAATAAAAAACACCCTTCAGAAATTTCGTAGCGAATTTCGGCCCTCAAGCATGGACCTTGCTATGAAACTTCCTGATCTGGCTGAAAGTGTAGATTTGGAAATTTTCTTCAAAAAATCAGCTTCTAAACCAAAATTGGTGTTACTTGCAAGCTATAAAATTAATAAAAAATATTGTAGATCAACTCCCCAATTCTTGGGTATTTCATCTTCAGCAACAACAGGTTATACCTCAGGTTCATCTACCAATCTAATCTTCAGCCCTATTTTCTTCAATTCTTCTTGGATCATGTCCATTTGGTCTTCGAACTCTTTGAACCACCCTTTGAGATTTTTTCTCTCAGACTGTAACCACAAATTCCTTTTCCTTGTGTTTTTGACCACCTTCCTAGAGGAAGACTTATCTTCAGCATCTTCTTGGCATTTGACAAAGTTTTATCATACTTGTCCAACTGCTCCTTCATTTCTTTCTCAAAATATGCCATTAGATGTCTGTCCACCTTGGCCTCTTTTAATTCCAACTTGAATTCAACTATTTCTTCCCTGGCCTCTCTTAATTGCTCTTGTAAAATTTTCACTTCAGTTTTTTCCTCAACATGTTCTTTTCCTTTCCTTTTCACAAAGACCTCTTCTGTTATTGGAGATAGGTCTATGATGTTCTCTGGCTACTTACCTTCACTAATATTTTCTGCTCTTTTGATTTCCATGACATCCTTTGCAAGATGTGACCTGGTCATTGGATTCCTTGGCTGGAAAATGAAACCAACATCTTCTCTTGCAAAATCTAACTTTTGACAGACTTACCTTTCTGCATTTTCCTTCTATCTCCTTCAATGTCTTCTACCTGTACAATTGGGGATTCTTCAATGTCTATTGCTTGGAGTATGTCTTTAAGGTTTCCCTTGGTGAGGGTTTGGCTCCTTGTTACCCTCCTGCTGCGGTGTTTACTAATTCTCTATTTTTTTCTTGTAGGTGATGGCTGATGGATATTAGTCTCTTGCAGAGGTTCAACTTCAATGTCCATTGGTTCTACAAGAGGCTATCCTCCTTCTTCATTAATTTCTTCTATTACAACTAGAGATGATGTACTCTTTGATTTTGAAATATTTTTTGGTGTCACTGAATCCACTTCATATCCACTCAAAAAAAGAAAATATGCCCAATCTCTATTTAACCTTTTTAATTCCTCCAGTACTAACAGTTTGATTAGGCCATGGTGAAAAATTGATGTTTCACTACCCTCAGCCTTGGCTTGGACCTTATCTGACATCTTCCCCAAACTTCTAAATAAAGGTAAATCAAGTGGTTGATTACCAATGAAATGTAGAAGGAGTCTAAAATGGTAAGATTAGACCATGCAAAACCTCCCTTCGCATGTAAAGTACTTTTGGACCACCAACAATAGTTTTGCATAATTTTATTTCATATAACCCATGGGGATGCCATTTTTCATGTCAGCTCCTCTGTGCTCCTGTTTGAGAAATTCTTCACAGCTTTGAATTCTGAATTTTGTACCTTTGAACCATTCCTCACCACCTCTGGGTATTTATGTAGCTTGAGATATAACATCAGGTGACACTGCGAGGTTCAATACACCAACCTTTGAGGTTGTCCCTGTGAAATTTACTGCAAAGTCTTTGGATATCTAGGCATGAAAATCTTACAGCTTTTGACAAAACTATAGGCAACCAACCTTCCTGAAGGCTTTCATAGCACTCGGATCTTCATTCAAAAATTTCAAATCCATGGGCTCGTACCTCACACAGTACCCTCCTTTGTTTACTTTCTTCTTCGATGCCATTGCTTCTTTATACTCTCGCTGCCTCCTTGCTTGTGACACCCGCAAAAAAAAACTAGAGAAAAACCTGTTTTGCGTGGTGAACCAGCTCTACAAAAGTGACACTGAGATGTTTTACATGCAAGATTTTGGACGATGAATGACAAAGATAATCTTATGGGCAAGGTTTAAAAAGTAATTCGATAAGTTGAGGGAGAATGATGACACATATGACCACAAAAGGTAATGATTACAGAAAATATGATCTTGAATGCTTAGTGATTATGATAACTAATTTGCTGACCTCATCTCTGTCTTTAGCCATCAAAAACTTGACATCTCACACTACTTTTTCATTTTCTGCAGAAAAACTTAGTTTCATAGCGAAAACAATTAAATTGCTGACAGATCCGCTACATAACTGTCAGGCAGTTTTGTAGTGAAATCTGTTGTTTTGCCATATAATTCACTACGAAATGGTGAAAAACTAACAAGTGGATTATTTTTTTAATTTGAATGAATAGGAGCAAAAACTAAATGATATGGGATGGATTTGACTGATATGACAAGGCTCAAGGTGGGTTTAGAAGTAGTAAACCTTACCACATGTTTTTTTATTTATAAATTTCATGAATTTGACTATGAAGCAACATGGAACCTAGGTGAATGATATGTAAAACCCTATCAATGAAAATGATAAGACTAATGTTAGGTCCCTATATTACTAGTATAGTCCCTTATTGTTGTTAGTGTAACCACCTTATTGTTATTATTGTACCCCTGTAACCCCCATATTGTTATTATTGTGCCCTTAAATTATTATTGTTAGGTCGGCTAGGATTACATTGTGGCCCCACTAGGATTACATTATGGCCCCATGGACTCCTATATATAGAAAGTAATGGTTTGTAATTTGTATCATCCAAGAATTTGTTCATTCATACATGGAGGCTTTCCAAAGTGGCTTATTTCTAAGGCGTTGATATCTCTTTTCTTCTATTTTTGGAGTTGGTTTCACAACATTTGGTATCAGAGCTTTGGATTCTAGGGTTTTGCTGCTCCAAACAGGTCATCGTGGAATTTTCACTATAACTTTTTTTCTACGAAGTTTCAAAAGCTGAAATTTTTAGGGTGCGAAGCCGAAATCCTGAGGAACATCGTCAAAAAATTTCAAAGCTTGGTTCACAACATTTTCAGAGATATGATCTATGGAAGTTAGGTATTTTTGCAGGATCCTAAATTTAATATAAACAGGTCATCGTGGAATTTGCGCTATAAATTTTTTTCTACAAAGGTTCACAATTTGGAATTTTTAGGGAACGAAGCTGAAATCCTGAGGAAACTCGTCAAAAAATTTCAGAACTTGGTTCACAATATTTTTGGAGATATGATCTGTGGCAGGTAGTGCTTTTTCAGGCTCCTGAATTTCATCTCAAAGAGGTGATCGTGGGAAAATCTTCATAAATCTCTCTCTGAGCATCAGATTGGAGTGCCGTAAAAATTTGTCGCAAGTACACGGACTGTAGTTTCTTTTCTATCAATTTCAGAGCTAAAAGACGAAACAGTGACACGTGGAAAGTCATACAAGTTCTCTCTACTGAACCAGTCCATACTTACGTCATTGTGGGAGATTGGACATAAATTTGCCTTGGAAAATCCAAATCAAGTCAGACTTGTGGCATTCGAAAGATAATTCAAAAGGCTACCTCAGTGCCCAATTTCAGATATTGAAGAGCTGCAATCACAAAGATAATTCAATTTCAATATTGATCTCCTCAAAATCAAGAAAAAGGTGTGTATTTTTTTTTACGAATTGCATAAGTCTTGTTTGAAGAATCAATTTGAATTGATTCCAAGGGCATATTGTAGAATATATATCAGTATTGGGTTCAAAAAAAATTCCCCGTAAAAATAATTCAACACCCATTAAGCCTTCATAAGGCTTTACTATGACTCATGAAGATGAAGAATTGCAACATGATCAATCAAAATTACAAGAGCAAGTGCACCAAATTTCGCTCTCGCAAAGAGCAACAAAAAATGAAATGGATGTTTTGAAGAAAGGTGTGGAAGCGAAGATGGAAGGTTTGAAGAAAGGTGTGGAGTCTAAGATAGATGGCATGGAATCTAAGATGGATGAAATGGAAGCTAAGATCGATGAAAAAATGAAAGACAACATGGAAAACATGAAGAATGATCTAAAAGCAGACATGGAAGGTTTGAAAAAGTTGATACAAGAAATGTTTCCTAATGGTGAAAAGATAGTAGAGGAAACTCATGATGAGAACAAAATAAATGTTAATCGTGACTTCATAAACTCTAATGTTAGCGGGAAGAACCACCATATTCCAAAAATGGATATGAGGAAGTTTGATGGAAAGGATCCTGTAACATGGATACTACAAATGGAGCAATATTTTGATCTCCATAATGTGAAAAACACACAAAAGGTACGCATTGCAACTTTACATTTAGAGAAAAATACATTTGAATGGTATCGATGGCTTTGCTCCCGTAAAATTTTTTTCACTTGGTCAATTTTTATGGAGGAAATGATAGCACATTATGAGGATACAAAGAGCAACACCTTCTTTAGCCAATTGATAAACCTCAAACAAAAGGGTTTAGTGGGGGAGCACATTGAGGACTTCCAAAAATTGAATATAAGGGTAACTGATATTCCAGAGGAACACAGGATTGATCTCTTCATAGGTACTTTAAAGGATAACATCCAACACGAAGTTCGCGTTTTGGAACCTGATTCATTGGAGAAGGCATTCAGGTTGGCAAGAAAAATTGAATGTAAAATTATGGCGACAAGGAAGCCTACCACTCACTTCTATAAAGAAGGAAGTGTTGCTACGCTTAGATTTCCACAACCTACAAGGTTGACACCACAAAAATTGGAAGAAAAAATAGCAAAAGGGCTTTGCTACAGTTGTGATAGCAAATACACTAAAGGTCATAAGTGTGTTGAGAAGAAATTATTTTACATAGATTCTGAAGAGGAAGAAGAAAATGAATAAGAAGAGGATATACTCCAGGAACCAGCTCTAGAAGAGGAATAAATGAGTCCGACCATATCGTGTAATGCATTGGCAGGAATTACCACTCCTCAAACTCTCAAGATAGAAGGACATATCAAGAAGAAAAAGGTAATAGTGTTGATTGATTCAGGTAGCACCCATAATTTTATTCATTGTAAGGTAGCCAAGGAATTGAATTGTTTCCTATACCCAACACTAGAATTTTAAGTGATGGTTGCAAATGGAGGAACTATAAATTGCTCTGGAAAATGCCATAATATCAAGCTAACCATGGGGGAATATGTATTTAATAGTACAATGCTTTCCAATCCTATGGGAGGTGCTGATGTTGTACCATGAGTACAATGGTTACAATCTTTGGGGACGGTAGCTTTTAATTTTCAAGAAATTTTCTTGAAATTTTTTTCAGAAGGAAAGGAAGTAGAATTACGGGGTATTGCAGGGAAGCCATGAAAGATAATAATCTCTAATTTCATGACAAAGCTTCTAAAGAAAGAACAACGAGGCGTAATTTCACAATTATGCTCACTAGAAGTTCCAACATCAAAATCATCTATTTCTGCAGATCTCCAACAAGTCTTGGACAATCATTCCAAAGTGTTTGAAACTCCCAAAGGACTCCCACCTATTTGTGATAATGATCATGCTATTCATTTGATTCCAGGAAGTGTTCCTCCAAACATCAGGCCTTATAGATATCATTATGTCCAAAAGAGTGAAATTGAACGTATGATTGCAGAAATGTTGGAGGCAGGTATAATTCAACCTAGTCAAAGTTATTTCTCTGCTCCTGTAGTATTGGTACACAAGAAGGATGGATCATGGCGCATGTGTTTGAATTATAGGGAGCTCAATAAGCTCACAATTAAAGATAAATTTCCCATTCCTGTGATTGATGAATTATTGGATGAATTACATGGAGCAATTTATTTTACCAAGTTGGATCTTCGTTCAGGATATCATCAAATTAGAATGAAGACTGAAGATATTCCAAAAACAAGATTTCGAACTCATGAGGGTCATTATGAATTTTTGGTCATGCCTTTTGGCCTTACCAATGCACCTTCTACATTTCAAGGGTTGATGAATTCCATTTTCAAACCCTTCCTTAGAAAATTTGTGCTATTATTTTTTGATGTATACTAATCTACAGCAGGTCTTGGAAGGATCATGTTGAACATGTTGACAGGGTGCTCAAACTATTGCAGGAGAAACAATTATATGCAAAAAAATCCAAATGTTTCTTTGGAGTACAAGAGGTGGAATATCTGGTTCATATTGTATCTCACGAGGGTGTTAAATTAGACCCTAAAAAAATTAAAGCCATTAAGGAATGGAAAGTCCCCACAACTATAAAGAAGTTGCGAGGATTTCTCGGGTTAACAGGGTATTATCGCAAGTTTGTTAAGAATTATGGGAGAATAGCAGCACCTCTAACAACATTATTGAAGAAAGATGCATTTTCATGGACTCCTGGAGCAACTAAGGCCTTTGAACATCTTAAAGAGGCAATGTGCCTAGCACTAGTCTTAGCTATGCCAGACTTCACAAAAACCTTTATTGTGGAATGTGATGCCTCAAGAAATGGAATTGGTGCTGTTTTAATGCAAGAAGGAAGACCCATTTCTTTTGAAAGTCATCCAATCAAAGGAAAGTATTTACAGAAACCTATTTATGATAAGTAAATGTTAGCAATACTGCATGCACTAAAGAAATGGCGAACTTACCTAATGGGAAGACACTTCAAGGTAAAAACTGATCATGATAGTCTTAAACACTTTTTGGAACAAAGACTATCTTCGGAAGAGCAGCAAAAATGGGTCACAAAGATGTTGGGTTATGACTTTGAAATAATCTACAAAAAAGGAAAGCTTAATGTTGTTGCAGATGCACTCTCAAGAAAGAATGAAGAGGTGAAGCATTGCTTTGTGCCATTTCTATTATCCAACCAGATTGGATAACCGAAGCAAGAGATGAATGGAAGAAGGACAAAGATGTATGGACACTCATTCAAAAGTTGCAGCAAGATCCTAGTACATCCGATACATTTAGTTGGAAAAATGATTCCTTATGGTACAAAGATCGCTTATATCTTTGTAAGAATTCCCAACTAAAACAAAAGATTCTTTTGGAATTGCACACTTCTCCTTTAGGAGGACACTCAGAATTTTTAAAAACTTACCATAGGGTGAAGAAAGATTTTTTTTGGGATGGCCTTAAATCTGATATTCAAAAGTTTGTGGCGGAATGTTTGGTTTGCCAGCAGAATAAAGTTGAGACAATTAAGACCCCGGGACTTCTACAACCTTTATCCATTCCAAGTCAACGTTGGGGGAGATTTCAATGGATTTTATCACAGGTTTACCTAAGTCCGAAGGAAAGAGTGTCATCATGGTGGTAGTTGATAGACTTACCAAGTATGCACACTTTGTGCATTATCTCATCCATTTAAAGCAAGTACAGTTGCTACTACATTTATGGACAGAATTCAAAAGCTACATGGAAGCCCAAGGGTTATTGTGAGTGACAGAGATTCCATTTTTACTGGAAATTTTTGGACGGAGTTATTTTCTTGTTTGGGTACTCAATTAGCTCATAGCTCATCTTATCATCCTCAATCTGATGTTCAAATTGAGATAGTAAATAAATTTTTGGAAGGATATATTCGTTGTTTTTTATATGATAAAAAAACACAATGGTTCAAGTGGTTACCTATCGCTGAATGGTGGTATAACACTTCCTTCCATACTGCAGCAAAAATGACCCCATTTATGGCACTTTATGGATATCATCCACCATCCATCACATCATCTTTAAGAGAAAATTTGAAGGTTCAAGCAATGGAATATCACATCGAGCATCAACAAGAAGTTCTCCAACTCTTAAAGGATAACCTGAATTTGGCACAAAATCGAATGAAACAACAGGCAGATCAACATCGCAGCGAGAGAAGTTTTGATGTAGGAGATTGGGTATTTTTACGGCTACAACCATACAAACAAATGTCCCTCAAGCAAGCTAAAAAGGATAATAAATTATCACCAAAGTACTATGGTCCTTACAAGGTGTTGCAAAAGATTGGTTCTATGGCATACAAATTGGAGCTTCCTGCTTCTTCGCGAGTACATCCAGCTTTCCATGTTTCATGCTTAAAAAAGGTTATAGGTGAAAATCTTCCAGTTCAAACAATATTGCCAGAACTTGATGAGGAAGGAAAAATCATATTGGAACCCGAAGCGGTCATGGAAACAAGAACTCGACAGCTACGGAATCGATCAATTTCAGAGTATCTCATCAAGTGGAAGAACTTACCCACTGAAGATTCTACATGGGAGGACGAGAATTTTATACAGAAGCACCCAGAGCTACTCAAGCGTTGAGGACAACACTTTTTTGAAGGAGAGGGGCATGTTAGGTCCCTATATTACTAGTATAGTTCCTTATTGTTGTTAGTGTAACCCCCTTATTGTTATTATTGTACCCCTGTAACCCCCATATTGTTATTATTGTGCCCTTAAATTATTATTGTTAGGTCGGCTA
>CM076576.1:598152715-598329021 GCA_034641835.2 Pinus albicaulis
GGAGGAAGGAAGAAGAAGAAAAGAACACAGAGGAAAGGGAGGATGACATGCTGGACGACCTTGAGGTAACCCCTCTCGATATACCTCTGGGCCGTACAAAACTCTCTGATGTCAGATCGCCCCATGTACAGGAAGAAGATGTGTTTGACTTGAATAGGCTCACATTTGATCAGTTTTCATTCAAAATATGGCAAGAGAAGAGGAGGTCACTGGCACAAAGTCCCTCTACCTCATCCGCAGTGTCAACAGGCAAGGATATAGTTTTGGATACCAGGACTAATCTGGTAATGATAGCATCAGCAGGTACCGCCTTCGCTGTAGCTACGGAAGAGAATGTAACCCGAATGAGTAGAGAAATAGTATCTCTACAAAACAGACTGCACGCAGCTGAGCAACGCGAAAAGATAGCAGGGCAGGAGAAAGCAGAACTGCAAGCAGAAGTCCAGCAACTTCGAAACCAAGCTCTACCAGCAAATGAAGTCTCGCTTGCCATTTTCAAGGAGTGTGAGGTGTTGGAAGTGACTATGAGACAGGTATATGGTGAAATGTTCACCATTAAACAAACAGTCGCTCCTCTGGCAAGAGCACGAACGGAAACCAGGCAAAGACAAGAGCAGCTTAGAGAGGCTTCACAGGCTTTAGACCGGATGATGGGTTGGATAATACAGCACCCTCAGGCACCTGAAAATTTTCCTAAGAGGGACTGGATTCACACGCAGGATGCAAAGGTTCAACTCCGCATGGCAATGCAATCTGGAGACAAATTGTCCAAAGACCTGGACAAAGTAATGTCCTTGTACAACCACCTGATTAGTGGTATCGACTCAATGCATACGTTGCATCACATTCCATCACTTGGGGCATTAGAAGAAGAGAAAGCCTGGGAACAAGTAGACCAGGACATCCAATCGTTTTTGCAACCTATCAAGCAAGCCGCAGCTGATCCAGAACCCTCGGCATCTCAAGAGCATCTTAGTAAATTCATCGCCACTCCAGTGCGGATTTATACCAAGCTTGCATCGCTTTCAAATCAGATCGGACAGAAAAGAGAGACTTTAGTACCAAACACTTTGGAATGTGTGCATAGGCTGAAGGAGGAGGTACCTCTGGTTGCCCCCATAGCAGCAGAATACAGGACATGGCAGGATTTCCTGAAGGAGTAACAGATTGTCGTCCCTGACCTTAATATTTCACGGCCTGGCAGCAGCAAGTCCTGAGCAACAAGTAAAGCCAGGTCGCAAGTCGCACCAACAGGACAGGTCGCAGGTCACATCTCCTACCTAGGTCGCAGGTCGCGTCTCCTACCTAGGTCGCAGGTCGCATCACCTACCCAGGTCGCAGAATGAGTGGGTCGCAAGGTAACCCAACGGTCAAGGAGGAGAACAGTCAAGGGAACCCAACGGACAGTTTTGGCATTATAAATACTTCCTTCGGGAACTTGTAATGGGGCTTTTCTTTTTTGGGAAAACTCAAGAGCTACATGCAATTGTATTGAAAGATTCTACACTTGAGCATATGAATATAGAGTCTTGTTAAAATACCCTATGGTTATGATGTGTTTTGTTGTATGAACACTTTGCGTATTTCTTGTACAGTTTCAGAATATCCTATGATTAATGAAGCTGCACTATTCATGTCATCGTTTATGCGTCATGGCTATCCGTGTTGTATCAATGATGTTCATTTTATTATCTGTTCTATTAATGAATGTTAATGAACTATTTTGTTAACATTTCGTTTCATCTCTCAGGAAGTGGAGAGGTATCTTATCATAAAGAACTATTTCTTTTGTGATCAGACTACCGTACAAGCATTACCCCACAAAAGATGTGTTGCTAATGACATCTCTTGAGGTGTACGTGCTTTATCTATAATCTTGCTACGCATAGTGTTTGATTCGTGTTTAACATATCAATCTTGTATTCTGTATCATGTGAGAATCCAACGGACAATTTTGGCATTATAAATACTTCCTTCGGGAACTTGTAAAAGGCTTTTCTTTTTGGGGGGAAAACTCAAGAGCTACATGCAATTGTATTGAAAGATCCTACACTTGAGCATATGAATATAAAGTCTTGTTAAAATACCCTATGGTTATAATGTGTTTTGCTGTATGAACACTTTGCGTATTCCTTGTACAGTTTCAGGATATCCTATGATTAATGAAGTTGCACTATTCATGTCATCGTTTATGCGTCATGGCTATCCGTGTTGTATCAATGATGTTCATTTCATTATCTGTTCTATTAATGAATGTTAATGAACTATTTTGTTAGCATTTCGTTTCATCTTTCAGGAAGTGGAGAGGTATCTTATCATAGAGAACTATTTCTTTGTGATCAGACTACCGTACAAGCATTACCCCACAAAAGATGTGTCGCTAATGACATCTCTTGAGGTGTACGTGCTTTATATATAATCTTGCTACGCATAGTGTTAGATTCGTGTTTAACACATTAATCTTGTATTCTGTATCATGTGAATAAGTGTATGTCCGCAGGTTCAAACAGGTTCTTTTGAGACCGAAGGGAAGTCATCTTAAGTGGTAGCCGGACCCACACCCCGGACGGGATCCCTACTCCAAACGGTTTAAGGTCTAATTGGGACTTTCTACCGGGGAGATCCCCTACTGTTGGCCGGACAAATTTTTCCGTCAACAGAATTGGCGCTAGAAGGAGGGCCTGATGGCAGCCTCCCAGCACACAACAAACATCCCATCACAAACTCCCCAAGGGGAGGTCATAAACAATGAAACTATCCCTCCTCCTCTAGAAGATATTCCAGGGAGGGAGCTTCGATATTATGAAATCACTAGGGAGCAGCTGAGAGCCTTGCGCCCAGCTGCTCGAGATATTATCAACCATTTACGGTACACTCCAATCATGGAATACCTTGCCCATACTAGAACTCCGCCCGAGAACATCACCCGTAACGGTGCCATCGCTAGTACCATACCCGAGCTCGTAAATCTCATGTTGGAAGACCTCGCAAATGCCGTTGAAGAAAATGATCCTATCCTCCAAGAGGGCGAAGAGTTTACTGACACCGAGCCTTTCCCCGACTCCCAGCCTAACCAGACTCGACAAAACAACAACCAGGCACACCCCCCACCCGGGGATGGTGAGGGAGGCAGAGGCCGAGGAAATATAGACGGGGGGAATAGGGCTCGTAGAAATGAAGGAGATAGGAATAGAGGCCGAGGGGCCGGAGGTAGAGGAGACAGAGGCCGAGGCCAAGGAAACCAAGCTCGCAACCACCACCCAAACCCAGTAAGGCCTCCTGTAAACAACTTGGGATATCTTAGAGATTTTCTGCACCGTGGGAGACACCAAGACGAACACTCCCGTCACGAGTCAGAAGCATCGGTCTCAGGTTCGGAAGGTGAATCTGAACATCAGTTTAGGCAACACCAGCGGGCGAGAAGAGTGCAACCCCTGGCCTGGATGGCTCAATCCCCATTAAACCTTTTAGGCCCGCTCCAAGATCTGCCTAGACATCCAGAGAAACATCTCCCTAAGTTCAACCCTGAGAAGGGCACCTTAGCTGAAGATCATATCAGCAGCTTCTATTTGTCTCTGCAAATCATGAGAGTCCAGTCCGATGATGTCGCGTGTCGACTGTTTCCCCATACCCTCGAAAACAAGGCAGCCACTTGGTACCGCTCTCTCCCCAGTGCCTCTATCACTTCGTGGGAACAATTCCGTCGCACTTTCCTGCATAAGTTTTCAGAAGATAAAACTCCTTCCATGCTTCTAACTAAACTGAGCACCATCAAGTGTCATAAAAAGGAAAAGGTTAAGGACTTTAACCAACGCTTCGCTACCATACTGCAGAAATTTCCTCCAAACTTAGCGTTGGATGACTCAATCACCATTGACTACTACACCAAAGCCCTACCTAGAGATATTGCAGTTTTCGTCAAACGTGAAGCCCGCGCTAACCTTACGGCTAATTATGAGGCTGCTCTCGCTGTGGAAAAAGACATGCTTTCGATAGGAGCCATCGATCACGAAGGGAGAGATGATCACAAGCCTAACACAAAAAGAGGTCAGTCCTCCACTCCTAAGACTACTGATAGGGATAGAGATGCTTTTGATTTTGAAAGCATGGCCAAAACGCTCAAGCATTTAACAAATGAAGTCACTGACCTCAGGAGAAAGGGCGCAGAAGCCACAACTAGTAGTAGACCGCCCAAACCTTTTTTCAGAAAAAGTAATCCCAATACTAACAGACCTCCGTCCAACACAAATACTGCTCTCAATGTGGAAGAGATAGGGAAAGATAATTTCTGTTCTTTCCACCAAGCTGCCCATTCCGAGAAAACATGCCCTCAATGGATTGGCAGCATGACAGCAGTAGTTAATCAGCTTTTAGATGATCAAACTCCGGGGGATGTGACGGAGGATGAGTTTTCAGATCACGATGAAGATCCGCCCTCAAATGAAGAACCAGGATCCTCTATCCTTGCTTTTGACATAATTCGAGGTGGAGAAAACCTTACCCCTATCGATATTTACATGGCAGATGCTCCCAAGGATCAGCCCGTGCGGAATTATAGCCTCAGAAGCAAAGGACCTGTTCCCGAACAGTCTTATGAAGACAAGAAAAGGGCTTTCCTAAGGAAAATCCTGCCCCCTGGGAACGGAAAACAATCTGTCCCGGAAAAAATTCCCAACAACACTACCCGAGCGAGTCAAAAGAGCAAACTTCCAACAGAATCCTCTAAGACTTCCGCCGAGCCTAGCCCTCAACCAGAGCCCAGCTATAACATTGTTGAAGATATGAAGAAAACAAGAGCAAACATTTCTCTCTATGAGTTGGCCCGCATTACTAATCAAAAGGAGCTCATTCTTAAGGCTTTCGCAAATACTTCAGCTACGAAAACTGTGAGCAACACGTCTGCGCAAGCCGGACCAGATGTACAATCCATAGTAAACGCCATCAATACAAACTCTAGAGGATCCACACCCCCTTTCTTTTTGTCCTTCGAGATTTTCAACTTCAATGTCCACAACTGTCTAGTCGACTCCGGTGCCTCTACAAACGTCATGCCTTTATCTGTCTGTAAGAAACTTAACATTCGCCCGGAGAAGACTGATGCAAAAATCATACAACTCGATAGATCACAAGTACCCGCCATAGGGGAATTGAACAATGTCATCATCCGCTTGTCATCAGACTCTAGGGTCCATCAGTGCATTGACATTGTGGTTGTCGATATCCCGGAAGCATACGGCCTATTGCTCAGTAGAGATTGGTCCAGCAAATTACAAGGCTACTTCGCCACCGATTGGTCCCACTTGTGGCTTCCTTACAAGGGGCAGAATAATCAGATCAGAGTAGAGAGTGAACCCTATATGAAACACACCGTCACTGATCTGGATGCCGTTAATGAACCCATCAACTTTGCACAAGAAGAGCTCGGCATGTGCTTTCTGGAAGAAATATTTGGATGCTACCAACCCCCGCAATCTCCTATAGGCCCCGAGGTTCAATCTGAATTAGCCTTTGTCACAGAAGAACAAGTTATCCCTGACTTACCACCAGCAGGGACCCCTCCAAAACCTAGTACCCCGAAGGAGCCGGAAAGTGACATGTGGACCTTGTATTATGACGGTTCCAAGACCCATGATGGAGCCGGTGCTGGTTGCATATTGCTTGACCCGCGCAAAAATAAATACTTAATCTCATGCCGGATAGAGTTCCAGTGCACCAACAATTCTGCTGAGTACGAGGCGTTAATCCTCGGACTCAAAAAAGCACTGGATTTGAAGGTAAAATGTTTGCAGGTCATTGGAGATTCCGAGATTATCACCCGCCAGGTACGCAACACTATTCACTGTTTATCTCCGCATTTAAAGGCGTATCAACAAGAGGTATGGCGATTGATTTCTGGTTTTGATGCATTTGGAATTAAATCTGTCCTTAGGATGCACAATGCAGCAGCATATACTCTGGCCAATGCTGCTGCTAGATTCACCCCTTTGAGGGACGGTTTTTCTATTGAAATTGTATATAGGCCCTCTGTGCCAGACAATATTTCTAATTTACGCGTTTTTAACGATGATCAACAGATTTTGGACTTTATGTGCAATACTGAAGTGTTCAAGGACGCGGAAATAGATGAGGAAGAACATGAGCATGCGCTACAGAAAAAGAATGATGAACGCAAAGAGAACATTATGCCCAAGGGGGTGGTATCACTAGAAAAGATGTTTGATCTGCAAAACCGATTCCGCAGGCCTCCGAACACCAAAGTGCAAAGTTCTATATTGGCACACCGGCAAGTAAACTTGGGGTCAGATGAGAACCCTAAGTTCGTTAACCTTGGCAAAGACTGCAGTGATGAAGAGGCACGGGCTTTCACCCAGTTATTCCGGAAGTATCGTGATGTATTTGCTTGGACATATGAAGATCTACGTACATACGATACTCATATCATTCAGCATGTAATACCCATGAGGGAAGGCGTTAAACCCTTCCAACAGAAACTCAGAAAAGTGCATCCAGCTTTGGAGCCAATGATTCTAAAAGAACTTAAGAAGCTCTTGGATGCGCGCATTATTTTCAAAGTTCGTCACTCCACGTGGGTGTCGAATCTGGTACCTCTGCGAAAGAAGTCTGGTGAGATCCGCTTGTGTGTAGATTTCCGAAATCTGAATCGGTCCTCAAACAAAGACAACTACCCGGTGCCCCCCATGGAACAGATATTACAAGCTGTGTCTGGATCTGAGATGTTCTCCCTATTGGATGGTTTCTCCGGCTATAACCAGGTGCTGGTAGCTGAACCGGACAGACTGAAAACCACATTCCGAACAAAATGGGGAACCTTCGCTTTCAGACGCATGCCCTTTGGCTTGATCAATGCAGGGGCAACTTTCCAACGAGCCATGGACATAGCCTTCCGCGGTTTAATAGGGCAGAGCGTGGTGGTTTATTTGGACGATGTTACTGTATTTTCAAAACGCAGGGGCGATCATTTACGCCACCTCAAGAAAATCTTCGAGAGGTGCAGGAGGTACGGAATATCGCTCAATCCTAAAAAGAGCATTTTCGCTGTGGCAGAGGGAAACTTGCTAGGCCACATTATCACTAAACAGGGCATTGTGGTTGATCCGGAATGGGCTAAAGCCATCGCTCAGATTCTACCCCCAAGCAACAAGAAAGCAATGCAATCCTTCCTGGGGAAGATTAATTTTGTCCGTAAATTCATTTCAGATTTCGCGCAGATAGTCAGACCACTGCAGGGAATGATTAAAAAGAATGCTGTGTTCCAATGGAATCCCCCAGAGAAAGAGGCCTTCGATAAAATCAAAAAGGCTATAGCTGAAACTCCTTCCCTCCAAAGTCCAGATTTTGATAAAGGTTTCATCCTATACACTTTCACTTCAGACTCCTCGCTTGCGGCTGTCCTCACGCAGAAAGATAATAACAACGATGAACGGCCCATTTCTTTTATGAGCACCGGTCTACAGGGAGCTGAATTAAACTATCCGGAAATTGACAAGCAAGCCTATGCGGTTTACAAGGCCGTAAAACATTTTAGGCCCTATATCTTGAAAAATCATGTCACGGTTTTTGTACCGCACCCAGCAGTCCGCTCACTTTTCGTACAGCAAGAACTAGGCGAAAGGTGGGGCAACTGGATGGCATGTTTACAAGAATACGATTTAGAGTTTAGACCAGCACATACCGTTAAAGGACAGGGTTTATGTCAAATGGCTGCAGAGGCTGCAAGTGCTCATGAGATTGAGGAGGAATGTTGGGAACAAGAGATTGACATGTATCAGAGCGACCATGTGCCTCAGCAAAATAGCCCTTCTTGGTATTCTGACATTTCGAGATATCTGGCCCAAGGCACGATGGACCCTGCTCTTACTGCCCGACAGAAACGCGCAATAAGACTAAAAGCCGCATCTCACCAACTGATCCAAGGTAAGTTGTTCAAGAAACACCATGATGGGGTCCTGTTACGCTGCTTGGAAACTAACGAAGCACAGAAAATCTTAACTGAGTTGCATGACAGACCAGCTGGAGGTCATTTTTCCGGAGATACCACTGCCCATAAGATAATGCGTGCAGGATACTATTGGCCTACTCTTTTCAGAGACGCGCATGCGTATGTTCGGAAATGCATTCAGTGCCAGAAGTTCGCCAACCGAGAAGCACGGCCAGCCGCACCACTACTCTCAGTAGCAGTAGAGGAACCTTTCCAACAATGGGGTTTGGACGTAATTGGGGAAATATTACCTCACTCTTCTAAACAACATCGGTATATCCTTACGGCCACTGATTACTTCACCAGGTGGGTCGAGGCAACCCCGTTACGCCGAATCAACGATCAAGAGGTAATAGAATTCCTCACGCATTCCATCATGACCAGGTTTGGCGTTCCGACTTCTTTAGTTTTTGATAATGCGACTTATTTCTCATCTTTTAAGTTATATGATTTTGCGCTGGAAAATGGAATTATTTTGAAACATTCTGCAAACTACTATCCCCAGGGAAATGGATTAGCTGAGTCCACTAACAAGAACCTCATCCGGATTATTAAGAAGACCCTTCTATCCCACCAGCGCAACTGGCACAATGCCCTTCACAATGCACTGTGGGTTGACCGTATTACTCCCAAGTCCTCTTTAGGCACCTCCCCATTTTTCCTCGTGTATGGAAAAGAAGCTGTTCTACCTTCTCATCTATCTCTCCCGGCCCTCCAACTGTCCCAAGAATGTCATGGCACCCCGTGTCCCACCTTGCAGAACCAAATCGACACCTTGCTGAAATTGGAGGAAGAAAGGCAAAAGACCCGGGAAAAGTTTGCCATCCATCAGAGCCGAATCAAAAGATGGTTTGATAAAAAGTCCGCGGGAAATAAAATTTTTGAAGTAGGAGACCTGGTCCTTAAGTGGGATAAATCCCATGAGGAAAAGGGGAAGCATGCTAAGTTTCAAGCACTTTGGACAGGCCCGTTCCAAATTAATGAAAAGATAGGATCACACACATTCAGATTACAAACCCTTGATGGACGAGTCGAGGTCCTCCCGGTAAACGGGCATGACCTCAAACACTATTTCACTTAATAGCCCTTCGAGGGATGTCTGGTTTTGTACCATAGTTCCTTGTCTTTTATTTGTTAAAAAAAAAAAATAATAATAAAAAAAAAAATAAAAATAAATAAATATATATATATATATAAATAAAATGGAATAAAAACCTAAGGAAGGATTTGTTAGAGCTACGCAGATTGGCATACTGCAGCAGGTTCTCCGCTGATGGAAAGCCTTTCCCGATAAACTCAAAGGCGGCGAAAGTTTGTTTGCCCTCCACACCTAAAGGTAGCACATTACCAAGCACAAGTCATCAAGCAGGAGAGCTTACCTCGCCAGTCTGAGAGGGTGTCCACAAAAGAAAATGCAGTGTAAATGGTAACCGGACCAGAAGGGAAGAGAGATACTCTATGCTACGATAGGGCGTCTGGGAAAAACCAAAGTCCTCATACCAGACCAGGAACAACCTCTCTGCAAGCAAAATAAGTCGGGATCCCTCATCCGCCCAGGCCAAATGGCCATTTCAAATAAGTGCCATAAGCACATCTAAATAAGTGCCTCGGGCACATTCAAAATAAGTGCAATAGCACACAAATAAGGGTAAAGGATTGAGAAAGGCTTCCTGCGCAGAGAGGTGATGTAACGACTCCGCCGGGGTACTGACCAGGCTCGCTGGCAGCGGAGCAACGTTCACGATTCCTAGGCAGTGACTCCGCCGGGATCGAGAGGTTCGCTGGCAGCGGAGCAACACGATGAGGACAAAATAATTGTACCAGACCCTGTGGCTGCCTGGAGTTCTCCAACCCTTCCAGTCCGGAGACCTGAAGAAAGAATTTGTTTGAATGGCGCCCAACCGGACCAGCAGGTTGAGCAACCCAGCTAGATGCCGAAGGCTAGGAAATGGCAACCACAAGGTAAAAGAGGACAGTTAGCATAAGCCCCTCCCTCCCCCCGCAAAGACCAACCATCAGCAGAGACTCTGAGTTCGTCCAGTGAATCGCCATTTGTTGCAGTCTCTACAACACCCTCCAAAATTTTGACCACCATTTCAAAATTTTCGGAGCCCCGTAAAAACAAAGAGAAATTGCTAAGTCACTAAGTCGCAAAAGTAAACAATTCATGAAAACTGCGACCTAGCGACCTAGCGACCCCGCGACCTCAGGTCGCCAGGTCGCCAGGTCGCAGATCCCCTAAACTGATGACAAATGCGACCTTGCGACCTCGCGACCTCGGGTCGCCAGGTCGCCAGGTCGCCAGGTCGCAATTTTGTCATTTTCAGAAAATCGCGACTTAGGGACCTTGCGACCCAACGACCCCAGGTCGCCAGGTCGCAAGGTCGCCAGGTCGCAAAACTCAAAGTTTGACAAATCTGCGACCCAGCGACCTGCATTAATTGCCCGCACGTGCGACTTTCTATAAAAGGGAGGTCGCAGGTCGCATTTTTCACATTCAGCGATTTGTAAGGAAAATGCCTCTGACAGCTCAACTGACGAGTTTTTTCCGGGTAAGTTGCCATTTCTTCCTGCTGTTTCCGTTTTAATGATTTTCTTACTAAACCCATCTCCCCTTTAGCCTTTAAATTGTCTTTTGGTTGAGCTTTGATGTTTTCTGAGGTTTTTGTAAATTATATGTTGCATGAATTGCCCAAAACCTCGTTGTTTGTTGTTTCACCCCATGGCATCATCCCTTTGCCTTGAAATAATGCGACAGCTCCCCCTGGGCCCAGAAATCTTGTAAATTCCCAAGAGAAGGGGGGCAAAAGAGTTCAAGGCCGCGCGCGCAAAAACCCCGGCAAGCCAGTCTGCGACCTGCGACCCAGCGACCTAGTCGCAAGGCCGCAGAGTCGCATTTTCTCCATTTTTTGGGATTTGCAACCCTGCGACCCAGCGACCTAGTCGCTAGGTCGCTAGGTCGCGTTTTCCCATTTTTCGGAGATCTGCGACCTAGCGACCTAGCGACCCAGCGACCCCAGGTCGCCAGGTCGCAAGGTCGCAAGGTCGCGCCAGGGCCCTGTTTGTGCGATCCGCGACCCAGCGACTCAGCAGTCCAGTTTTGCATTAACGCAGCTAGATTTCATCACTAAATTGTAACTGGTTTTTATCACCATGTCGTTCTTATCGTGGGACTCCTTTCTGAATTTGACAGGTGAAACTCAAGAAAACATAGAGTGCATACCTGTGCTCTCAGATTCTAGTGACATGGCGCCCCCGCTATCTCGGAGGAAGGACAAGAAAAAGGTGGAAGAGATTGATGAGCTGGAGGTGGTGTCCCCACCCCCAATATACCGAGATACACTATGTACTTTTTCAAAAGACGACAGCATGAGATGGTACCAGATTTATCAGGAGTTCGCCAAACTGGAAGAAGAATTTCCAGAAGATCTCCCAGACCGGGAAGTATACTTGGCGGTAAAGAGATCCAAACTACATCTGGCAGGGGCGCATCCAGCCATATTCCCATGTCCGGAGGTCATAGACTGGATCATACAAAAGACAGACCCCGAGAATTTTGTGATCAGGGATCACCAAGGCAGAGCTTTCACTACACTAGTAGGCTCGGATGCACACATTTATTATTCACTGCCTCGCCCAAACGAGCATTTCTCTCCAGAATGGGCTGCTGCTCACGCCGTTCCAATAGTTGATACTATTAAACAATGGTGGGAGGAGCCCGAGAAGTTCAAGGTAAAAAAGAACCAAGAGTACCCACGATTAGCGGCTTTGAGAGCAAGGTTTACAAATTGGTTGCCTTCGTAGCACAGACTTTATGGGCGCGGTTGCTCCATGTCGGCGGCGGTTGGGCTACTGTCATGGAGTATGTGACAACACGGGGCACTCGTTTCAACTGGCCGACATGCGATGGCGTCGATGTGGAATAGCCGAACTCGGCATTGACCTTTTGGAGGAAGGAATGCCCGCGAGAATTTTCACATGGCCTCTTACCTATGAAGCCTTTGTCTACGCGAGAGTAGGTTTGATGGATGGCCGCACAAGCTGGGACCGAAACCCAATCACGCGCGATTGTCTGTAACTCAAAGGTATTTTGGGGGTCCAAATACAAGCAGGAATATAGACCGATTCCCAAATATTTATTCCCTCTGCGTACGGAACATTTATTTATTGAACGCCCCTATGCACTTGGGGCGGGCCAAGGAAACGCTAGTTAAAGTGGGACACTGGTTCCCTTTCCCAGGATACACCTTCATCCGAGTTTTTGGAACTTACAAGGCGCCACATGCTATGCCTCACTTCGTGACAGACAAAATTCTTATCTAGGAAGTATGTTTTCAAATGTCACACGGATTCTCCAACATCTTGTCTAGAGGAAAAAAGAAGCCATGGCCCACGTTACCCCTCACCATTGGTGCATTCACAGTTAAAGACTTCAAGGAAGTAATAGCGGAAGCAGAAGCAATGAGAGGTTATCACTTTGGGGCGCTTGAAAACAGAACATACGACCCAGAGAGGATAGTTCCTGAACATTGCCGGAAGGCTAATTTCAGGTGGACTTATCAACACCTTGAGCGCCCGGCGGAAGATGAGAGAAGGAACTGGTATAATGCTGAAAGACAACTCGCTCCGGAAATTGCCGTTGTCCAGGAAGACTCAGATGATTAGAACTTAGAAGACAGAAGGCGTCAGTTAGGAGGTGCCTCTTCATCTATACTCAGGAAATCTCGAATCAACACAGGGCCAACTCCATCCATCAAACAAAAGGAAGCAGAGGCAAAAGCCCAGCAAGAAAGGGAGAAAAAGCTAAAAGAAGATGAGGGCGTGCCCAGTGCAACGACAGCACAAAATAAGAAGGCCGGCCAAAAGAAGCCGGGAAAGAAAGGGAAGACAAGGAGGCACAGCGCGGCCAAGGAGCAGGCGCAGGCGAACTGGACAAGGCGAGAGGCCGAACGCCGAAAGCCGAACGGTAGGCTGCGGTGAACGGAAGAAGAGGGCCGAGATAGAAGCGAAGGTGAACGGCGGAGGAAGGAAGAAGAAGAAAAGAACACAGAGGAAAGGGAGGATGACATGCTGGACGATCTTGAGGTGACTCCTCTCGACATACCCCTGGGCCGTACAAAACTCTCTGATGTCAGATCACCCCATGTTCAGGAAGAAGATGTGTTTGACTTGACCAGGCTCACATTTGATCAGTTTTCATTCAAAATCGTGAGGAGGTCACTGGCGCAAAGTCCCTCTACCGCATCCACAGTAGCAACAGGCAAAGACATAGTCCTTGATACCAGGACTAATCCTGTAATGATAGCATCAGCGGGTACTGCTTTCGCCGCAACTACGGAAGAGAATGTAACCCAAATGAGTAGAGAAATAGTATCTCTACAAAATAGATTGCACGCAGCTGAGCAACGCGAGAAGAGAGCAGAGCAAGAGAGAGCAGAATTGCAAGCAGAAGTTCAACAACTTCGAAACCAGGCTCCACCAGTAAATGAAGTCCCGCTGGCCATTTTCAAGGAGTGTGAGGTGTTGGAAGTGACCATGAGGTAGGTATATGGTGAAATGTTCACCATCAAACAAACAGTCGCTCCACTGGCAAGAGCACGAGCGAAAACCAGGCAAAGACACGAGCAGCTCAGAGAGGCTTCACAGGCCTTAGACAGGATGATGGGCTGGACAATACAGTACCCTCAGGAACCTGAAAATGTGCCTAAGAGGGATTGGATTCACACGCAGGATTCAAAGGTTCAACTCCGCATGGCGATGCAATCTAAAGACAAACTGTCTAAGGACCTGGACAAAGTAATGTCCTCGTACAACCACCTGATCAGTGGTATCGACTCAATGCATACGTTGCACCACATTCCATCGCTTGGGGCATTAGACGAAGAGAAAACCTGGGAACAAGTGGACTAGGACATCCAATCATTTTTGCAACCTATCAAGCAAGCCGCTGTTGATCCAGAGCCCTCAGCATCTCAAGAGCATCTGAGTCAATTCATTGCCACTCCAGCGCGGATTTATACCAAGCTTGCCTCGCTTTCAAATCGGATCCGGACGAGAGGAGACCTTGGTACCAAACGCTTTGGAGATATTGCATAAGTTTGAAGGAGGAGGTACCTGCAGTTTGCCCCCATAGCAGCGAGAATACGGAGACCTTAGCGAGTTTCTGAAGAACAGCAGTTGTCGTCACGGCCTTAATATTTCACGGCCGTGGCCCGACAGGTCATGAGCAACAAGTAAAGCCCGGTCGCAAGTCGCACCGACGGACGGTCGCGGTGCATCTCCTACCCTGGGTCGCGAGGGCCATCTCCTACCGAGGTCGCAGAGAATGAGTGGGTCGCAAGAGTAACCCAACGGTCAAGAGAAGCTGACAGTCAAGGAAACCCAACGGACAATTTTGGCATTATAAATACTCCTACGGGACATTGTAAAAAGGGCTTTTCTTTTTTGGAAATAACTCAAGGGCTACATGCAATTGTATTGAAAGATTCTACACTTGAGCATATGAATATAGAGTCTTGTTAAAATACCATATGGTTATGATGTTTTTTGCTGTATGAACACTTTGCGTATTCCTTGTACAGTTTCATAATATCCTATGATTAATGAAGCTGCACTATTCATGTCATCGTTTATGCGTCATGGCTATCCGTGTTGTATCAATGATGTTCATTTTCTTATTTGTTCTCTTAATGAATGTTAATGAACTATTTTGTTAGCATTTCGTTTCATCTTTTAGGAAGTGGAGAGGTATCTTATCATAAAGAACTATTTCTTTTGTGATCAGACTACCGTGTAAGCATTACCCCACAAAAGATGTGTTGCTAATGACATCTCTTGAGGTTTACGTGCTTTATCTATAATCTTGCTACGCATAGTGTTTGATTCGTGTTTAACACATTAATCTCGTATTCTGTATCATGTGAATGAGTGTATGTTTGCAGATTCAATCAGGTTGTTCGAGACCGAAGAGAAAGTCATTTAAGCGGTAGCCGGACCCACACCCCGGACGGGATCCCTACTCCAAACGGTTCAAAGTCTAATTGGGACTTTCCACCGGGGAGATCCCCTACTGTTGGCCGGACATATTTTCCCGTGTAGGACAGTTAAAATTTTCTAAGTTATGAGTTTTCCTTGCTATAATGTTTTGCCTTAATTATTGGGATATCTGAATCATTCTGCTCAGTTCCAACTCACCCACTTGTCCACTTGCATCTGACATCACATGTGGCCTATGATATTTCTAACATATCACTTGGGTTATCATAATTTTTGTATGTTAGGTTATGTGGCATCACAAATGTGAAATTATGTTGTGTTAGATGTATCATCATTAATAATGTGTTATCTAACATGAGTCATCCTATATGGAACCCAAATCTGGGATATCTAGATTCAGTGTTCCTCTACTCATATTATATATCATAGATATTAGCATCCTATCTCTAAGCCATCCATATATCCAAAATTTCTCTCACCTGACTACTCTTCACTTACATGGTATATGACTTAACATCCAACATCTCATTCTTTATGACATGTGACGTGTCATTCAGATCTATGTATCTATCTCTTCACTTTAATCTTTATGATATTCATTTCTTCTGGATTACAGAATGTCCATCCATCCAAATTTCACTCTAGGAATGATTTTTACCATTCAAATCCTTTTTTCCTCGAATAAAAAACATACAACCTTCCAAATTTTCCTAGAGGAATGATTTTTACCATTTAAATATCTAGAAATGTGGCTATTTGGCTTCCTTAGTAATTTAGTGGTTTCATTTTTTTGTGTTCTCTGTTATGTCCATTCTGCTATTGGTCATAGGTTTTGTCCATTTTTATTTTGGAGATATGGGTTAGTGGTTTTAATTATTTTGGAAGTTGGATTTTTTGTAGCTCATTTTGACTTAGTTTTTTGGAGACTCATAGGGGCATGAAAATCTACCAAAGTTCTAATATGTGTATTGAATACGATTGTCTGATAATGCAATATATCTACCATGTTTCACAGTGACACTTCCTCTGCGTTTCCAGCCTTCCTAGGGACTTACGTGGACTTCCATGATAAGTAAATATTCAATCATTCATTTAATATGACAGCTTTGGACATTTTCCACTGGCGGAAAAAAGAGTTAAAAGACTTATATCGCAAGCATGAATACTCATATTTGACTTAAAAAAAATGGGTGTTGTCAGTTGGGGTCTACTTCTTATCCAAATCTACTCTATAATATGCTGGAAGATACTAACATGTAATGACATTAAAATGCTACAAAATTATTTTGTTTCTCAGCTTGGAGTTCTGTATTTCTTCCCCGACGTTCCTTGCAACCATTCCTGCATATATTCATGTTCATTCGTATACATCGCATCTTCCAAAGAGTGAAAACTCAAAAAATCATTTAGGTTTATCTGAGAATTGATTAAAAATGTTTTTGTTTCTCTTTGGTATATTTTATGGTTAATTTTATCTAAAATACCTCAGAAAATTCTTGCAATCATAAGGCTTACTTGTCTAATTTACAAAATTTGAGTGCTTCAAGAATTATTCGCTTGTAAATTCATTTATGTGTTCAAAATCATATTTTAAACAACTAAAATTCATAATCTTATCAAAAATTGTATTGTTGAATTCCAACAATGAAAAAAAAATATCTAGTTACACTACACCATAGAAAAAAGTCATATTTGGACAACTCAAAGGCTTATTCATTGCAACAAATTGCAGATACATCAATGACCGAAAGCTGGTCATTAACATCACACATACTAGAAATATCATCAGTGGCTAGGCCACTAAAAGCCACACATGTCATCCACCACACAAGGGGGAGCAAGCAAGAGGAAATTTGAACCTAGGTCATTCCCACTGTAGCCACTCCAGATTGTCGTTAGACCACAATACAATAGACACATATATGTTACTCATTAGTCATAAAAGCCTAGTTTCTTGCAGGCAATACCATTTACTTATACAAGCATCATATTACATTGGCTAGGAATAGAGAACAAAAAAACATTCCAAAAACAGTTTCCAACATCCAAAGGTATCTCAAATATAGAAATAGTTTCCAAGTTATATTGGTCAAAAGACAGGTCAAAAATACTAAAAATCTCACTTAATGTAAATCACACCTCTTTTAAAGAATATCAGTGTCCATGGGATCTCAAAATGAACACAAATGGATAACTAACCAGCACTGTATACTCTAATTGTTAATAATCTTGCCACTATTAAAGGGTTGCCTTATTAAAAAGAGACATGGACCTAAAGTACTACCAAATTATATCTATTGCAGTTTGAATTTTGAAACCAATACTTAGACCAAATCCAATTTCCACTAACGGACTTGTTCTTAAACATACCCATCTTTCATATACATATTATTGAAGCGTATGGAGGCAAGCAGCGTAGAAGTGAAAAATATTAGAATGGTCTAAAATTGTAGTTAGCAATGTGAATAAGAAATTAGTATTGGTAGGCTTGCATAGAATTGGACCATACATTAAGCAATAGGGGAGTAATTTTACTTGTAAAGGACCATCGGTTCAACTTCATCAATTACTCAACCAAGGCTTATTTATGGGTATTATGGAATTCATTTATCTTTTGGCCTCAAGCCTTCTAGACTCGGTCATGACCGCAGGATAAGGCTATTGGAACCAGCACATATTCAAATGATAAAGCTAATTTACATTGTTGGATGTTGCATTGGACAATTCATCTTTTGACATATTCAATAACCTTTTCTCTTCCAATGCCAATTATACCATTCTAAGCATACTGGATAGTTTAATTTTCTTATGCGAAACAATAATTTTGATGCACTATCTACATTGCCAAGCTCATATTCTGTTAGTATGGGGAATTTTAAATTTTGATTACATAATGCACTGCTTAGCATATTTATATTAAAAATCTAATTCATATGTCTAAAATGGCTTTCAGGCTCTATACCATTGCAAGATCTGAAATCCTAGAGTCTTGCAAGCCCTTCTTACTCCATTAAAGTTAAGTATGCAGAAAACTAGCTTTTTTTTTCAGTCTCAGCCAGCATTTTTGGTCTCAGAGTAGGATTGATTTTTTCTTCATGACAGAAAAACAAGCTAGAGTTCAGAGCAGGGCCAAGGCAAATGCATTTACTTAAAAGGAATCAAAGAATGACCTTAATAATGTACTAAGAATAAGTCAGGGTTGTGAACGGTCAAGTTATAGGCTTATGACTCTGATAAGTATAGTTGCAAGATTTGAGATATTTACGAGCTAGTTCGAGAATTGTCAGTAGATGTTAGTACATTTTTATTCCAAGGAAGTGTTGAAAAATCCTAGTCTCAAATGTACTAATATCATAAATATGACTGAACATTTGTTTCATCAGAATTGTCAGCAGTTGTTTCAACAGTCTCAACTAGGCTTTTTTCATGTTTTAAAGCACTAGAATCAATTTGTTTCACACCTGAAGAGATCTTACTTATCACCTTTGCATCCCTGTTCTCTTTATTAAAAATGTCACTCTTGACATTTCTTGCATTTTGCATGGCAGGAGTTTGTTTCTTCAGAATGTCACCGAGACCAGGCATACCATCGTCTTCTTTACAAGATTTTACAGAGGTTCTCTGTGTTTCATATTCATTAGCATTTGCTGCTGCTGCCAACTTCTCTCTTTCCAACCTTGAAACACGTTTAATGAGGACTTGATCAAGACTTTCAGCTCTCTCCTCCAATTCCCTAGGGTGTTTGTCATGCTCCTTTACAATTTAGCGACGTCTTGGCTTCTTGTAATTCTTTCTCCAACCTTGATGTACGCTTCACAAGAACACTCCTAAATCGAAATTAAAAGCAACCTTTTCTACCTCCAAAAGCAAAGAAACGAGTTTAAAGCAATACACTTGCAGACTACTACCATTGATGTTTATTTTCATAAATTGTTCTTTGAGCGGGCTTACTCTCAAATACCCAATTTAGAAACTATTTGTTCTAGAGTAAGTTCCTCGGTGCTTAGGAATTTCATCCTCTCCAGCATTAACTGAACGAGATCTTCAGAAACATCCCGAGGTGATGGAAGTTCTTTTGATATTTTGTTTTTTAATGTTGCCTTAAAGGCTTCAGATTTGATCTTTATGGAATCAGAAGTATCTTCCTCACTGTCCAATTTACAACCAGGATGAGTTTTGGCTTCAGAGGAACAGGTCCACTTATCTAAACCCTTGGGAATTTCAATGTCATCAGTACATGGCCCACCTGCTGTATCTTGACTCTTGACCCTACATTTGACCTCAACCTCACTCGCTGCATCTGTGAGTGTGGTATCTGGGAGATCAGCCAACCTGCCAAATGCAACTTTAACAACGGCTACAACCTCTTTCTCTACTTCGAATGCAGTTTCAAAAGAGGCAGTGACAGGGAAAATTTTAGGGGCGAATTTTAGTAGATATTTCTATATTTAGTTAGTACATTTGTATTCAGAAGTGTTAGAAAAAGCCTAGTCCAAAATGTACTAATATCATAAAGATAGTTTGAACATTTGTTTCATCGGTGTCGGCCGATTGTTTCAACGGTCTCAACTAAGTTTTTCATGTTTTAAAGCACTAGGGTAATTTGTTTCACTTTTTTGAAGAGATCTTACTTATCACTTTGCCGTCTTTGTTCTCTTATTAAAAATGTCACTCTTGACATTCTTTGTTTCATAGCGGGAGTTTGTTTCTTCAGAATGTCACCGAGACCAGGCATACCATCATCTTCTTTACAAGATTTTACAGAGGTTCTTCGTGTTTCATATTCATTAGAATTTTCTACTGCTGCCAAATTCTCTCTTTCCAATCTTGAAACACGTTTAATGAGGACTTGATCAAGACTTTTAGCTCTCTCCTCCAATTCCCTAGGGTGTTTGTCATGCTCCTTTAATTTAACTGACATCTTGGCTTCTTGTAATTCTTTCTCCAACCTTGATGTGCGCTTCACAAGAACACTCCCTAAATCAGAATTAAAAGCATCAACCTTTTCTGCCTCCAAGCGTGAAACAGGTTTAACTAATACATATGCAAGACTACTACCATTGTTGTTGGCATTTTCCTCCACATTCTGTTCTTTGAGCAGAGCACTCAAACCACGGGTAGAAACTATTTGTTCCAGGGAAGTAAGTTCCTCGGTGCTTAGGAATTTCATCCTCTCCAGCATTAACTGAACGAGATCTTCATAAACATCCCGAGGTGATGGAAGTTCTTTTGATATTTTGTTGTTTAATGTTGCCTTAAAGGCTTCAGATTTGATCTTTATGGAATCAGAAGTATCTTCCTCACTGTCCAATTTACAACCAGGATGATTTTTGGCTTCAGAGGAGCAGGTCCACTTATCTAAACCCTTGGGAATTTCAATGTCATCAGTACATGGCCCACCTGTTGTATCTTGACTCTTGACCCTACATTTGACCTCAACCTCACTCGCTGCATCTGTGAGTGTGGTATCTGGGAGATCAGCCAACCTGCCAAATGCAACTTTAACAGCGGCTGCAACCTCTTTCTCTACTTCGAATGCAGTTTCAAAAGAGGCAGTGACAGGGAAAATTTTAGGGGAGAATTTTAGTAGATATTTCTATATTTAGTTAGTACATTTGTATTCCAAGGAAGTGTTGAAAAAGCCTAGTCTCAAATGTACTAATATCATAAATATGACTAAGCATTTGTTTCATCAGAATTGTCAGCAGTTGTTTCAACAGTCTCAACTAGGCTTTTTTCATGTTTTAAAGCACTAGAATCAATTTGTTTCACACCTGAAGAGATCTTACTTATCACCTTTGCATCCATGTTCTCTTTATTAAAAATGTCACTCTTGACATTTCTTGCATTTTGCATGGCAGGAGTTTGTTTCTTCGGAATGTCACCGAGACCAGGCATACCATCGTCTTCTTTACAAGATTTTATAGAGGTTCTTCGTGTTTCATATTCATTAGCATTTGCTGCTGCTGCCAACTTCTCTCTTTCCAACCTTGAAACACGTTTAACTAGAGCATGATAGTAGCTACACACAGGAAAATTTAACAATTCCTCTCATTGAGTTATGCATCTCCACAACACCAAGCCTCTCTTAGAACATCTTGAAATTCCCTCTTTGCCAGTTTGATCAAAATACTTGCAACTTGATGATCTGTAGGAATATATTGAAGAGCTAGTGCTCCCTTTTGAAATCGGTGTCTAATGAAATGGTACATGATCCCCTTGAGATCCCCTTGTTGTGTAGGGTTTTTTTCATTCACAATGCAATGCCCCAATCTCTGATCAAGAAAGACAATTTTATCACAATTGTATCCTCAAGAGCATAGTCACCCTAACTCATCACAACCATTGGTGCATTATGTTCATGTACTTGAAGATCCACGAATAGAATTGTGGATTGCATGGATAAATGAGCCAAGTGAAGTGCACCTCCATCAGAGATGATTTGAACGCCACCAGCGCCATCTTCTAGAGATCACATGCATGAGCACCTTGCTTAACTAGGACTACTTCTCCATTCCCTTTGTACTGCCAACTACTACATACAACAAAGCAGATTTAGGGCGAACCACTAAGCAAACATGCATGTATGTAAGGAAGCTGAGCGGAGTTAAGATCAGGATGACGCTGTGCATGCCAGACACCTTGCTTAACAAGGACTTTTCGAAATACCAAGCAAAAACATAGATTTTGGAACTAAACACCTAAATAAGGAAAACCACCTAAGCCCGGACTTGGGTTTTTCACATGCATGTAGTACCCCCCACCTCTTTGTCCTCCATAAATGCTCTTGCACCCTCATTCCTATTGTATGGCCCTGTTAAAGGAGGTCCATTGCAGCGTTCTCTATTTTGTTGGAAGAAGAAAGGTGTTATAACTAGAGCATGATAATAGCTACACACAGGAAAATTTAACAATTCCTCTCATTGAGTTATGCATCTCCACAACACCAAGCCGCTCTCAGAACATCTTGAAATTCCCTCTTTGCCAGTTTGATCAAGATACTTGCAACTTGATGATCTGTAGGAATATATTGAAGAGCTAGTGCTCCCTTTTGAAATCAATGTCTAATGAAATGGTACATGACCCCTTGAGATCCCCTTGTTGTGTAGGGTTTTTTTCATTCACAATGCAATGCCCCAATCTCTGATCAAGAAAGACAAGTTTATCACAATTGTATCCTCAAGAGCATAGTCACCCTAACTCATCACAACCATTGGTGCATTCTGTTCATGTACTTGAAGATCCACGAATAGAATTGTGGATTGCATGGATAAATGAGCCAAGTGAAGTGCAACTCCATCATAGATGATTTGAGGCATGCAAGCATGCATCTTCCTAGAGATCCACATGCATGAGCACCTTGCTTGTAGCAGGACTACGCCCTCCATTCCACTTCATGCATGCAACTACTACATACAACAAAGCGAGATTTGTAACTGAACCACTAAATAAGGAAAAACATGCATGTATGTAAGGGCTGACGGAGTTGAATTAAGGATGGCTAATGCATGCACAGACACCTTGCTTAAGCAAGGACTTTTCAAATACAACAAAAACATAGATTTTGGAATTGAACCACTAAATAAGGAAAACCACCTAAACTGGACTTGGGTTTTTCACATGCATGTAGTACCCCCCACCTCTTTGTCCTCCATAAATGCTCTTGTACCCTCATTTCTATTGTATGGCCCTGTTAAAGGAGGTCCATTGCAGCGTTCTCTATTTTGTTGGAAGAAGAAAGGTGTTATAACTAGAGCATGATAGGAGCTACACACAGGAAAATTTAACAATTCCTCTCATTGAGTTATGCATCTCCACAACACCAAGCCGCTCTCAGAACATCTTGAAATTCCCTCTTTGCCAGTTTGATCAAGATACTTGCAACTTGATGATCTGTAGGAATATATTGAAGAGCTAGTGCTCCCTTTTGAAATTGGTGTCTAATGAAATGGTACATGATCCCCTTGAGATCCCCTTGTTGTGTATGGTTTTTTTCATTCACAATGCAATGCCCCAATCTCTGATCAAGAAATACAAGTTTATCACAATTGTATCCTCAAGAGCATAGTCACCCTAACTCATCACAATCATTGGTGCATTCTGTTCATGTACTTGAAGATCCACGAATAGAATTGTGGATGGATCGATTTATTGGGACATTTTCAAAACACATGACCAGATGTTCTTGCTGTAAAATCAGATTGACACAGTTTTGGGTAGATGCTTGTAGCTCATTTTGACTGTGCAAGAAACCAGTGAGCCAATGCAACCATGTAATGATTGTCGGCACAATGAAACTGTCTATGTACTGTCTGTGTTTGATCATGATAAAATAGGGGCACATCGAAAGTGTAACATATAACCAGTCTCAACCTTACAAGGTAAGGGAGAACAAAAAACCATTAAAATATTGTACAATGTGAGATTTTCCTAAAGAGATGCAAAAGTTTGAATGTAAAGCTGCAATTCAGTTAACAATAGGAGTGTATTTCAGAAGCATGAAATGCCATGTAACTGCATCTAGTTCAAATTACCAAAAAAACCACCTAATTTTGATTGCATTCGAAAAAGTCACTGAAGCTTGAACTAAATTTTAAAATCATAGGTCAGCATTCCTCAAACACTAATATCACGCAAGTAATTCTACACTTTCGCGCTGACATGTTATGACTCGTTCTTCACTCTAGTTGAATATAAGAGTGACACAACTCATTGGAATCTTCAATGTTGTAGTATTTCCATTTATTACAATTATAGCTAACAAAATCCTATCCTCCAAGATTTTAAGCCATGCAATTTTTTTTGTTGAACTAATGCTGCATCGATATCTCATGAAACTCGGTTAATGCCCCAATCTATGATCAAGAAAGACAAGTTTATCACAATTGTATCCTCAAGAGCATAGTCACCCTAACTCATCACAACCATTGGTGCATTCTGTTCATGTACTTGAAGATCCACGAATAGAATTGTGGATGGATCGATTTATTGGGACATTTTGAAAACACATGACCAGATGTTCTTGCTGTAAAATCAGATTGACACGGTTTTGGGTAGATGCTTGTAGCTCATTTTGACTGTGCAAGAAACCAGTGAGCCAATGCAACCATGTAATGATTGTCGGCACAAAAATTGCATTCACATGCTGTCATATTGTATAGAGGACATCATAATTTTGAAATATATTTTGCTGAAAGTTTCAGAAATACTTACCAACGCATCAAAATCATCTTGAAACAGTCTACAGAGATCTTGAAATCGAGAAATCATCTTGAAACAGTCTACAGAGATCTTGAACTCGATAAAGGGAAGGAAGGTGCATACTGTTGAACAAACTGGAAAGCGCGGTGCCTCTGTCTTATTAGTTGGTGTTGGAGTCTAAAAGCGAGGTTGTACATGCGCAGGCCGAGCACGTAGGCTGTGGCGATCTCCCACAGCACCATCTCTTTCTCTTTCGAAGTGTATCTAGATTCTCTGCTTTATACGAACTATGGAAGGCCCTAATGGACCAGAGAGGGTTGGCCTTGCTCAGCCAGCAAGAACAGCCCTCGGCCAGCAAGAACAACCAGAAGATCGGTGTGCACAAACTTCAAAGCCCAGCCACCTCTCCGAACCAGTGAAAAAATGGGGCGAATCACTCTAACCCCTTCCTCCGATCCTGTAAATCCAGGCGAATGCCATGGAAATATGGAAAATCTAGGGGCGAATTTGATGTTTCCAGTTTTGTGCACCCTTTTTTTGGTGGGCTAATAGTTAATAATTAATTATTTTTAAAATATTTATTGGGCTAACTTTATTAAACTATAAGAAGTGGGTTTTATATAAAAAATTCGCTCTAATAAAATTTAAAATCCCTTAAAATTCGCCTTTGGGCTAAAATTCGCCCCTAAAATTTTCCCTGTCTTGTACTATGATATGGAAGGACACGTAAGGAGGAAGATGATATCCTTCTAATCGACTCCAATCAAAGGAAGAGACCATACTTCTTGGAGGGGATGTTGTGGGAACAAGAGAATTTCCCCCTTGTGTTATGGGGATAGGATAATTTCTCCCATGTATTTTGGTAACAAAAAGATCTCCCCCCTGTGCGGTGGGAATGGGAGGATTTTCCATAAGTACCATTGGAATGAGAGGATTTCCCCCCAGTTCATTAGAACATGAAGAAACGAGAAGAACCTAAGCGATATGAACTTCACTCTCTACGAGAAAGGTACAATCAACTGAAGGTGGAATTGATTCAACGATTTTCTCAACCAATGGTTGGTTAGGAAAAAAACTCATGGGATTCACGTTCAGAGAGAGTGAGATTGATTGGATTTTGATTTTGATTAATCACTTAATCAACTAGTGAAGGATTGGGAGAAATATTTTGATAACCAGCCGAAAGATGAGGCTGAGAAATTGTAAGGTTTTTCAACACTTTTGAAGCTTCATCCATATAAGTACAAAGGTGAATAGGATGATTCCCTTCAAATAACATACAATTAAAATTAACTTTACCCTTTTTCCCATGGATACACTATCATTGGTTGATGGTTTGTCACTAGCATGATCTCGAGAGGTTGATAACTAGGGCTTATGCGAGTTTGTGGACCACACTTCTAATACCTGTGGAATATCGGGGCGATCTCTAAGAAGGTGGTAACCCTTACATAACTTTCAAGGGAATTTAACTTTGTGTGGTTGATTCAAAGGTTTCTCCATACTAGTTGCATTGGTAGCAATGGTTTTTTGGTCACCCCCCTACTTATTTTGCTTCATCTTCTTCATGCTTTTCTTATTCTTCTTCACATCCTGGTTACTAGAATCAAGAATTTTACCAAGCAAGGAAGAATAAAGGGATGAAGAAACAACATGTGAAGAATTCAAAGGGACAATTGCAGGTTGAGGTTGTTCAGATGGAGGAGAACTTGGTTGAGAATAATTTTAGACATTCAGAACCAAGGAGGTAAAAAAAAAACAAACTGGAAAACCAATGGTAACTTCGGGAAGGGAAAATGTTGCCATATAAGGAGCACCCATATTTCCAAAAGAAGGAAAATCATAAGGATTCCCATCAGAGGGGGTTCCTTTACTGGTGGATTTTGGAATTTTTTCCATTAGTCTCAACCTAAGATATACTAAGGATTTGTTCCATGGTGAGAATGTTATTTCAAGGTAAATTAATTTGTTATAGCAATTAAAGACACAAAATAAAACAAAATAGGGGTAACTAGGAAAAATGGTTTTCCAATTATGAACTGCAATATACCACCTTAGAAAACCAAGGATTTGTGTACAGGTAGGAAATCTCCCCAAATGTTGTGTATGGTGTATCACAGTGTACAAGGTGACTAACTCGGTTACCTAAGGCGAGGATAGAAACCTAGTGTGGACTTCAAAAATATACTCAAAGGTACATGGAAGCACAATTCGTAGTATTGTTGTCTAAAGCGTGACCATACAATGAAAGCGTTCCCATATACTTTTCATGCGTGGAGCGCTATTAATTTTGGGAAACTAGGTCCAAACTCCATGTTTCACTGCTCATATGACAATGGTCATATTTTTGTTGGATTCCTCTTTCGGAGAGGTGCAAGATTGATCTAAAGATCATCTTGATCGGATGAGAAAAACATTGATTTTGAATTTATTTTCCACGTGTGCAAGGTCGGCCAGATTTATCCCACATGCCTAAGAGATGTGTCACACACCCTCATTGATAAATATAAATTGGAGAGACTTGGAGGTAATTTTCTCATCATCTTATCACACATTCTCTAATTGTGATCTGATTGGTTCGATAACCTTTGGAGGCCTTTTTTCCCTCACACGTGTGAAGCGAAGCTGTTGTTTTCTGCGATGATCTCTTTAGGGCTTTTCTGTTGTAGCATTGACCAGCGTTGACCGTGATCAACCCTTGTTCGTTTGACCTCAATCCTCTACAGAAATTCTGATTTTAGGAGGCCGTACAACTGGGCACTAAATCGAGGAATTATGGGTTGTTTGACCAAAGCCCTAGTTTGTTGCATTGACTTTTTTGAAGCTGCATGCATTGAATTTTCTGCATTGTCCCTGGTTTAACTTGTGTTGACTTGTGATGCGTTGTCTTTGAGGGTTGTGGGTGTGACACATGAAAGTGTTGGCTGACCGAGAAAGACTTTTTTGGTTGAAGCACCCTGTTGACCACTATAACGCCACAATATCTCATATCTTTTTTGGACATAAGGAATTGTAAATCTGATCTATATTTGGCTTGTCTTCTATTGATCTATTATTGTGTTATATCAACATTTTACATTTAGGTTTATGTGATTGATATTTTTTATTTTTCCTAAGAAAGATTGAAGTAAAATTGCATCAAGCATAGAACACCATGGTTATCTAAATTTAACATGGTATCAGAGCTGAGGTGAAGACAAAGTCCAAGAGTCCAACTTGGTGTTATAAGCTATATATGAAGGAGGAAATCATATTAAGGACAAATGGCGTCCTCAACCTATAAGGGTTTCAAGACTGATGATCAATTTTCTGATAAGTCTGATTATCATGCATGGAAGATGTCCTTGGATTTGGCGCTAGAAGATCAAGATGTCACGGATTATGTATAGGGGCATATTCAAGTGCCTCCATCAAATGTGGCTTCTACCACGAAGTCGAATTATAGAAAAGGTAAATCAATGCAAAGATGATTATCTGGGATTCTATTCATAAGCACTTGGTTGCTTACATTTCTGAGCTGAAGACATCTAAGGAGATGTATGATAAGATAGTGAACATGTTCAAAGCTAGCAATGTTAATCAAATCCTCTTCTTCAATTGATGAATATCAAGAAGGGTAAGGATGAATCTATTCAATCCTTTTTTATGAGGTTCACTGAAATCAAGAATAACCTCATAACTATTGGGGAAGCAATATCTGATCGAGAGATGGTTCTTATTGCACTTAGAGGTCTCCCCATGATTGGCATGTATTCAATACCACTATTATTAATAATAATGTGATTCCTGATTTTGATGAAATATTAACTAGATTCACTCAAGAGGAAACAATAATGATGGAGTATGCCTCTAATGGTAATGGAAGTGACCCTACTACCTTCGTCGCTCATGCAAAGAAGAAGAACCATCGTGGCCCAAGACAAAAAAAACCATGGTAGAGTGGGGCCCAAAGGAAGGAAGGGAAGATGTTACACTTGTAACAAGACTAGTCACTATGCAAGAGAGTGCCCTAATATAAGGGACTCTCACAAGGATGATGACAACAACAACTCGAGAAGGAATGGCAGGAAAAACATGTTCCAAGGAAAAAGGAAGGCTCCCTCTGATCGTAATGGAAATGGGCAACCTTTCAAGAGGTCAAGAAATTCCAGGTACGATGAGTCTAATGTTGTTGATAATAAGAGAAATGATTTTATTCTTGTATCTTCCCTTTCTGCTGCATCTCCACCCTGTTGGGAATCACGATTTCCGTTAGACCAAAACCCGCAGGTGTTAGTCAACAATCGCATTGCCAAAGATAAGGATCCACGAGAGACAGTTAGTCCATGTCACAAAACACACGGGGAGCGTTGTTTTATCCAATGTCCAGCAATCTCCCCCCCAACGCGAGCTGGGTGTGTATCGAACTCGTGACCTACGCTCTGATACCACTTGTTGGGAATCACAATTGCCATTAGACCAAAACCCGCAGGTGTTAGTCAACGATCGCATCGCCAAAGATAAGGATCCACGAGAGGCGGTTATTCCATGTCACAAAACACACGGGGAGCGTTGGTTTATCCAATTTCGAACACACCCGATACCCTAGATGTCTGGTTAATTGATAGTGGTGCTTCAAGGCACCTCACTAGTTATAAAGAAGCCCTTTCTGATTTGGTTGAGAAGGACACTAATCTGGAAATTATCCTTGGAGATAATGCCACCTATCCCATGAAAGGGATAAGGACTATGACCCTCCATTTGTCTCAAGGTCAAGTCATCTTATTACAATATGTGTTGTATGTACCTAATTTGAAGAAGAACCTTGTGTCCATTTCGGAAATGGAAGACAAAGAGTTCAAGGTGGAATTTGTTGATGGAAAGGTACTCACGTGGAAGAAGAAATTCAAGGAAGCTATTTCTATTGGTTTGAGATTTGATACACTCTACTGCATTGGAGGAAGTCCATTGGGGGCTATGACATGTGATACAACTTTTCAAACAGAGTTATGGCACTGGAGGTTTGCACACCTTCATTACAAAGCCCTTCCCGAAGCAAGGAAGGTGGTGACAGGGATGCCCGAATTGAGAGATGATCATGAAGGTATATGCCAGGGTTGTGCCGAAGTGAAGCATACAAGGGGACCATTCCCCTCAGGTGTCACAAAGACAACTGATATCTTGCAGTTGATACATTCTGACTTATCTAGTATGCTTCCTGTGACATCCTTGGGAGGATGTTCCTATTACATGGCTATTACAGATGACTTCTCCAGCAAGACCTGGATATATTTTTTGAAGAAGGACGTAGCATTCAAATGGTTTTGTACCTTCAAGGCCTTGGTGGAAAATCAAGTCGAGAATAAAATCTAACATTTGAGGACCGAAAATGGGACCGAGTATGAGTCAAATGAGTTTAATGAATTTTGTAGTGAAGTTGGCATTAAGAGGGAGACCACAACTGCGTACACTCCTGAGTAAAATGGTGTTGCTGAAAGAAAGAATAAGACCATTGTGGAAGCTTCCCGTGCCATGCTATGTGACCAAGGTCTTTCGAAGCTTCTATGGGGAGAAGCTATGAACACTATTGTGTATGTTCAAAACAGATGACTCCATTCCGCTCTGGACTCCAAAACTCCCGAAGAAGTCTTCTCTGGTAAGAAACCTAATGTTTCTCATTTTAGAGTTTTTGGTTTTCCTATTTACTTTCATGTTCTGAAAGAAAAGAGAAGCAAGCTGGATCCTTCTGGAAAAAAGCGAATGTTTGTGGGCTACAGTGAAACTTCGAAGGCATATAGAATCTATGTCCCTGGTCAAAGAGAAGTGGAGACATGTCGCGATGTCACCTTTGATGAAGATTTTTCCCTCAAGTAAGTGAGAAATATTCCTAGCTCCAAGGAATAGAAAGAAGATGAAGAATCAGGGAAGTTGGAAGAGCCGAAGGATGACCTGATGCCCGATGTTGAAGGACCTATCGATCCCATTGATCCACCTCTTTCAAATAAGAGGAGACCCTCATGGATTAGGGATACTCTCGAAGATTCTGAGAGACATATTTCCCCAATGGGGACATTCCGTGAAAGCAAGAAGCCGAAGAGATACAAAGGGTATCTAGTAGCCATGAGTATGATAGTACAATATGAGCCCGGAACATTTGAAGAAGATGTAAAGCATCAAGTTTGGAAGGATTCTATGCACGAACAATATGATTCCATTGTGAATAATGATGTTTGGGAAGTGATCCCAAGACCAGAGGACAAATATGTTGTCACCTCGAAATGTCTTTATAAGATCATTCATGGATCTAATGGAAGTGCTGAAAATTACAAAGCAAGATTCGTTGCCCGAGGCTTCTCACAAAAAAAGGCATAGATTATGATGATATATTTGCACCTATGGCTCGCTATACCACCATCTGATCTATTATTTCCCTTGCTACTACGCAATGATGGAGTCTACATCAGATGGATGTGAAGACCTCTTTTCTGCATGGATCTATAAAGGAAGAGGTGTATGTGGAGCAACCTCAAGGGTCCGAAGTCCAAGATAGAGACACCCATGTATGCAGGTTGAAGAAAGCCCTCTATGGGTTGAAGCAAGCCCCTGGGGCTTGGTACGAGAGGATAGATAGCTACTTGATGAAGTTGGGCTTCACTCGAAGTAATGTTGATCCGAACCTTTATTTTAAGGTTGATAGAGAAAGGCCTCTCATTTTGGTTCTCTATGTGGACGATCTCTTCCTAACAGGTGTTGACCCTATCATTCATCAGTTTAAGAGGGAGATAGCTTCCTAGTTTTAGATGAAATACCTAGTACTGATGCACTCCTTCCTAGGCTTAGGCCTGGCAAAGGCCAGATGAGATTTTCCTTTCTCAAGGAAAATATATCATGACGCTGCTGGAGAGATTTGGTATGATGGACTGTAAGTCTGTGTCGACACCGATGGAACTCAAATCTAAGAAGTTGAGTGGAAACGATGCTGGGTCTGTGCTATAAAATCCTACTGAGTATCGACAACTCGTGGGGGCCCTGATGTTCTTAGTGAACTCTCGTTCGAACGTAAGTTTTGCAGTGAACACTTTGAGTCAACATATGGTTGAAACTCATCACATTCACTAGATTGGTGCCAAGAATCCGTTGAGATATCTCCAGGGCACAACCAACCATGGGTTGAGATATACTGTCGAGAGTTTGAGACTCCATGGATATACTGATGCTGATTGGGCTGGCAGTGTGGTAGATCGCAAGAGCACATATCAATGTTGCTTCACCTTGGGTTCTGCTTCGATATCTTGGATGAGCAAAAAGCAGAAGTCAATGGCTTTGAGCACCGCTGAGGCCGAATACATTGCAGCGAGTATGGCCTGTTGTGAAGTTGTTTGGTTGTGCAAGCTCTTTAGTAAGTTGTTCGGGCATGTGTTAGATACCATCATTATCCTTTGCGATAACCAGAGTGGGATTCGTCTTTCTGAGAATCCCGTGTTCCACGATCAATCCAAGCATATTGATATCAGGTACCACTTTATTTGGGATATGGTACAGCGAGGCGCCGTAAGGCTCGATCATCTAGGAACTGATGAGCAGGTCATGGATATTCTCACGAAGCCCCTGGGGAAGGCCAAGTTCCTAACCTTCTGCGAGAAGCTTGGAATCGCGGAAAGACCCTATTCTGAGGGTCCTGCTTGAGTTGGACTATGAGCTCTAGGAGCTCCAGCAGGCTTGGGGATAGCTTCTTGGAGCTATAAGCACATATGTGGCTAGGCTTGTCAAACCTTGCTGTGCTTCTGCCCCACTGTTACGATATTGAGTTGGTTCTCCTCTCTTTGATCTGTGCCCCGCACGCATCCTACCCATGGAGTTTCAGACTCATGGGAAGTACCTATGATTTGGTCAATGAGGTGGGAAATGTGGATAGAGACCATAGAAAGATCGATGGGCACATCGGAGATTTCTGTACTCTCTATGTCTAGGATGGCACGTGTCCTACACCTTAATCTGGGATCAAGTATGATGAGGTTTTATCCTCTAAACTGACTTCGGGTCAATAAAGCAACTTTGGGTTAGTATGATACTCTTTTGAGTTCGAGAGAGGTTTTTACCTCTAAGCTGACTTCAGGTCAGTTGTGTGTGACGTCTTTGTGACTCACCTTTTGCTCTGAAATAAAGATCCAGCAAAGCTAGTTATAGTGGGATGACGCACGATGTTTGGTTTGGTACATGATGGATGGAACTTGTGGACAGTTGGAGTTCTCCCTAGTTGAGAGGGAGTGTTAATTTTGGGAAACTAGGTCCAAACTCCACGTTGCATTGCTCATATGATGATGGTCATATTGTTTTTGGATTTCTCTTTCGAAGAGGTGCAATATTGATCTAAAGATGCTCTTGATCGTATGAGAAAAACATTGATTTTGAATTTATTTTCCACATGTGCAAGGTCGGCCAGATTTATCCCACATGCCTAGGAGATGTGTCACACACCCTCATTGATAAATATAAATTGGAGATACCTAGAGGTCATTTTCTCATCATCTTATCACACATTCTCTCATTGTGATCTGATTGGTTCGATAGCCTTTGGAGGCCTTTTTTCCCTCACACATGTGGAGCGAAGTTGTTGTTTTCCACACTGATCTGTTTAGGGCTTTCTATTTTATGTGCTAATATGTTTAGGGCTTTTCTGCTGCAGCATTGACCATGGTAAACCCATGGTCGTTTAACCTCAATCCTCCACAGAAATTCTGATTTTAGGAGGTTGTACAGTTGGGCACTAAAATCGAGGAATTTCGGGTTGTTTGACCGAAGCCCTAGTTTGTCGCATTGAATTTTTTGAAGTTGCATGCATTGACTTTTTTGTGTTGTCCCCGGTTTGACTTGCGTTGAATTATGATGAGCTATCTTTGAGGGTTGTGGGTGTGACACATGAAAGTGTTGGCTAACCGAGAAAGACTTTGTCGGTTGAAGCATCCTGCTGACCATTGTAACACCACAATATCTCATATCTTTGTTGGACAGAAGGAATTGTCAATCTGATCTATATTTGGCTTGTCTTCTATTGATCTATTATTGTGTTCTATCAACATCTTACTTTCAGGTTTATCTGATTGCTATTTTGTATTGGGCCTAAGAAAGATTGAAGTAAAAGTGCATCAAGCATAGAACACCATGGTTATCTAAATTTAACAAGTGTCATCCAATATACGTAGAGGTATGTGGAGAATGGTTTTATACACTTACGTACGCGGAACATGATATCACCCCTAAAATGTAACATTGATAAAGAACGAAAACTCCTACGTTTAAAGACATTGTAACACATCTCTAGCCTATACCTCTAGAGATTTGCGTTAATGTGACAAATGCTCCTTAGGTTGATTCATTAAATTTTAGAGTTGATCTTGAATTATATTTCAATTTCGAGTCTCAAAAATCGATGTCGCCTGAACACACATATGATGAAAATAACTCTTTTCATTTTCCTTTTAACAATGAAAGGACTAACTAAGTATGGGAGGAAATCAATCAACAATGCAACAAACAAGTGATGCAACAATCGATCTCCTTAACTTCACGATTACAATCAAAATCAAAGCCCTATATGCAATGCAAATAATGGTTTTTATTTTCCTTTCTTTTAATGATTCAAATGCAAAGAAACATAATAATGCAACTTGATTGCTAATGAAAATAAACCACATAGACGTTAACTGTAATGTGAAAGTTACTTTTCAAATTCAACAATCAATCTATCTATATAGATCCTAATTGAAAAGAAGAAAGAAGGAACAAAAAAAATTCTTATTAAAAAGTTGATGTCACTCAGAGGTGATTAACACTCCTACAAAATTCATCCCCCCCTCCTCCCCCCTCCCCCCCATGCCACCCCCCACCCCCTGATTCTGGGGGGATATTTTTTTACAAAAATGAAAGAAAAAACACACAATTTCACACAACAGATAGCCTTTACAGAGACAGGGACAAAATCAAAGACAAAAGGAAAACAAGCTGTACCAAATCAATTCATATAGAAATGCAAGAAAATCAATTTTTTTCATCTTATAGGGATCAATGCAGGTGCAGAACAGGCACCAGTGCTCTACAACGCAAGTACAGAGAAGGAGAGAGTGCACTGAATTGCTCTATCTCCATACTAGAGGGTGCGCTGAGGCAGATTCGACTAAAATACAACACAAAAAATCAAATCATTCTCAAATAAGGGTTTTCCTAAAGTCAGTCAAGGTTGGTTTAAGAGGTGAAAAAGGTGCTAAGGTCAAGGAAACCAATAAGGGAAGATGATGGCATGCCTTCTCCCTAAACCCACATTAGCACTCTCTATGCATATAAAAATGCATCCCAATTTTTCACCCAAATAAATTCCAAACAATCTGGGCAACCTCACAATATCGACCAACCTGGCAACTCAAAATTATATCTGGAAGTTTTAATATCTCAAATCTAAGATTTGAGAGATTAAATCAAATTTCTCTTATGGTTAGAAAAACCCCACATCACGACCCAGATCTAATCTATATGCGGAAGCTCCTTTTCTTTTCATCTTCAAATGAAAACCTTATTAATAACCCATTACATGATCAACCTTCTTACTTAGCAATTAAACTCGAAGTATGACTTGTGCCCAATGTAACTCAATATAATTCTCAACATGTGGTTAAATCCCTATAAGAAAACTCTGCTCTACAGCTTCATTAATGGAAACCATTTCATTACTTAATTGTCATATAAGATATCCATTTGATATTTCATACTTCGACCTTGACCTTGGTTTAAAACTCAAGAATTAAACTTTATATGTGACTTCAAACGCTGGTTAAAATTCCAAAGCGAATACTCACTAAGACATACATTAATGTATATGCCAATACTTACCGCTCATCATACATACTCACCAGTCTGTATGTTATTTGGCCCCACATTTATATAATCAACCTCTTTTGAAAACCCAACATACTTGTTACTCGGGCCCATGGTATGCACAATTTGCCTTCGCGCTAACTCCCTTGCAACTTGATAATGTGATTACCCTCAGATCTATTGCTCAGCAGATCGGACGGACCAGATAGATATCGCGTTTTTTCAAAGGCCGAGCATTAACGCTCCAGAAAAATGTGATAAAGGTGGTTTTCATAAACCACTCTAGGACACGTGTCCTCCAACGAGGGATATCGTGTTTTTTTTTGCGATTCCACTTACCAGTTTTTAACAATGCGAATACATACGGTTTATCTTCGAAACCGCTTTTACTGTTCCTTAAGTCAGAGTTCCGTTCTCTTGGTTTCGTCTTCGCCTTAAACCTGCAATCTTCAACCTTATATCGCTTCTCACAAGGAATAAACACATTGATATTAACTCTTAATACAGAGGTTTATCACACACTAGTCTTTATATGATTTCTTATCTAACTCCAAGCTCATTCGCACAGAAATTAAGTCAATAATAGATGTAGATTGTGAAATCGATCACTCTGTGATTGATTCACATAAATTTACAGCCACCACTTCAATATTTAACACAGAACTTCAGCATGCGCTTCTTATACACTCTTTCACAGAGACTTAAGGCATTCCTCATGCATACCATTCATATATCAAGTCCTTAACACAAGATTTAACCATACATAATTTAATCAACACACATATAATACCAAAACAGGTTCCTTCATATAATTGAATTTACTTACAGAACTCCTCGTCTTTTTCCCTGATCTTCGAATCAAATGGCCCTTCGGCAACCTACTCTGTCCAGCTCTACTGCTCTATGCAGGTCTATGCAGGTCTGTGCAGGTCTACCTATTAATGCCTTTGAGGCTTATTCTTATACAGGATGGTAGTGAACCGATCCAGTTCCTACGATGACTCAACAACTCTTGGAATTCTCAACTTAGCCTAAATTTAGCCTAACTCCCTAAACAACTGAAACTGACTCCAACTCATTCCTACTCTGCAGTTTTTCTGAATCTCTCATATCTTCATATGCCCAACTAATCATTCGAGGGCAACTAACAATTCTCTCCATATTTAACTAAAATTAATTAAAACCCACTAAATTCACTACATAAAATCTAACTCTCATGAAAACTAGAAACCCCTAAGTCTATTTACATACAAAGTATTTCTTTGAGCCTAATGCTCTTGCATCAAAAGAAACCATTCATCAGCGGAGTCACCAATTTTTTATGCATAATTCATGATTGCGGACAAAATTATCTTCCCTAGTCCTAGTGGACTGGTATAAAAAAATAGAAAGCAAAGAATATAGAGTTTCCCTTAGAGAAATTGAAATATGGGAAAGAGGCTTACTTGGAATCCATCGCAAGCTTCACTTTCCTCTTGGTGTGTAAGCTCTAATCGTAGCTCTGAATGTTATAATTAGAACCTGCAAATGCAACCAGAACAAGCCAAGGGTCTACTACATCTACGCATCATAGTTCAATTACTTTATTCAATGAATCAACGAGGCATTGAAATATATGAATGTAAACGTAACACAACACATATAGGAAAACAATATACTCTTTGTATTAATATAAATAGGAGAGATTTTACAACTAATAATAATAGTTGATCTTGTAGAGATCTCACCAATTTGACTTGTCCTTCCTTGTCACAAAGCACACCTAAATGTCACCCTAATGCATTAAGATGATGACTCTCTTAGATTCCATGCAGTAGCAAGAGGGAATTATCAATCTTCAAAAGCCAACCCTGATGTGGTGGATGGCAGTAAATTTATAGGAGAGTGTGGTAGTTTACAAATTCTTATCCATTTACCAATCTAGGCTTGAGATCCACTTAAGAGGGGAATATGAGCTCAAGGGATAAGAGGTGAAATCTCCAAGGTAGGATCAGATAGGATTTGATTTCTTATCCAAGGTAAATGGTTGAAACAATCCCTGGAATATTCTGGAAGAGGAAGCTTCAAGATTCTTTTTGATTTTCCTGAATTTCAAGAATCAATGCACCCCTAGCAAGAAGCAAGTTGTTGTCGATCAACGTTGGTGCAGTAAGGAGCAACCTACTATTGAACGCAAGTCTCTAAAGGGGCAGGGAGTCTTGGGGCTCAAAAGAACTTATTTGGACTAGTTAGACCGATAAAATCATGCACTTAGAAAGGTCATGCTTATGGATTTGTGTAGGGACAATGACAACATGTTCATGGATGATGATTGATCTAGTTTGCATGCATATTGACCAGATGCGAAAAAATGTCAATTAACACTACCATATATTTCCCTTCTCTTCTAGCATCACAAGGTTCTTAAGGAAATTTGGAAAACCCTAAGGTCATTCAAAAAGATCAACCTAGAGAGAACAGAGAAAGGGTTATTTATTTTCGCCAAAATATGTGTTGAAATATACCCAAGTAAAGGTCTATCTAATCAAATTTAGCCGTAACATTACAACTTCTCGCGGAAACAACTTCTAGATTATGAAAATTAGACATTCAGATGTTGATCTTGTTACCAAACAAGACACTTACATAACACATGCCCTTCGGAAAAAAAGAAAAACAAAAAAAGAAAAAGGGGCAAGCCCTCAAAACAAAAGGATGACAACCTTATAATCCCTACCTCAAGGAGGAAGAACAAGAATAAATCATATAGAACCCTACAAACCAAGACGAAGGGGATGTTCCAATCCAAAATGGCAATGCAACCCACAAGCAGAATGGTACAAAATTATAAACGATCCATGAACCAAAACAACATAAAAAAATGTGGCACATAAAGATAATGGGATGGTGGGCACAAAGAGAGTACATGTTTCTCGAAGCCCCGATTAAGGCAAATAACTCCCACTGAAGATAACTAGAAGTGATTTGGAAATGGTTTCAGTCAACCCCAACTTGTGGGGATAACAGAAGGTCCAGAAAAAGCAAGGCAAGCAACAAAAGTTAAGTGATTACCATCACATTTAACTTCACAGGTTTCCTATTATTTCCTATGCACACAAGCTAAGAGGTTGCTCTTACTGAACGCAGTTAACAACTACAAAATGTAATTTTGTTCGGTTTTTAAAGTTGAATAAAATTGTATATATATATATATATATATATATATATATATATATATATATATATATATATAGAGAGAGAGAGAGAGAGAGAGAGGTGTGTGTGTGTGTGTGTGAGTAAACTCCATTACCGATTTCATCATATATATATATATATATATATATATATATATATATATATATATATATAGAGAGAGAGAGAGAGAGAGAGATGTGTGCGTGTGTGTGTGAGTAAACTCCATTACCAATTTCATAATAACACTACATAATTATTTAAAACATTAAAATTTATTTAAATTTTTTATAAACCTATTTTAATGGAAAATGAAGTTTCCAAAAAATATATCATCAATCTAGTGAAAATGTTTCATAGGCCAAAACCAATAATATTACAAATAAATAAAATTTCATAAAATATTTATTAAAATTTATGAATTAACCAAACAAAAAATGATAACACGTATTAAAATATATGATTATATATATATATATATATATATATATATATATATAGAGAGAGAGAGAGAGAGAGAGAGAGAGAGAGAGAGAGAGAGAGAGAGAGTTTTTCTGTTCCTTTTCTCCATATGGCAGGATAAATTCAACTTAACACTACCCGTTCAAACATAAATATTGAGTGGTGGTGGAAATTGGTGTGGTGTTTTGAGTGTCGAGCAAAAGCTAGGATTTTTATGTGGTGTATTCTCGAAAATAAACTGGCAACATGGGACAATATGCAAAAGCATAAAAAATTAGGACCTCGATAGTGCTCTCTTTGCGAGATGAATGTAGAATCTATGGTTCACATCTTTATTTTGTGCCCTTTTATTTCCCTTCTCTTGAAGTCTTGTCTATCAGTGTTGTGCCCGACTTGTATATGGCATGGTTATACTATGGAGGATGCGTGGAGATACTGGAATAGTTTGGCTGCGACCCAGTTATATAAAGCCTTACCACTCATTTCATGTTGGGGTATCTGGTTGGCTTGTAATAAAGTAATTTTCTGGGACAAACTTTCTTCTCCAAATAGGGTGGTTGTGGATTGACTTTTTCAATTTTGTCTCATTTTCCATATATTAAAACTTTTATTGCTCCAAGACATATAGTTGAAGAAAATCACGATAGGTCTTTTCCGCGAACGTTTTTAATGGTGCCTCTAAAGGGGAGGGTGCTAGATGTGAGGGGTTCAATTCTCCATCTCTCAAGTAACCATTATTTCCATATTAAGTGGGTTTGGGTTGGGGCACAAAAAACCAGGGTGAAATTCTTATTTGGAAATACCTTTTATTGTTCATAAAATAAAAAGGATGTGATTGTGTACAGGTTTTCAAGGATTTTCTATTAGTGACTAATTGGTTGAAACAAGATCAACAATGTTGTGGTATTTTTCTCTTGCATATTAATGTTTGATTGATTCACATGTTCTCATAATTATAGGGAGAAAAACACAACAAGAGACAACCTTTCTATAACAAACTTGGAATTGGATCAAAGGAGATGACAGATAAGGGTATCAAAGGACAATGTAATTGAAAAATACTACCACAAGCCCTTCATCGACATTTCAACTGCAATGATAGCACAATGATATTTCTATTCTCTTTATGCTTCGAACCCTCTATATATGATACAATCTATAATGTTATTTGATCTAGTTTCCATTAGTGTTGTCCAAAAAAAACTACTCTTATCTATGTGTTTTGACAAAATGTATCTCGCCTTGTTTAGAAGATAAAAACATGTAATATTTATGGAACTAGTTCTCATACCTTCACTATGGACTTGAATACATGTGTATTCAAGTCCACAATGAAGGTGTGAGAACTAGTTCCATAAATATTACATCTTTTTTATCTTCTAAACTAAGCCAAATATGTTTTGACACACACACACACACACATATATAAGACGATCCTTTCAAGGCCCATCCTGGTGTGTTTTATTTAGAGAAAATTCAAAATCTGTAAACCAACTTTTTCTCTAATGTCCCATCACAAGTCAATTATGGAACCTGATTTATCATATGTTAGCAATTAATATCGGGTGGTAGGGTCAATCAGTATCAGAAGCATGGGAATCATGGTGGAATATTTCTCACCCTGCCAAACTCAAAAACTTACCCTTACTGGTTTATTGGGAAATCTCGTTGGGTAGTAACATTTTTTTTTTTAGAAAAAGATCAGAATTGGACTATCACTAGCTCCCATATTTTGGCAGCATATCATCTAATCCTTGAAGACGAACAAAATCAAAAGACCAGGACCATTACTATTGAAATCATTGACAGATCCATCCCATTGGCCTACTTTAACGGGTCTGCACAACCAGATGGTTATGGTGATGGGGCTATCTTGTTCTTAAAAGATCATTTTTTAAACTGAATATGGGTTTAGGGAAAGGCATATACAACTATTCAAAATTGAACATCCTTAGATTATTTCTTATTTTCTCCTTAGCAAAAGGATGTCGGCAACTACAAGTTTATGGAGACTAAAAAATTGTCATTAAGTGGTTCAATTAAGAGGTAAATTGTCACATGCACACACTCAGAAATATGTTGGATGAAGTTATGATTTGAAAATCACAATTTCACTATGTGATATGTCATCATATCTACAAAGAAAGGAACCAGACTGTCGACATTCTAACCAAAGAAGCTGTGGAGCAACATTATGACACATGGTTGATTCAAGAGCATATGGAGCATGACTTTTTTAGTAGTACTATCACAAGCCTTTCATCGATCACCAAATACATGATCCATGATCTAATTGACCCCTCTCAGTTCATAAATGGGACTCTTTTTTATTATATTTTCACATAACTTATATATGTTGGTATACATTTTTGTATATTTATATGTACACATATACTTGTATGCAATTTTTTTTACTGAAGTTTATGATGTATGTGGCATGTTTGCCACTAGTTTTGAGATATGCTCATTTGCAACATCTATGTTATGAAACCAGCTGCAAAAATAGAAGAAAAGAGAGATCAATGCCTTAGAAATTAGCCACTTCGAAGGGGAAACCTCCTTTACATTACATAAATGAACAATTCTTGGAAGATACAAATGACAAAACCTCATTCTATATATAGGAGTCCATGGGGTCATACTATAATCCTAGCTGGCCTAACAATAATAATGTAAGGGAACAATAATAACAATATGGGGGTTACAGAGGTACAAAAATAACAATAAGGGGGTTACACTAACAACAATAAGGGATTACACTAGTAATCTAGGGACCTAACATGCCTCTCTCCTTCAAAAAAGTGTTGTCCTTAATGCTTTAGTAGCTCTGGATGCTTATGTATAAAATTCCCATCCTCCCATGTAGAATCTTCAATGGGTAAGCTTTTCCACTTGATGAGATACTCTGAAATTGATCGATTTCGTAGCTGTCGAGTTCTTGTTTACGTGACTGTTTCAGGCTCCAATATGATTTTTCCTTCCTCATCAAGTTATGGCAATATTATTTGAACTGGAATTTTGTCACCTATAACCTTCTTTAAACATAAAACATGCAAAAATGGATGCACTCACGAAGAAGCAGGAAGCTTCAATTTGTATGCGATAGTACAAATATTTTGCAACACCTCATAAGGACCATAGCACTTTGGCGATAGTTTATTATCCTTCTTAGCTTGCTTGAGGGACATTTGTTTGTATGGTTGTAGCCGTAAAAATACCCAGTCTCCTACATCAAAACTTCTCGCTGCGATGTTGATTTGCCTGTTGTTTCATTCGATTTTGTGCCAAATTTAGGTTGTCCTTTAAGATTTGGAGAACTTGTTGTTGATGCTCGATGTGATCTTCCACTGCTTGAACCTTATACTTTTCTCTTAAATATGATGTGATGGACGGTGGATGATATCCATAAATTACCATAAATGGGTTCATTTTCGCTGCAGTATGAAAGGAATTTTTATACCACCATTCAACCAGAGGTAACTACTTGAACCATTGTGTTTGTTTATCAGATACAAAACAACAAAGATATACTTCCAAACATTTTTTCACTATCTCTTTTTGACCATCAGATTGAGGATGATAAGATGAGCTATGAGCTAATTGAGTACCCAAACAAGAAAATAATTTCGTCCAAAAATTTCCAGTAAAAATGGGATCTTTGTCGCTTACAATAATCTTTGGGTTTCCATGTATCTTTTGAGTTGTTTCCATAAATGTAGTACCAATTGTACTTGTTTTAAATGGATGAGATAATGCACAAAAGTGTGCATACTTGGTAAGTCTACCAACTACCACCATGATGACACTCTTTCCTTCGGACCTGGGTAAACCTGTGATATTTCCACCATTTCCTTCTCATAAATAGCTTTCTGTAAATACTTTCCTTTGATCGAACAACTTTCAAAAGAAATGGGTCTTCCTTCTTTCATTAAAACAACACCAATTCCATTTCCTGAGGCATCACATTCCACAATAAAGGTTTTTTTGAAGTCTGGCGTAGCTAAGACCAGTGCTAGGCACATTGCTTCTTTAAGATGTTCAAAGGCTTTAGTTGCTTCAAGAGTCCATGAAAATTCATCTTTCTTCAATAATGTTGTTAGAGGTGCTTCTATTCTCCCATAATTCTTAACAAACTTGCGATAATACCCTGTTAACCCAAGAAATCCGCATAATTGCTTTATGGTTGTGGGGACTTTCCATTCCTTAATGGCTTTAATTTTGTTAGGGTCTACCTTAACACCCTCGTGAGATACAATATGACCCAGATATTCCACCTCTTGTACTCCAAAGAAGCATTTAAAGGTTTTTGCATATACTTGTTTCTCCTCCAATAGTTTGAGCACCCCGTCAACATGTTGAACATGATCCTTCCAACACCTGTTGTAGATTAGTATATCATCAAAAAATACTAACACAAGTGTTCTAAGTTTGAAAATGAAATTCATCAACCTTTTAAATGTAGAAGGTGCATTGGTAAGGCCAAAGGCATGACCAAAAATTCATAATGACCCTCATGGGTTCGAAATGTTGTTTTCAGAATATCTTTAGACTTCATTCTAATTTGATGATATCTAGAACGAAGATCCAACTTGGTAAAATAAATTGCTCCATGTAATTCATCCAATAATTCATCAATCACAAGAATGGGAATTTATCTTTATAGTGAGCTTATTGAGCTCCCTATAATCCGGACACATGTGCCATGATCCATCATTCTTCTGCACCGATACTACTGGAGCAGAGAAATAACTTTGACTAGGTTGAATTATACCAGCCTCTAACATTTCTGCAATCATACGTTCAATTTCACTCTTTTGTACATAAGGATATTTGTAAGGCCTGATGTTTGGAGGAACACTTCCTGGAATCATTTGAGAGTTTCAAACAACTTAGAATGATTGTCCAAGACATTTTGGAGATCTGGAGAAATAGATGATTTTGATGTTGGAACTTCTAGTGAGCATAATTGTCCAATTATGCCTCATTCTTTCTTCATAAGATTTGTCATGACATTAGAGCTTTTTATCTTTCTCGACTTCCCTGCGATACCCCGTAATTTGAATTTCTTTTCTTTCAAAAATAAATTCAAGAAAAGTTCTTGAAAATTAAAAGCTATCGTCCCCAAATATTGTAACCATTGTACTCCTAGTACAACATCAACACCTCCCATTGGAATGGAAAGCATTGGACTATTCAATACATATCCCCCCATGGTTAGCTTGATATTATGGCATTTTCCAGAGCAATTTATACTTACTCCATTTGTAACCATCACTTGATATTCTGGTGTTGGGTATAGAAAGCAATTAAATTCCTTGGCTACCTTACAATGAATAAAATTATGGGTACTACCCGAATCAATCAACACTATTACCTTTTTGTTCTTCATATGTCCTATCTTGAGAGATTGAGGACTGGTAATTCACGCCAATGCATTACACGATATGGTCAAATTCATTTCTTCTTTCTCTAGGGATGGTTCCTCGTGTATATCCTCTTCTTTTGAAGATTCTTGTTCTTTTTCTTCCTCCTCTTCACAATCTATGTAAAATAATTTATTCTCGGCACACTTATTACCTTTAGTGTATTTGTTATCACAATTGTAGCAAAGCCCTTTTGCTCTTTTTTCTTCCAATTGTTGTGGTGTCAACCTTGTAGGTTGTGGAAGACTAGGAGTAGCCACACTTCCATCTTTATAGATGTGAGTGGTAGGCTTCCTTGTCGCCATAATTTTACATTCAATTTTTCTTGCCAACCTGAATGCCTTCTCCAATGAATCAGGTTCCCAAAGGCGAACCTCATGTTGGATGTTATCCTTTAAAGTCCCCATGAAGACATCAATCTTGTGTTCCTCTGGAATATCATTTACTCTTATATTCATTTTTTGGAAGTCTTCAATGTGCTCCACCACTGAACCCTTTTGTTTGAGATTTATCAATTGGCTAAAGAAGGTGTTTCTCTTTGTATCATCATAATGTGCTATCATTTCCTCCATAAAAAGTGACCAAGTAACAATTTTTTTTATGAGAGCAAACCCATCGATACCATACAAATGTAGTTTGTTCTAAATATAAAGTTGCAATGCATACCTTTTGTGTGTTTTGCACATTATTGGGATCAAAATATTACTCCATCTATAGTATCCAGGTTACGGGATCCTTGCCATCAAACTTTTTCATATCGATCTTTGGAATATGAGGGGGGTCTTCAATCTAACATTAGAGTTTATGAAATCATGATTAACATTTATTATGTTTTCATCATGAGTTTCCTCTACTATATTTTTGCCATTAGGAATTTTTTTTTGTATCAACTTTGTCAAACCTTCCATGTCAGCTTTTAGATCATTTTTCATGTCTTCCATGTTGTCTTTTATTTTTTCCTCTATACCATCGGTCTTAGCTTCCATGTCTTCCATGTCATTCTTCAAACCATACATCTTATAGCTTCCACATCTTTCTTCAAACCATCCATCTTAGCTTCCACACCTTTATTCAAAACTTCCATTTCATTTTTTGTTGTTCTTTGCGAGAGCGAAATTTGGTGCACTTGCTCATGTAATTTTGATATATCATGTTGCACTTCTTCATCTTCATGAGTCATAGTAGAGTATTCTGAGGGCTTAATGGGTGTTGAATTCTTTTTATGGGGGCATTTTAGAACCTAATACTAATATCTATGCTTCAATATGCCCTTAGAATCACTTCAAACTGATTTTTCAAACAAGACTTATGCAATTTGAAAAAAAATACACATTCTTCTTGCTTTCGAGGAGATCAATATTGAAACTGAATTATGTTTGTGATTCGGATCTTCAATATCTGAAATTCGATCCTATAGTAGCCCTCTGAATCTTCTTTCGAATGTCACAGGCTTGACCTGATTTGGATGTTTCAAGCAAAAGTTATGCCCAATCTCCCACAATGACCTAGTTATGGACTGCTTCAGTAAAGAGAACTTGTACGGCGTGCCACGTGTCACTGTTTCCTCCTTCAACTCTGAAATTGATACACAGGAAACTACAGTCTGTGTACTTTCGGCCACTTTTTACAGAATTCCAATCTGATGCTCAGACAGAGAGTTATGACGATTTTCCCAATGTCACCTCTTTTAGATGAAATTCGGGAGCCATCAAAAACCCTAACTTCCACAAATCATATCTCCGAAAATATTGTGAACCAAGATCTAAAATTTTTACACGAACTTCCTCAGTATTTCGGCTCCGCGTGGTAAAAATTTCAGTATCTGAACCTTTGAAGAAAAAAATTTATAGTAAAAAGGCCATGATGACCTATTTGGAGCAGCAAAACCCTAAAATCCAAAGCTCTGATACCAAATGTTATGAAACTAGCTCCAAAAATAGAAGAAAATAGAGATCAATGCCTTAGAAATAAACCACTTCGAGGGGGAAACCTCCTTTACATCACATAAATGAACAATTCTTGGATGATACAAAAGACAAAACCTCCTATATATTGGATTCCATGGGGTCACAATATAATCCTAGCCGACCTAACAATAATAATGTAAGGGCACAATAATAACAATATGGGGGTTACAGGGATACAACAATAAAAATAATGGGGTATACTAACCACAATAAGAGACTACACTAGTAATATAGGGACTTAACAGAAGTAATCAAAAAAATAATAAATGGGTAGCTACAAAATCAATCAATTTCAAAGTATCTCATTAAGTGGAAGAACCCCCGCTAAAGATTCCACATGGGAGGATGAGTATTTTATACAAAAGCGTCCATAACTACTCAAGTGTTGAGAACAACACTTCTTTGAAGAAGAGGGGGCATGTTATGTATTTATAATTCTAGTGTAACCCCCATTTTGTTATTGGTGTGCTCCATATAAGCCCAATGCTATTATTATTATGCCCCATAGAAGCCCACTATTGTTATTATTATGCCCTTACATTAATATTGTTATGTAGACCCTAATTATATTGTGACCCCTTACACTCCTATATATACCAAGGAGGTATTGACATTTGAATCATTCAAGAATTTTTCATTTATGTGATGTAAAAGGAGGTTTCCCCCTTGTAGAGACATATTTTCAAGTCATTGATCAATCTTTTCTTTCGTTTTCTAATCTGGTTGCATAACATAATAGCCCTGAATGGGTTTCAGAAGCAGTGGGGTGTTTTTATGTAGGTAGTTAGGGGAATATTTGATTTTCCTACTTGGGAATTCCTGTGGAATGACTTTACATAAGAGGAGCTTCGACTGAGCCTTATGAAAGGCAACAATGGTACTAGCAGCAGTCTCGAGCAAAAGGGAGATGACACCGAGAATGTTGCTCTTGTGATCAAGGGAAAAGCAAAAAAGGGATCTAGTAAAGGGTCGAACTCCAAGGAGGAAAAGGAGGACATGTCGAAGATCATGTGCTATGGTTGTCACAAGTTTGGCCATTACTGCAAAAAATACCTACACAAGTAGAAAGGTGACAAGAAAGGCAAGAAGCAGACAACAATAGTTGCAGATGTGTTTTCTAGACAGATAAATTTTGAGTGTGCACGCATCACTTGCAGCGACAGTCCAAAAGAATTATGTCTTAGTGTAATGGGACATATATTACTCAAGGTGACAAGTGTTCCATATGTGAGCATGAGGCACAATGGTGTACAATGTAGAACACCTTACTCATTAAGAGAGAGTGTTGGTTGATGTAGCTCAAACATATATTCTAGCTTCGGGTGGTGTCACTGATGCTAGAAACCCAATAGTAGAAAATATCTCAAAGCCCAAGTTATTCGTTTGAATATAAATTTCTTAATTAAATTAATTAATCATTTTTTAATTATTTTCCTAAGATTTAACTTAGTGGAATAGATTAGTTAATTAATTAATAACAATTGAGACATTGTTGATTTTCCTCTAGATACTTCTAGAAAAGTTTCTGAGTGATATTAGTCATCGATTAGATCATTTCAGATCTAGATCTTAGTCGTTGATTAACTAATGAGATATTACAAATGAAATCGATGGGCAATCTTCGAGATCATTCATTGTAGTTAAGAGGTCGCAGTGATAGCATGGGGTTTGACACCAGTGAGGGTTTCAACAATAGTTGAAGCAATAAATATTTTTGGAGTTTTGGGCATGATGGTTTTTTGCCCATGGTATTTTGTAGATCCGATCAAGGGAACTAAGGTTATGTTCTAATCCACGGTTAATGGATTGGGGTTTATGAATGCTTCGACATGTATATATGTGTTGTAGCATTGAAAAGAATATAATGAAAAAATCAAACTAGTAGTCCCAATTTTGGGATCTAAAGAGAAATCGCAGTGTATATTTGTTTTATGTTTTATGCTCTCGCAATTGTTTATTTTATGTTTTAAGAGTTTGTTTGCAGATAATGTATGTAAAGGGTTAAAACCTACACTACAGCTATTACAAAGAAACCTTTTAACATATAACACTATAGCAATTAACTATTTTCATCTATAACGATTTTAATTATTTTCATTAATAGTTAATAATTAATGAGTTAAGCTCCACACTGCAATAGCTATTACATTTAACTATTATTAACTTGACTATTAATAGACTATTATGCATTTAATTATAGCCATTAATTCTCTTGCATTAATATTTGTTGTTTTCGGTAATTATTTTTCCATGGACAACGTTTTCGCACAACAAAAGTACAAATATTACTAAAAAACAAAAATGTTCACACTTCTGCACAAAATGTCATATTCATATAAACCATAGGTTGCACTGTGTGGAGCTATTTATTTTATTTTATTATTGGAAGATGAATGTCTTCCTTGTTCAGCGGTTAAAGAGTTCGTATCGCCTTCCCAACCAACCCAAACCAACCCAAGCAGTTAAGGGCAGTTGGGCATTAGGGTATTCGGTCGTTCTTTCCTACTATCTTTCCCACTGTTGGGCATTAGGGTATTCGGTCGTTCTTTCCTAATCCGCTAGGTCCATATCAAGGAGGATATGGGAAGAAATCCTTGGGGATATATTGTATGGTGAGTGAAAGAGGCAGTTTCATCGAAAGGGGCAGATTGGCCAGACGAGGAGGTTGATCTATCCATCTATCCCTCCTAGCCTCATGCTCAGTAGATAAATTCCTTACTGAAAAACATTGTACTCGATAAATGTGAAACTTATAGCCCACGGCCCCACACATTTCAATCGACCTCCGCACAATGAGCTAAGTTTTGTACAATAAGCTATAATATTATTTTATTAATATTACTTTTATTTTATTTTATTATTGGACAGTGAATACATCATTACCAAGAAAACAACTAATAACTTTTGTGTAAAAAACATAACCTATTGCGTGGAAGGAAGAAAATTAGCCTATTGCGCGGAGCTATTTATTTTATTATTGAAAAATGAACACCATTAATGAGAAAACACTATGCAAAAAAATCAATTAAATAATAGTACAAGACGAGACTATGATGCATCGCAGGTATTCCTCTTATTTCTTATATTCCAAGTTCATTTCAATATTTTTGAACAATAAGTTTCCAATATTACATTTTAATCAAATGAAATTGCCACAAAATACGTATTTATTGTACTACATATTGACATAATCTTTTTATACATCTTGCATTTTACTCTCAATGAGATAATAAAACACAATGTTCATTTTCTTAATAGGTTTTCATAAGGTTGGAGTGCTCTATTTTTACCCCTATAGTTTTTTTTCTTTATATTCTCAGTACATTTAAATATTTATGAGCAATAAGTATCGAATATAACATTTTAATCATATGAAATCGCCACACAATACAATATAACCTAATGTGAAGTCTTTGCACTAGCATTTCATTTTAATCATATGAAATCGCAACTACCGAGAGACTAAATTAGAATTAACCCCTAATAACTTCATTAATCAACACCGCCAATACAAGTTAGGCTTTAACAACTTAACCACTATACAATACCATGTATGTCCATGTTAATGTTCAATGAATCAAGATCAACTAATCAGACAACATGGTTGTAGTAGTTGCATATACTCATGACTGGCATGTGTGTGCATTTGGTGTACTTAATCATGCGTTTGTGTTCAAATAACCAGTGATTGCATAACATTCTGTACTTGATCCTATTGTTGCGTTCAAATATGCAGGACATTGCATAGGTGATTACCATACTTATTCCTATCTAAAATAGGAACCAGTACCTAATGTTATGCAATGCCTGCATATTTGAACACCAAAATTGGGTCAAGTACAGAATGTTAGTTACTTATATTCTGTGTTCAAATAGGCAAGCCTGGTGAACAATAGCATATGACTTCAAATTCTTTCTTCTTTCCAGCATGGGAAACTTGTTCAAGAAGTCCAAGACAAGTGAATGGCCTAACATCGAAAACAGAATTTGCATGCCAAAACTAATAATGCCAAATACGACCTAATTTTTTTATGTGGTGGTACCAATCTGCCAAGTCTACAGTTGATATATGCAGTAGCACCAATACACCAAATTGAACACTATAATAGGAGTGCCTCATAGATATTTATTGCCATTTCGTGAAATAATTTTTTGATATATCCACATTACTTGGAGATACTACATTAGCTCTCCAGTCAATTACTTCTAGGTCCGAAAGACAATTTGGTCTTGAAACATAATTATTAATAAGCCTTCAAATAATTTATATGAATGGGCTTATGAAGGCACAAACAGGAACCCTATGATGTTCCATCTTCCTGAAGAGAAAAAGCAAATACACAAGCTATACTCTTCAAGGAACCAAATATATGGGATTTTTTAAAACATGCATCCGTGATTTTCCTTGGCACCTGAGAGCATATTATCCAACGCCTTCATTCTGACATGATACTTGTATTTTCAATATTGTACATTAGCAATAGGAACTGCAGTACCTTATCTTGGTTAAAGGCAGAGATCTATCCCATCAGGTAGAGAAAATAAATCCATTAACCAATGACTCTGTCTATCAGGAAAAATGACTACCTGATAATTTATATTATATTATTATTATTAATTTATTCACTTTTCTTTACTTGACTACCAGCGGCAATACGCCTGGTAATAGTACGCATAGTAACAAACTCTTCTGCAGCTGATGGGTGGATGCCAACCTAAAAAGCACAAGGAAAATAGAAAAGTGTTCAGTTACCATGTTTCTAACAAACTTTTGAATGGCTGAAAAGACCATGCTGCTTGGGTTTTGATGTCTCTTGCTTCTTATCTCTATAAAATATCCCTTGTCCTATTTATATCATCTGAACTATGTAGAGATTTCACAAAATATGCAATCTTAAAACATCTGAATTACATATTTACTCATAACAAGCACCAGGGTATATCATCTTACAGTTGAGTCAAACTGTGCCTTTGTAGCCCCACACTTCAAAGCAATGGCAATACCCTGTCATAACAAGAAATTCGAACAAGTTATTGACTAAAACAGTAATCGAAACTGTAACAGAATAACCCAAATTCCATTTAAAATTTAAATAAGTAATTGCATTGAAATTTCCTTCACCAATCATGTTAATGTTCAGAGCCATAAATTGATCAGCTCATGGACAGTTTCATGGGAATCATTACATATTCCAAAAATTGCATCTGAAACTTTGAAGTTAATTTAAGATTAGCTACCAACAAATGTTCCAGGTTTAGAACTTTTTTAATCTATAGTATTATTGTTAGATACGGAAATAGAAAAAAAAAAATCAAAATCTCAACCAAGTATTTGCAAATGTGCATAGGACTAATACAACATTATTGAAAAGTACATGTCCCAATTACAGAGGTTATAACAACTTTGGAGCAGAGTAATACCAACTAACTTGGGAGCTACGAGTAGTACCACCTTAAATAAGCATGCTGATGTCAGGTAGCCTAATCCAAATGCCTGTCTATGCACTTAATCCAAACTGTGTGAAGGGGGCATGTGGAGTTTCACTAATAGATGGTCAAGAGGTGAAACAAGGGTTTATTGATGTTATATTCAGGATGTATGGCATTGATGAAATGAAATGAGGGAGGATAGAAGTTTTATGGCAAAAGTAAATCCCATTGGATGGTAGAGGAATGGGACAGAGCACTAAAGATTCGAAAGACTCCTATGTGTTTATTATCTTACGTTGCTGGTTCTTGGTAAGGTACTAATTCACTTACTATTATATCCATTGCTGGTCCATTGCAAATAAAGGAACAAGCTTATCTCAAAGAGAACAAAAAGCTTGTTCATGTGCATATATAAGATAATACCATTTTTTGATGTCCATAAATGACCAAAGAATAGCTCAATAGGACTAGAAAACACAATCAATGAACATTGGAACTCCTAAATGCTAAAAGATAGAAAGTACGGAAACAAAAGAGAAATGCATGAGAAAGGGTGAACTAGAAAGGTAAATCTTGGAAAGAGAGGATGCTCTAAATGTCAGCAATAGAATTATAAGAAGAGGAGGGAAGATAGATATCATTATATCATCTTCATCAAGATAAAGGAGTCCATGCAAAACTTGATAATGCCTTCGACTGAGACCCTAGCAAAGAGAACTTGGAACGAGAACAAGAGCAGTATATTGAACTCCCCTAACATCCAAGGTTGAAGGGAAGAAACTAGTAATGGATGTCTCATTGCTTGAACAAACTAAGGGTAGAATTATGTATTGAGTGTGCATGATCCTATAACCTTGAGGCCCCTAGCAATCATGTTTAACATCCACCTTATGCACTATTTTTTGGGTCTTCAGGTGCAGTTGGGATAAATGTGAGGTCTTCCTTGGTCAAGCAAAGTACGTAGTAGAGATCCTGAAAAGATTTCAGATGATGAATTGCAAGCCCCAAACTACTCCCATGGTTCTAAACCTCAAGTTGGCTGTGGATTTAGATTTCGCTTTGGTGGATACTTCAATGTACATGGAATTGATAAGTTCCTTCACATTTTTGGTGAATATTGAACCTAATATTTGCTTTGTAGTGAATCCATTGAGCGAGTTCATGGTTCAAACAACACAGATTCATTACATTATTGCAAATCATGTGCTTCAATACTTGAAGGGCACAATTCACTTTCGGTTGAAGTATGTGAAGGATGGAGAGTTGATGTTGCATGGATTTGTGGGATCAAACTAGGAAAGTGATGCCGATGTTAAGAAGAGCACTTCAAGGTTTTGTTTCAGCTTGGGGTCGAGTTTGGTGTCTTGGTTTAGCAGGAAGTATGTGCCAATGGCATTAAGTTTAGCAAAGATAGAGTTCACCGCAAAATCCTCTACTAGTTGTGAGGCTATCTAGCATCACAAGTTGATCACAAAAGTATTGAGAGTTACATATTTTGTGTTTGGTATTCATATTTCCAAGAATACTAGCTTGTAGATAAATGTAATTAGAAGTCCCAATCTTGATAGGAGCTTTTGTGTTTTTAATATTTGGCTACCTAGAGTTTAGGTTAAGTTATCATTTACAAAATTTGCTCATCATGGTCTTTGTTGTCGTAAATCTTAGCAGGCCTTGAAGAGGGAAAACCTACAAGGTATAAGCTAGACCAAGAGACGACAATGGGGTAGTGCCCACTGTCACCATAGCCAAAACCCCCTGCTCTTTACGGATTTTCATCGATGGGAGGAGTCTAAATTTATGCTAAGGTCCAGGTATGATGTGTGAGATGACTTGACTAGACCTTCTACACAAAAGACACAACAATGGCTCAAGCCTCCAATGGGATGCAATTTGCCTTCTATGAGACCTAGGGCTACAAGCACAAAACCTAGGGTATAAGTAATTTTTTGGGTGTTGGTATAACCAAAGGTCAAGGCCAAGAGAAAAGGTTTCCAATCATGTATGCTAACAAGATCAAGGCTCATGAAACCTTGAAGAAACCCCTAAGTTGAAGCAATACCAAATTAGGGTTTCTCTCTTAGGGAAAACTAGGTAAGAGAGTTTATGGACAAAGTTGAAGTCGATGCCCACCAAAAGGATATATTTTATGGCAAAAACTATCCTATTGATGTTGAGGCTCTCCAATCCCCAAAAATCACCTTGGGTAGGGATTTGCACCAAGCCTTAGTTTGCAAGCTTGGCCTTAAAGGGACCGAACTTCGACATAGAGAAAATATGGAATAAAAGAGTGTTTGATCGCCATTTATATGGACCAAACCCTTTTTCCTTGGGTAATTGGAGTCTATGATGTAATAGCTTTTCCAAAACGTTACTAAGGAGGCCAAAATCTTGATGCCCTAGCACCAAAACCTTGAACAATTACCTATACAATGGAAATCAATTTTTCATGGAAGATCTAATGAAAGATAACCACTAGGACAATCAATTCAGATGTTATGTACGAGTAATGCATGCAATAGTTCATCTAGATAGCATTCAATTTATTTTCAACAATTATGGCACAATAGTATAAACTAGAATCAACAATATTCCATACATTAGACATAGAAAAATAGATCTTCAACAATAATAACACTTACAAGATGACATGCAAAAATATTCCATCATTGATTCCAAAGAATAGCTCCAAAGCAAGATGTTTTAGCTCCAAATGTCAAAGTGCATCAATAGATCCGAATTTATCTCAAGAAAACAAGGTCAAAAACATCTTAAGAGGTTGAAATCCAAGTCATGTGATGATGAGATACAATAATGAAATGTTCCTCTATTTATATGAGGAATCCAAATGCCTAATTATCCCATTAGCCCCTTAAAATCATAAAATAATGTGCAAGAAACACCTAGGTTGTTAGTTTTTGTAGTATCGGATGGTGTTCTTGTCTCAAACTTTGTGGACAGGGTAAAACACGAGTTCTCTTAAACCCAAAAATTGTTTCTCGAAATTCCACCTAGAGATAGCTCGATTAAATTATTTGATCGATAATAAAAAATTACCTAAGTCTAACTTAGGAAAATCGATTAATTAATAGGAATTAATTGAGAAAGGTGAGAATTCTCTAGAAACTCACATGGATCATCTTAGAGATGATCTCAACCATCGATTAAGATTTAATCGTGGGAGTTGAACTCTCAATTGGAGATTATAAGAGGAGGTCGAAAGGGTAGATGGAGCACAGACTAGTGCAGATACTTAGTGATCAAGGCAATTCGATTTTCTAGTAACACATGATTCAGTAATAAGATCGAGCCAGTACATGGCTCCCTTATGTATTTCATTAATTTGAAGCTCGTTGGACTCCCTTATTAGGTAAATGGCCTAATTTGAGAAAAATAAATACAACTTTGGATTTGATCCAACTAATCAAGCCCTAGACTTGGTTGATATTGATCTCCTTGTTGTCCCCTTTGCTCCTTCCTCAGACCCAACATACCTGCGCAGAATTACTTCTCCACCTATCATTGAGATGGCGCTCTCGATGCTTTGCACCACTGTGTATCGTTGTGTTTTCTCCCTTAGCCTGGCCCTTCTTTTATAAGTTCGAGTTATAGCCGAATGCATAACCCTAATCTCCAAAGTGACTGATGACAAAGATTAGATCTCACCTAACTTTAGATTGATGGTTGAAATTCATCTAATTTACTAATGCAAATAACCTTTGCATTAAATTAGATTAAAATCACTTTATCTCATAAAAGAATTACTATAATTATTAAAAATTAATAAGTTTCAAGGGTTCACTAGGTGACCTTTGCATACCCAGGCACTTAGGCCTATGTAGAAGTCTATGTCTGAGCTACAAATATCAACACTCCCTCTTAACGACGGAGGTACTTCTACCACCTGGAACTAGCTCTGATACTGGAACAATGTTCCACAATGCATCTGCTACCATGGTTGCTCCCTCTAAATTGGAAGCCTTCCTTGCCACCTAGTTCAAAATCTTCCTCAAAGGCTTGCTCCCTTTTAACTTGCTCTTGGATGCCTCTTACTCCTGAACATCTTGTAAAGTCATCTCACCCTCTTGATAGACTTGGAAGGATCTATTGATTGGTGCTCCCCACTCAAACCTGAACGTTGACTCCCTCTGCTTTGCTCAAACTTCAGAGCTACCTGCTCCTTGTTCTTTGTCATTGTCTTGTTGCTTGCCATTGCTCGAATAGGCTAGCCTTTTAGCCTATACAATTTGTCCTCTCTAACTCGGATGATGTGACCATTGCCAGAGCTAGATCCCACAAATCTAATCAATGTTTGTCCATACTAGAACACTACAACAAACCTCTTCTTCTCATTATATATATTATATATTGAAAGAAACTCTCCCAAGTTTTGGCAATCTATACGTCTTTCTGGCTTTCAACATATCTTGTTTGTTGAATTATCATCATTCAATTCTTGAAGTGTATGTTTTTCTGATGCAACCGAAAGGTCATGCATCCACAATATGCGTAAAACTTATAATTACCAAGCAAAATAAATGTTGTTTAGTATTCGCATCGAACTTGCATTTTCAGTATCACATTTTAATTTAACTGAAGGCTAGCTAACCTTCTGTATCCATAGAGACTACCTGCATTTCTAAACTTTATCATTTAGAATTTTTTATTTTACATATTGCGGCCATGTTGAATTTGACTTACTTCAACTTTTGAATTTAGTATAACTTTATTCTGATCCTATATGATATGTGATATGCACGACGATCACACCAAAATTAACTTATCGTGTAAACTCTTAACATTAACTAAAATCTTCAGATGTAGATATGCGCTTATCGCTTTGCCATGACACGTATTTTCTCTTACCGCGATCAAGTAGATGATGAATACTGTGATTTGACTTTTTTTATCAAGATTACTAAAAGAATATCACCAATTTACAGGTCTTATCATCCCAACTGTAATGTGAATTTATCATAAACATAGAATAATTTGGAATCCTATGGGTTGCAATTTCTAAGGACTTCTCAAGACACAAGTCATAATTGGGTCGCATTTTCTCATGACACAAGTCAAGCCTTGGATTCCTATGGGTCGTGCTTTCTCAAGACAGAGGTCATAATGAAATAAAACCACTCGAAAAAAAATATTTGAGTAAATTAAAATAAAAAAAATTGTAAAACTTATTAAATATATTTTTAATATTATAAATTTAAAAAAAAAATTACTTTTAAAATTTAAATCAATATTTATGCCGAACCTTATTAATAAAATTGGTTAATCTAATATTTCAAATATACGTTCAAATAATCATATTTATATATCAGCGTGTTAAAGCTTAAACTACCTTTTATAATATAAACATCCTAATAAATATGGGTTGAGGCCTTAGTGCGAAACTCAAAATTCTGCGACTTGCGAAATCGCTTTCGAAGCGATTTAATCTCCACCGTTGGTCTTCTACCAGATCTAACGGTCTCTACTGCGCATTCACTGGCCCACTTCGCATAAGTCCTTTCACACAGAACTCTGTCAAGTCTTTGTTTGTTCGCCTCGCAAATCGACTTCTTTGCATACACTATGTAATAACACGATATTCAACTCGACAATGAATTAAAGAGTGAAACTTAACATAGATAGGAGAATTTCAACACACAACACTTTGGAATTATCAAAAAGGTAATTACATAGAGATGAGCCCTTCAATGGTTGGATTTTACATTCAAATGACTTCTCCTCTCTGTCTCTCCTCTATCACACAGCACGCACACTTCTCACACTTAACTCTCTATCTACTTATCCTATCACACTTCACACGCCTATCTACGCTTCCACCTAAATGAAAGAGGTTTATCATTTATTTACTTTTAAACCGACTCTATCTTATCCTCTCAATCCTAATCTATTTTCTAAATCCCCTCGCAGGGAGAACCAAATGCTACTTTTATTCCTATTTAATCTAGGACATTAAAACCAACTAACTTCACACATTTAAATCTAACTAAACTATTAATGATCAACTTTTCCCACCTCTTGTTTGGCCACAACATGTGAACACATAATCACATTGTTGGCAATTGTCCGGATGCTCCTGCATCAAACTCCCGGAGAAGAAAAGATTGATCCATCAATGTTTCAGGATCTGCATTAAACTTCTGTAACTCTGCTGCTATCATCCAACTGGCATCTTCCACTGGTTGTCCTTTCCATTTGACTAGACACTGATAATAGGTTTGTCCCCTGGTCTTCTTTGTTGCTCTTTTCTCCAGAATGCCTTCCACTTCTTTCTTTGTTGTTGTTGGCATCTGTTCCTTCCAATTCAAAGTCTCGTCCTCCTCTTCTATAGATTCTTCTTGTAGTTCTTCCTCTGTTCCTTTGTATGGATACAAATCTGCAACAATAAAGATGGGTGATATCCCAATTCCTTTTGGTAACTCAATCTCATATGCATTTGAGGAAAACTTCCTCAAAATTCTACATGGCCCTATCTTTTTCATTCTCAGCTTGTTATAGGTGTTGATTTATGGTAGCATTGGATGTGGTCTAGCCTTGTAATTTTGTATATAGGCTAAGACACATGTATTCCATAAAACCCAGAAATGGTTTTGGAAAATTCCACTAAGAGATGATTTAATTAAATTAATTAATCATTTTTTAATGTTTTCCTAATTCTAAACTTAGGGAATTTGATTAATTAAAATGTATTAATTGAATCAAGTGTGAATCTTCTAGATAAAGTCATGGATCACCTCCAAGTAAATCTTAGCCCTTGATTATGTTTTAATCTTGGCCGTTGAAGAGTCAATGAAAGATTATATGAAGGAGGGTGAGGGGCCTATGGAAAATACACTTGACACTTGAGCCATTGAGCATTTTAGAATTTGTGTGAGGAGACACCACTTTTTGATCAAGAACAAATCACTAGGGCTAGGTTTGCAAAGTGATTTGATTCAATGATCAGATCCGGAGAGGGGCAGAAGCAGAGATTGGTCAGGAGGGCCAAGAATACATTTCAGAGAGAGGCAACATCAACGCAGGAGAGAGACAGGGCAGTTTCTGGCAAGGGTGACGCAGTTACTGCAGAGAATCATGCAAAGCCAGTGCAGTGTCCCTTGGAGTCAATCCGGAGAAAGATAGAAGCTGGGGTTCTGAGCCGGGAGGGCCAAGATCCAGCTTCAGATCAACCAGATCAGCTACAAGAAGGGGTGACGCAGTCCCTCTAGCTTGCCTACACAGGCTTACGCAAATTCAGCGTAAGCAATCACACAAAGGCAGTGAGGGCTTCATCATAGTTGTTTTTGATCAGCCAGAGACTTTCTGAGTGAGGTATATCTCACAGTAATTTTTGTTGTCTAGATTTCTCTAAAGGGTTTGCCGGATGTTTGCACCCTAGTTGTATTCAAGATTTTGTTGCTTAATAATACAAACCCTCAGATCTGCTGCACCAGTTTTCCCAAGTTGGGTTTTTCCGGGAACTTAGTCCAAAAATAATTGTGTCAATGTGGTTGTCTTTCATTGAGTTTTGTTCAGATTGTTTCAACACTTAGATTTATTCTGCAGTATTATTTGTGTAGATTGCTTCAGTAATTACTTCGGTATTTCAATGTAATGAAATAATTATCAAATAATAGGAGAATTAATTCAGATTTGTTGTAGTAGGAATCCAAATCTAGGATTTTTCACATGGTATCAGAGCTTATTTAAGCTGAAGTGCAGGAGAAACGAAGAGAACCAGCAGATCAGCATTGTAGAGTCTGGGATCTGCGTAAGCAGCAACAGACCCTCCTAGAAAATTACGTTGTCCAGGCCAGGAGGGCATTCTAGTGCAAAAAAGGCTCCCTCTAAGAGATTTGACAGAGGGGTAAGCTTTTTCAGTTGCAGAAGAGGCAGCGTAGCAGAGCGGCGTAGCTGAATGACGCAGTTACTGCACAACAGTAATAGGAGCTGGTACATAAGCGTCAGAATATTCTGAAAAACACAGTTGGGGATTTCTTGATCTCAGAAGGTTTCTTACTCAAAGAAACTTAGTTTTTCCCGTGCAGCAACAGAAGAAGTGACCTACTCCACAAGCAGTGCGTAAGTCAAAGCTGAGCAGAGGGTTAGAGCAAGGTATCGACAGTTGAGGAGATGGCCAGCAACGGACTACGTGACGAAGATAGATTGGAGGGTGCCGCCAACTATGTTATCTGGAAATCAAGGATAGAATTTCTCCTTAATGAACACGATCTGAAAGCCCTCATAGACAGCACAATTGCAGAACCTCTTGATGCAGCACGCCTGAGGCAGTTCAAGAAGAATATGGCTAGAGCCAAGAGATTGATCCTAGATGGAGTGAAGGATCACATTGTACCTCACATAGCAGCCAAAAACACTGCTAGAGAAATGTGGGTAGGGCTAGAAAAGTTGTACCAAGGATCTTCTGAGCAGCAGAAGATGTACCTTGAAGAGAAGTTGCGGAATCTCAGGATGAAGAAGGGAGAGCGTTTTGACTCCTTCTTGTCTCAGATTCAGGAGAACCGAGATCAACTGTCTGTAGTAGGATCTGCTCCTAAAGACTCAGAGCTAGTAAGGCTCACGCTGAACTCTGTTTCTAAAGATTATCAATTCTTCGTCCAAAGTATATTAAGCAGAGAAAAGCTTCTAGGATGGGAAGCAATGTGGGCAGCATTACAACAAGAGGAGTTGAGGAGAGATCTCCTTAAAATCCACTTGGTAGATGGCAGTAGCAGTTCAAAGGTCAAGGAGGAAGAAGACAACACTGCCCTTGCATCAAAAGGGCAACCAAAGCAGAAGAAGAAAGATCTATCTAAGATCAAGTGCTTCGGGTGTGGGGAAATGGGGTATTATGCCACACAATGTCCTCTTAAGAAAAAAAGGATAAAGAGGAGAAGGAAGACCCACATGCAGGAGTTGCCAATATTGAGGCAGAGAAAGATTGTGCTATGTTAGCTCATATTCCAAAAGGAGAGAAGTGGGCTGACTTGGATTTGTAGATCCAGAATCTACAAAAAGGCAGGATCCTTGAGTATTTCTGAACTCGTGGATCACATGTGAGCTACGATAGCCTAAAGACAGTAGCACGATGGACAGTTGCAACCAAAGATGATGAGATGATGCAGTGATTAGCAATACTAGAGACTGATCAGCGCAGAGAGGCAGCAGCGGCAACAGAGATGAGCAGCAGCAGCGCAGTGCAGAGCAGCTACAGCGCAGCATCTTCAAAGAGCTAGTGCAGAAACTAATAGCAGTCAGTTTCATTCTTTAGTAGCACACTTACTTGTCCAATTTCGGATGGTTTTCTGTTGCAATTACCAATAGTAGGAGCAGTGTAGTAGCAGCAGAGATGAGCAGCGGCAGCAACGTGGTGCACAGAGAAGCAGCGCAGTGCAGAGCAATGCTCACGCAGTGCAGCAGCATGGTTGCAGAATTTAGAGGGAGTTGCAGTACAGTGGCAATTGATAGCAGCAAGCAGAGTCAGCATCAGTACAATTGCAGCATTTTTGTGCAGTTTTGGTGAGTAGCATCAATAGCACAGCATAGATGTTACAGAAGTCAGATCAACAACACATTCAGGTGTTTTGCTAGAGCACTTTCCTCGCTAAGAGGGACTATTGGTAGCATCGGATGTGCTCTAGCCTTGTAATTTTGTATATAGGCTAAGACACATGTATTCCATAAAACCCAGAAATGGTTTTGGAAAATTCCACTTAGAGATTATTTAATTAAATTAATTAATCATTTTTTAATGTTTTCCTAAGTCTAAACTTAGGGAATTTGATTAATTAAAATGTATTAATTAAATCAAGTGTGAATCTTCTAGATAAAGTCATGGATCACCTCCAAGTTAATCTTAGCCCTGGATTATGTTTTAATCTTGGCCGTTGAAGAGTCAATGAAAAATTATAAGAAGGAGGGTGAGGGGCCTATGGAAAATACACTTGAAACTTGAGCCATTGAGCATTTTCAAATTTGTGTGAGGAGACACAGCTTTTTTATCAAGAACAAATCACTAGGGTTGGATTTGCTAAGTGATTTGGTTCAGTGATCAGATCCGGAGAGGGGCAGAAGTAGAGATTGGTCAGGAGGGCCAAGAATGCATTTCAGAGAGAGGCAACATCAACGCAGGAGAGAGACAGTGCAGTTTCTGGCAGGGGTGACAGTTACTGCAGAGAATCACACAGAGCCAGCACAGTGTCTCTTGGAGTTAGTCCGGATAAAGATAGAGATTGGGATTCTGAGCCAGGAGGGCCAAGATCCAGCTTCAGATCAGCTAGATCAGCTACAGGAAGGGGTGACGCAGTCCCTCTAGCTTGCTTACACAGATCCAGCATAAGCAATCACACAGAGGCAGTGACGGCTTCATCAAAGTTGTTTTTGATCAGCCGAAGACTTGCTGAGTGAGGTAAATCTCACAGTCATTTTTTATGTCTAGATTTCTCTGAAGGGTTTGTCGGATGTTGGCACCCTAGTTGTATTCAAGATTATGTTGCTTAATAATACAAACCCTCAGATCTGCTGCACCGGTTTTCCCAAGTTGGGTTTTTCCGAGGACTTAGTCCAAAAATAACTATGTCAATGTGGTTGTTTTTCATTGAGTTTTGTTCAGACTGTTTCAGCACTTAGATTTATTCCACGGTATTATTTTTGTAGATTGCTTCAGTAATTACATCGGTATTTCAATGTAATGAAATAATTATCAAATAATAGGAGACGTAATTCAGATTTGTTGCAGTAGGAATCCAGATCTATGATTTTTCAAAATAGGTCCCTATTGGAAACCTTTCCTTCCTTAGATAAACCATGACTAAATCATCTTCTTGAAATTCTCTTTCAGTCCTCTTCATATCAGCTCTTTGTTTATATTTTTGAGTGTTTTTCTGTAAGCTCTGCTTGACATCTTCCTGCAACTTCTGCATCTATTCTGCAAATTATTCAGCTTTTGCACTCCTTGTCTCTTGTTTACTCAAATCTCGAAGTTCATACACACTTCTTGGATGCATTCCAAAAAAAATATGAAATGGACTCATCCCAATACTCCAGTTAGGAGTATCACTATATGCAAATTCAGCTTGGGCAAGTGTTAAATCCCATTGATTTGGATTTGTGTAAACCAAACTCCTTAATATGTTTCCCAAGCTCTTGTTCACTACTTTAGTTTGTCCATCCGTTTGAGGATGATAGGCTGAACTGAAACTGAGGTTTGTACCTTGCTTTCTTCCATAAACTCCTCCAAAAATGTCCTACAAACTTTGTATCTATGTCTGAAACAATACTCACAGGCAATCCATGAAATTTTTTAACTTTAGAGAAAAACAAATTAGCAATGTGAGTTGCATCACTAGTTTTCTTACAAGCAATAAAATGTGTCATTTTAGAAAATCTATCTACCACAACATAGATAGAATCATGCCCTCTTTGAGTCTTCGGCAATCCTAAAATAAAATCCATGCTGAAAACATCCCAAGATCTATTGGGTATTGGCAATGGCTGATATAATCTAGTGTTTTGGCTTCTTCCTTTGGCATGTTGACAAATTCTGCACTTCTCAACAAACTTTTTTATATCACTTTGCATTTTTGGCCAATAATAAAAAGCACTTACTTGAGCAAATATTTTATCTTGTCCAAAGTGTCCAGACTGTCCTCCATTGTGTTTCTCCTTAATCAGATTTTCCCTCATGGCATACTTAGGTATACACAATTTATTATTCTTGAACAACAATCCTCCTTGAATTAAGTAGTCCATCCACTGGCTTCTATTGTGAATCATTTCTTCAAACCCCAAAATGCCAATCTTCAATTCCTGCATAATCAAATTTACCATACTCAAAGCATCAACAACTTTGTTTGACTTGCCACTTGTGTGTTTGATTACAAAGGTAAAACTCTGCAAAAACTCCACCCACTTAGCATGCTTTTGGTTCAACTTCGGCTGATTATTTATGAACTGCAATACATTGTTATCTAAATATAACACAAATTATTTGGGCAAAAAGTAATGCCTCCATTTCTTCAAAGCTTGCACAATAACATAGAAGTCCTTATCATAGGATGAATACTTCTTCTTGGCCTCATTTAACTTTTCACTAAAATAAGCTATCGATCTCTGCTCTTGACTCAAAACAGCGCCAATTGCTATCCCACTAGCATCAGTCTCAACTTGGAATATTTTATCAAAATTTGGCACGGCCAAAACAGGTCTTTCAGTGATTTTCTTTTTCAACAACTTGAAATTTTGATCTGTTGCTTCTGTCCATTTAAATGGTCGGTTGCTCTCCTTTATTGTTTCAATTATTGGTGCACAGATCTAACTAAAACCTCTTATAAACTTTCTGTAAAACTTGCAAGACCATGAAAACTCCTTACCTCAAATACACTTCTCGGATTTGGCCAATCTAGTATTACCTGGATCTTTTTCTGGGTCCATCTTCAAGCCTTCTTCTGAGACTATAAATCCCAAATAAACGAGCTCTTTCTTCATGAAACTACACTTCTTCAAATTTATAAGCAGTTTCTCCTTTTGCAAAGTACTTAACACCAGCTTGACATGCTCCAAATGCTCTTCCTTACTCTGACTAAAAATCAGAATGTCATCAAGATAAACTATCACAAATTTTCTTGCATACTCTTTCAAGACCTCGTTCATAAATGTGCTTGGTGCATTAGTGAGCCCAAAAGGCATCAGTAACCATTCATACAGCCCATTGTTGGTCTTAAATGCAGTCTTCCATTCATCTCCTTCTCTAATCCTTATTTGATGGTATCCACTCTTCAGATCTATCTTAGTGAAATACTTTGATCCACTTAAACAATCCATCAAATCTTCTATGCATGGTAATGGAAATCTATACCTGATAGTGATCTTGTTTATAGCTCTAGAATCAGTACACATGCGCCACTCTCCTCCTTTCTTTGGACTAAGCACGGCTGGTAGTGCACATGGACTAAGGCTTTCTTTAATCAGTCCTTTATCTAACAATTCCTATACCTGTCTTCCAACTTCTTCAATTTCCAGAGGTGATATTCTATATGTTGCTTTGTTTAGTAAAATTGCACCAGGTATTAAATCTATGTGATGACTGATACTTCTAACTGGTGGCAATTTACTTGGTAATTCATCAACAACTATATTAGCATAATAATCTAATAGATTTTTAATTTCTACAGGTGGATTATCTAAATTTGTAGAAATCAGAATTACCTTGGGTTTACCCACAATAGGAAAATGCATTTCTTTCTCTTTCTTGACTTCTTGCAGCAATTCTTTCCACTAATCAGGATAATACTATTCTCAGCTGCTCCTTTGTCTGCTTCATCCTTTAAAGGTAACAATGTGTGCTTCTTTCCATCCTTCTCTATGGTATCCTTTCGCCATCATGAATGGCTTTTCTGTCAAATTGCCAAGGTCTTCCCAACAATACATGGCACACGTCCATTGGCATCACATCACACAATATAACGTCTTTATATGTACCAATTTGTATCTCTACTTTGCACTGTTCTGTCACCAAAATTTGATGTCCCTTTTGTAGCCACAACACTCTGTAGGGAGTGGGGTGTACTGTCTTATTCAACCCCAATTTCTCAACCATCTCTGTGGAAACAAGATTATCAGTACTTCCACAGTCAGTCACAACTTTGCAACACTTATCTTTAGACTTGCATATAGTCCTGAACAAGCTCTTCCTTTGAGCTGCCTCATTTACTTCCTTCTCTACTTTAAGCAATACTCTTTTGAGCAATAAAGACTCTCCTACCTCAGGTGGTTCTTCCTTTTCTGTGACCTGAGGATTTTCTTCCTTTGCCTCAGCTACATTCACATTCCATTGATTTGTTGATTTGTTATGAGGATAGTCCCATGATCCGTGTCCCCATTCTCCACATGTGTAACACCTCATTTCCCTTCCTCAGCCCCTACCTCTGGGTGCAAATCTTCCTCTACCAAAGTCTCCTTTTTGCGGTGGTCTACTACTCAAACCTCCTGCTTCATTCTGAGAGTGATAAAATCTTGGTCTAAAAGTTCCTCTTCCTCTTACTGGATTTTTACCTCTATTCTTCTGACTTTGTTTTCTCAACATCTTCTCCTCTACCTTCAAAGCTACTTGATAGGCATCCTCAATTGTCTTCATACTCAACAAACTGATTTCATCTTGTATATCATACCTTCAACCATTGATGTATCTGGCTACTTTCTCCATATCATCTTTAGCACGTCCTGCTCTAATGCACAGCTTGTAAAACTCCTATGTATACTCCTTGATAATCGTTCCTTCCTGTCTCAAATTCTGCAACTGTTTAAAAAGACTCAATTGATAATCTTTTGGCATAAACTTTTTCTTCAATTTACTTACCATTTTATCCCACTGCTTGATCTTAGGCTTTCCTTTTCTAATCCTAGATGTTTGTAGTTCATCCCACCAGATAGATGCATAGCCCTTCAACTTGGTAGCTGCAAACTTCACCTTTTTCTTATCTTCGACCTCTTCATATAAAGGAATCTCCATTCTTGGTTTTCCACTAACCTATGCCAATATCTTGAAAACTTTAGCTCCCTCGCTTTCTTCAGAAGAAGAAGAAGAAGAAGATTCTTTTGTTGTGTTGACATCTTCTTCTTCAGGTGCTCCCTTCTGAGCAGTCTCCATTGTCACTATCCTTGTACAAAGGTGTCGAATCTCTTCGAACAAAGCTGCATTTGTTGTAAGTCTCCCTCGACCTCTGCCAGCTCCTCTCCTGGGCGGCATATTTGTTACACTCCTTGAGAACAGAACTCAACCTTCTGCTCTGATACCAAATGATGCAGTCGGAAGGCCGCTTTTACCCACAATACGCATAAAACTTTATATGTTCTGCCTTTCCCAAATAAATACTCATTAACAGAGTATTCGCGCGCGGAACTTGTACTTTTATGGCCTACGTAGAACGGACCAATCATCAGCAAGCGCAACTTCGCAACCTTTATGATATACCTCCCCGTAGATTTCTAAACTTAACACTTTTGTAAATCTATGATTTTGCGATATCGCAGTTTGCAGCGAAATTCAGGTCGCACTTCGCAAATTTTTGAATTTAGCGATAACCTTATTCCTTATCCCGTGCGATATGCAATATGCGACGCATCGCATCGCAACAAAATTAACTTATCGTGCAAACTCTTAACATTAACCATAGAAATCTGCGATGTGCGATATGCACTTTATCGCTTTGCCGACATGTGGCTTCCTTTCACCGCATCGCAAATTTATTAACTTATTGCACTTCGACCTTTTATCGCATCGCAAGGAATATAACTTAACTTGCGAAGTCTTAAGGATATCCACTAAAATTTGCGATTTGTTGTCCATCATTGCTCTATGCCCAATCTAACGGTCCTCACTCTCCTTTACTCCTCTGCTTCGCATTGCACTTCAAATAACTTATGGGTTAAGGCTTTAGTGCGAAACTCTAAATTCTGCGACTTGAGAAATCGCTTTCGAAGCGATTTAATCTCCACCATTGGTCTTCTGTCAGATCTAACGGTCTCTACTGCGCAGTCACTGGCCCACATTGCATAAGTCCTTTCACACAAAACTCTGCCGAGTCTTTCTTTGTTCGCCTCGCAAATCGACTTCTTTGCATACACTGTGTAATAACACGATATTCAACTTGACAATGAATTAAAGAGTGAAACTTAACACAGACAGGAGAATTTCAACACACAACACTTTGGAATTATCAGAAAGGTAATTACATAGAGACAAGCACTTCAATGGATGGATTTTACATTCAAATGACTACTCCTCTCTGTCTCTCCTCTATCACACAGCAGGCACACTTCTCACACTTCACTCTCTGTCTACTTATCCTATCACACTTTCACACTTATCTACGCTTCCACCTAACTGAAATCGGTTTATCATTTATTTTCTTTTAAATCGACTCTCTCTTATCCTCTCAATCCTAATCTATTTGCTAAAACCCCTCAGGGAAAACAAAATGCTACTTTTATTCCTATTTAATCTAGGACATTAAAACCAACTAACTTCACACATTTCAATCTAACTAAACTATTAATGATCAACTTTTTCCACTTCTTGTTTAGCCACAACATGTGAACACATAATCACATTGTCGGCAATTGCTCGGATGCTCCTGCATCAATGTTTAGTATCAACGCCAAACTCCACATGCATCTTTGTGTCCCACTCTATCAGGTTGTGAAATAACTCCTATGGTCCTTTCACATGATGTGTGGCTCCATTATCTAAAAGCCACGCACTAACTAGTATGGAGTCAGAGGAAAGGTAGGAAATAAGTGTAGATTTCATCTTAAACTTCCTGGAAAACACTTTTTCCTAAGCTTCTACCAACATATCTACACTTATTTCATAAACAAGCCTCCTGCAGGAACAAAGATTCATCTTGGATGGATCGCTTCTTGGCTATGGTTATCAACAACCAAGAAGATATTTCAATCATATGTCAAAATTTCTTCTAGAGTATTGAACAATCTTGCATTTGAGTTTTCACAATCATCTCACCTTGTATTTGACAGGGGGGAAGTGATGGTCATCTACAATCTTCAAAGCCACATCAAGCGAGCCTAAGCCACAACTTGCCATACCAGATTCAGAGTTGTAGCCAGAGAAAGAGATGCCCATGAGCATGCCATTGGTTGGTGGTCAACCTTAAACCATCTATGCGAGATTGAGCTTCTCCCTCTTCAAAGAATTGGGGACACCTCCTATAGCAGAAGACATCAGCTTCTTGCTAGTTATGGAGGAGTTCTAGGAATTGCATTAAGCATTCCAGAGTTGGTGGTCATTCTTAAACCACTGCACGTTAAGACCTCCCTTTCAGGTTAAGGTTCTCCCTTTTTAAGTGGGTTGCAGACCTCCCTTTTCCTGGTTGAAGGTCTCCCTCTTCAAAACATTAGGAGCACTTCCTCTAGCATAAGACCTCAGCTTCTTGCCAAATTTGGAAGAGTTATGAGAACTGCACTAAGCATACCAGTGTTGATGGTCATCCTTAAACCAACTCCTTATGCCAACATTTCAAAGAGCACATTCAGCCTAGTGTTTCCATGCATATTTTGCGAGTTTTGTATTACAACTCTCTTCTTGGACTCATACGTACCTCTTCGAATTAAGGGGGGGAATGATGGACACCAAATCCTTTAAGGATTTGTGTGGAAGGCGAACGGTCAAAGGGAGTCCAAGAGACCCATACGATCATACGACTTGAGTCCAAAATTTCTTCTAGAGTATTGAACAATCTTGCATTTGACTTTTCACCATCATCTCACCTTGTATCTGACAGGGGGGGAAGTGATGGTCATCTACAAACTTCAAATCCACATCAAGCGAATCTGAGCAACAACCTGCCATACCAGATTCAGATTTGTAGCCAGAGACAGAGATGCCCATGAGCATGCCATTGGTTGGTGGTCAGCCTTAAACCATATATGCAAGGTTGAGCTTCTCCCTCTTCAAAGAATTTGGGACACCTCCTATAGCAATAGACATTAGCTTCTTGCCAGTTTTGGAGGAGTTCTACGAATTGCATTAAGCATTCCAGAGTTGGTGGTCATCCTTAAACCACTGCACGTTGAGACCTCCCTTTCAGGTTGAGGTTCTCCCTTTCTATGTGGGTTGCAGACCTCCCTTTTCCTGGTTGAAGGTCTCCCTCTTCAAAACATTAGGAGCACTTCCTCTAGCAAAAGACCTCAACTTCTGCCAGATTTGGAAGAGTTCCGAGAACTGCACTAAGCATTCCATTGTTGGTGGTCATCCTTAAACCACCTCCTTCTGCCAACATTTCAAAGAGCACATTCAGCCTAGTGTTGCCATGTATATTTTGCAAGTTTTGTATTACAGCTCTCTTCTTGGACTCATACGTACCCCTTCGAATTAAGGGGGGGAATGTTGGACACCAAATCCTCTAGGGGATTGTGTGGAAGGCAAACAGTCAAAGGGAGTCCAAGAGACCCATATGGTCATACAGTTGGAGTCCAAAATTTCTTCTAGAGTATTGAACAATCTTGCATTTGGGTTTTCAACATCATCTCACCTTGTATCTGACAGGGGGGGAGTGATGGTCATCTACAAGCTTCAAAGCCACATCAAGCAATCCTGAGCCACAACTTGTCGTACCAGATTCAGAGTTGTAGCCAGAGATAGAGATGCCCATGAGCATGCCATTGGTTGGTGGTCAACCTTAAACCATCTACGCGAGGTTGAGCTTTCCCTATTCAAAGAATTGGAGCCACTTCCTATAGTAGAAGACATTAGCTTCTTGCCAGTTTTGGAGGAGTTCTAGGAATTGCATTAAGCATTCCAGAGTTGGTGGTCATCCTTAAACCACTGCACGTTGAGACCTCCCTTTCAGGTTGAGGTTTTCCCTTTTTATGTGGGTTGCAGACCTCTCTTTTCCTGGTTGAAGGTATCCCTCTTCAAAACATTAGGAGCACTTCCTCTAACAGAATACATCAGCTTCTTGCTAGATTTGGAAGAGTTCTAAGAACTACACTAAGCATTCCAATGTTGGTGATCATCCTTAAACATGCCAACATTTCAAAGAGCACATTCAGCCTAGTGTTGCCATGCATATTTTGTGAGTTTTGTATTAACTCTCTTCTTGGACTCATACATACCCCTTCGGATTAAGGGGGGGAATGTTGGACACCAAATCCTCTAAGGGTTTGTGTGGAAGGCGAACGGTCAAAGGGAGTCCAAGAGACCCTGGAATATGGAATCCAAGGGTCACTCCAATGTACTATAACTATGTATCATTGTGAATAATAGATTGAATCCAATGTTTATCTTATCTTCTATCCATTATGTGAATGTGGTTTCAACAATGATGCATAGCATCTTGTCTTATGGCACGCAAAAGACTTGATCTATCATCTTAGTAAAGTCAATCTTTAGTTGAGGCTGACTCTTGACTCTTACTCTAACCTTTTCCTATGCTCTTCATTGCCTTATTGGCAAGAGCAATATTTTCATCATCACCCCTGTGTTGGCCTCCTAAGAGAGATTCCTCTAGAATCTCCTCCTGGATGAAATCATCCCATAGTCTATTCCAATCAAGAAGGTTCTCATGTGCCACAATGCCCTTGATGAAAGGAGCCCATGGCTTGGTGAAGCCATTCAAGATGTCCTTTCTATCTCTCCATCCATCACGGCCTCCCCAACTGCAGCCAATTCACCAGAACTTGTGTGATCTTGGTGAGATAAGAGGTCACTGTGTCTGATTTGGTCATCTTGGTGTTCTTGAGATTTTCTCTCAACACCATCTTCTTGTTGGTAATATCACTCTCGTATAACTTCGTCAAAGCCTCCCACATCTCCCTTTTATTCTTCTCAGATAGGTGAGCAATCACATGATCATTCACCACATCCAAGATAATCATTCTAGCTTTCACATCATTTTGACTGTAGATGACTATATCTGCAACATTTGTTGGTGGGGTGAGTTTCGTGTTAGCAAACTCCCATATGTCGTTCTCCATGAGAATTAGTGATACCCTTGCCTTGTAGGGAATGAAGTTATATGAATCGTCAAACTTGCCCTCAAACCTCAAATCGATCATGGCTATTTCCAAATCAGAAATTAAACTGAAAAAATTATGTTCTTGAAAAAACAAATGTTGCTTCACCCTGCCACCCTCGGCAACCTAACAAGTTTGGTGGTTGACTTCTTCTATTTTCTCCGTCTTCTTTGTCGTGCATTGACATGATTGTTCAAGTTTGTTGGCTAGACCCATCGTGTCAATAACTACTTGTGTGTTCCCTAGAATCTGTTGTGATTGTTATTGACTCTTTTTCTGGCGAGCACAAGCTGTCTAACTGCCTCTTAGCCCCCCAACGTCTGACTTCTACACTATCTCTCACGAGTATGGCTCATCTACTACCTCAGACAACTTGTCGCATCCCTACGACCTATCGACATTGTTTCCAACCCTGCTAACTACTTGCCCATGCTTCACACTACTCCCTGCATCTTGTCTATTCGTCTCGACCTTGCTACCACAAAATCTAGTAGGCCTTGGAGAGGGAAACCCTACAAGACAAAGAGCGAGACAAAGTGCTAACAATGGGACAATGGCCTATTTTCACCACAACCAAGGCCCCTTGCTCTTTATGGACATTTGTGAGGAGTTTGTGAGCAATTAGAGTTGGTTTTTGGAGCAACATTGAGGAGGTTCTTGGGAAATCTTTGGAGCAACATTAAGGAGTTGGTTTTTGCAGTAGTATTTGCCATTGAGGAGTTGGTTTTTGGAGCAGCGTTGACGAGGCTGCAGGTATATTTTTTTTCATTTTTCCAATTTTTCCTTGTTTTTCTTTTCTTTTTTTCAAATCTGTAAATTGAATCGAGTAAATTTTCTAGAAAAAATTTAAGAGTTGTTTTCTTTTTTTTCATTTTCATACTTTTTTCCTTTCATTTCCAATTTCGATGCTCCTAGAGTGAAAGACATTGCTTAGGCATATGCTGATATGATTGACAATCAAATATATTGCAAATTTTATCATAAAAAAGCTATGGGAGGTGGAGGGGGCATTCACAGTCTGAAACAACACTTGGTTGGTATTAGAGGCCAAATTGTCCCATGTGCAACACCACCAGAGTAGATTGGGGAAATTAAAAAGGAGTTGCTAGAAAAAATTGAGAAGTTTGACGAAGACAAAGCTAGGAAAAAGGCAATCGAGGCAATAGGGAGGAAGAGGAGTCTAAAACGAATGATTGCAGCCAACCCCAATTTTGATTATGAGAGCTCTTCATCTATCCCTTGTATTGATATCCAACCCCCTTCGCTTTGTCCCTCCCTGTTTGGAGTCTATTCGAGAAAATGGTAAGGGTAAAAAGAAGGGTGGTATCAAAAGTTATTTCTCACCCTCCTCTCCCTATGGTAGTGCACATGGTCCTCAAGCACATCGAAGTCAAATCCAGCCTACTTTAGATGACCATTGGTAGAAGGAATTGAGAGAAACTACCTGTGATTACATAGTTAGATGGTGGTACGATGTGATATCCCCTATTAATCAAGGTTGTCATTGATGTCAATGTGGCATTGACCGAGATGTCAATATTCTTGAGATGCCTAGTTCCAGATGATGATACGATGACTCTTGGTTGATACCATCAATGAAGATGTCATGAAGCCTGGAACCAACATGATGTCAAGATGACAAATATTCTTAAGGTACCAAGTGTCAATCATAGGCCTTGTTTGATGATCTAGATCTTAAGTACCATTGAAGTATCGAATAGCCCTTGATGACATATGGAGGACTACACTTGATGATGTCATACACTAGAAAAATGACCACACTTGATGATGGCACTTGATGAGGTCTTCATAACCTGGTTGGAGATCATTTGATGATTGGAAAATTGCTTTTCAGCTGTTGACAAATTAATAAAGGCTACACTAGGACATATCGCTGCACTAATATATGATGACATTGTTGATCCGTTATGCTACATGAATGCTGCACTCCTACATAATGACTCTATGATCCTATGTGACATTGATAACAATGAAGAAGCCATGCTATCCCAAACATTCTTCATGCTGTCCCAAACTTTTTATGCATAAAATTTAAGAACAGTCACAAAGAAAAATAATTTTTCCAACCTTAAGAGGCAACCTTTCAAAATGTGACCTGGTCCATCTTAAAGAGGGTTTTTTCCTCTTTCCAATGAGCCCTTACACGCCCCAAAACTCCAAATAGTTTGGGAGATATGAATTTTACAAGTTAAAGGTATATATCTGGCCCTTGAGCCAACCTATGCACAGTCATATTAAGTCGGCCTCACTTCAAATGGACGTGACTCTTCAATTATGACGAAATCACTATAAATACAAGTCTGAAACTTCATTTTTCCTCATCAATTTTGGTGTAAATCACAGAGATAGTATGGAAAATTGACTTCACATCTCATGAGGACGAGAAGGAAGAGTTTAAGGGCATATCTAATGTTTGGGTTAAAAATATGAATTGATACCTGTGTAAAAGGACCAGATCTTGCAAATACAGAACAGCACTTCAAATCTCTGATGTGGCTCGGAATTGAGCACATATCTCAGATCTGTGTTTTGGACAGTCACCGATTTGGGACTTTGAACAGTCACCATTAAAGAGGCTGGACCTCCTTCAGAATTCAGACTCCAAACCTGTACTTGCAAACTTGGATTTAAATCTGTGGTAATACACGGACAGTCCCTTGGAGATTGGAGCTCAGATTTGCAAGTTTACTGTTAACAGATTTTTTTTGAGCTCGGATCTGTGCGAAGAGCTACAACAATTGGTGGAAACTTCGCATTGTGATCAATTACCTCTTCGGATTATTGACCTGTTAACTCAGTTTGAGAAGAGCTCAGACCTTGGACAGTTGCTTGTCTTCAAACCTCTGGACTGTGAAGAACTAATTAAGATTTTGGTGCCATGAAATATTGTTGAACTGTGAAGTGGTCATACATCAGTGACTCGGTTGCATCTCTTTGGAGGCTCAAACAATCAAACCTTGAAGCCTTGTCACGTAAGCTCATCTTGAAACCAGTCACCTGTTGGACATTCAATTGAGAGCAGTTTGTGAGGCACTGTTTTAGAACGGAATTGAAGATATTTTCGAAGACATCTTGGAGACACTTTGAACCACACATTGAAGTAACCTAGAGGGGCATTTGAAGTGGCTATTGGAAGTATTTTCCAAAGCAGATCTCAGAGCTATTTGAAGACCTAGTGAAGACTAATATTATTTGAGCACATCTTGGAGCCATCATTTGCCGTGACCTAGTGACAATATTGAAGGCACTGTATGATGAATTACTTTGGAGGTCTCTAGAAGACACTTGTAGAACTTGAAGGCATTCTTGGAAGACATTGATGCATGATTAAAGCCCTCATGAAGTGACCTTGGAAATTGTGCTTGGGTACGATGAAGAGCAGTGGTGACATCTTCATGAGAAGACAAGGTTGTCATTGATAATGTGATGTGAAGATTAAGTTAAGAGATAGCTGAAGATAGACAAGGCTCGTTGAATAAGACATTGGGAGCCATAAGTATAACCAAATATATCTGGACGAAATAAAGCAGGAGGTTGGAGCCTCATAGAGACAAGGTTGGTGCCTTGGAAGATAGGGTTGGAGCCCTTGAGGTTGGTGCCTCAGAATTGACAAGGTTGGTGCCTTGGAAGATAGGGTTGGAGCCCTAGAGGATAGGAGTCCTCAAGAGACCAGGTTGGAGCCTATACCAGATATAGGGTTGGAGCCCTTGAGGTTGGTGCCTCAGAATTGACAAGGTTGGAGCCTTGGAAGTCCAAGTCGGTGCTTGGAAAATACAGGTTGGAGCCTGAGAGATTGAAGATTGGTGTCTTCATCTAGGGTTGGAGCCCTACATATATTGTACTTGATTTATTGTAAAGAAGAAAATAATAAAAGCATTTATTATTATTGTTCATTTTGTGTTCTAAATATAAGTGATCTAACTGGTAAAAATAACAATTGAAAAGAAACACTGATTCACCCCCCTCTCAGTATTTCCAACAATCCCCTTCAATGTTCCCTGTTCATTATATTATGAACCTACGTTTGATGTTATTATTCTTGCTCGTAAGGGCTTCAAAGGCCATAGTATGCATGAATTAAGGGGATCTCTTTTGCATAAAGATGTTATGTCCATTGAGGAATATTTGAAAGATTTCAACAGCTCATGGGTGAAAACAAGATGTACCACCATGTCAGATGGATGGATTGATCAAAAGAATTGTACCATCATAAATTTTCTTAACTTTTTCCCACGGGGAACCACGTTTCTAAAATCAATTGATGCATTTGATAAGGTGAAAGATGCACACATGATGTTTCAACGTTTGGGTGAGGTTGTTGAAGAGGTGAGGGTGGTCAATGTTGTTCAGATCATCACAGATAATGCTTTTAACTGTGTTCTTGCTGGTAAAATGTTAGAGGAAAAACACAAAACCATATTTTGGACCCCATGTGTTGCACATTGCGTAGACCTCATGCTTGAGGATATTGGTGAAATAGATTGGATCAAGAACACTATAGAGCATGCGAAAATCATAACAAAGTATATCTACAATCACCCATGGATTTTGAACCTAACAAGGAAAAACACAAGGGGCAAGGATCTTGTTAGGCTTGCCATCTCTAGATTTGCAACTCACCTTTTGACATTGCAATCTATCATTTCCCAACATAAAAACTTACAGAAGACGTTTTCCAGTGATGAATGGAATATATGTCAATGGGCCCACAAATAGGATGGAAAAGACGTAAGAAAAAAGTTAATGATAACCTTTTTTGGAACTAGGCAGTAGAGATCGTGAAAATTGTTGAACCACTAATTAAGGTGTTAAGGTTGGTGGATGGGGAAAGATTGGCTATGGGTTTCATTCATGAGGTTATGGATCAGGAAAAGGATAAAATAAAGGTAGCCTATAAGGATAGAGTGGCTAAGGATAGGCTTATTTGGGAGATCATTGATCAAAGACGAACAATCAACTCTATAGCCCTATACATGCAATTGGGTATTTCTTGAACCCAAGGTATCATAATAAAGCTTTGTTGGGAGAAGATTTGACTACAGAAGTGAAAGATGGATTGTATGAGTGCCTTGAGTGCATGGTCCCTGATGAGAGTGAGCAGTTGGAGATACACCGACATATCACTTGTTTCAGTAGAGCCGCAAGTACTTTCGGCAAAAACCTAGCAAGGATTGCAAGGGAAGCAGATGCGTCAAGTAAACAATTTCAATTTTCAAATTCGTATTTCGTTAAATTGTTTATAATTTGAAAGTTGGATGTAATTTTTCGAACTAACTCATTACACAATTATGTTTTTTTGCAGCACACTGGTGGGAGGCATTTGGTAGCCACTGTCCTCAATTGCAGAAGTTTGCAATCCGAATTTTGAGTCAAACTTGCAGTGCTTCTTGGTGTGAACACAATTGGTTTGTCTTTGAGAGGATTCACATGAAGAAGAGAAATTGTTTAGAACAAAAACAGTTAAAAGATCAAGTCTTCTTCCAATACAACCTTCGACTAAGATGCAACCAATTGTTGAACAAAAGATCTGATATAGATCCCATTGTGTTGGGAGATATCGATCCAACCTCAGATTGGGTAGTGGAGACTCAACTAGCAGAGTTTGACCCTGATGAGGATATTGATCTGGATGTTGATATGGAGTTGGATGAATTAGGGACTACACAGTTAGATGCAGATCCACTACTACCAGCCCCAAGTCCTCCATCTATATGCACTTCCTCTACTCAATCGCGACGTAGACGCATAGCTCATCTATCTCAGCATGCAACTAGTGCTAATGCTACTACTTCTACAGGTGCAGTTAGAGATCTTGATGAAGGGGAAGAGCCATGGGATTCCTCGTCTGACTCTGATTCAGAGTCTGAGCCAAATTGATGTTGCCTTGTCTAGTAGTAGTGATCACTAGATAGTATTCTGTATTAGTGACTTGTAGTCCTGCAGTTGTATTGTTTTGTTGTAGAGGCCATTTAAAGCCTCCTTGCTTATGTGATTTTGTTCTAATCTCCATATATTACATGTATTGGACAATGCACTGGGTGCCACTTTGATATAATAAATATATTCATGAGCATACTTTAATCATATGTTGTCTTCTCTCAATCACTCTAATGCTTTGATTTTGAAAACATGAATGAAAATCTTTAAAAATATGTTTTCTCATTAAATATTCAATATTCAATGTACTTCTTACAAAGACCGAGTCATTGGAATCAACTAGTCTGAGTCAATACCAAGTCAAAGTTGAACCTCGACCAATTTCGAGTTCGAGTCTAAGTTTTAAAACATTGTTAGAAATGGATTGCTCAAGACCTAGGGTTTTGTGAAATATAGTGGATGAAAGTGCTCCCAAAATCAAGGCAACGAGGAGAAAGGGCTTCTTATGATATACTTCACCAAGTACTAAGTTCATACAACACTCAAGAAAGTCCCCATGTTGAGGTGAACTAGCTAGTGTTTCCCTCTTAGGGCAACAAAATTTATGGAATAAATCTAAGTGGATTCCCACCAAACTTTGAGGTCAAGTAGTCAAGACCCTTGGCTTGATGTTTAGGCTCTTGGATTCCCACAAAACCTCTCCCTAAAAAATTTTCTCTAAGCCCTACCTTGGTCATCCTACCCTAAGAGGACTGAAAGTTAAAGAGGACAATTTATGGAAAAGAAATGAGGTTAACCACAAAGGACTTGGATTAGTGCCTTGTCCTTTGGGCATATGGAGTCTTACGAAGTTCAATATGAGCTAAATCATCTTTAAGGAGACCTAGAATTAATGCCCTACGTACCAATTCCTAGCATTTACCCATTTCAAGAGATAATGGATTTTTATGGAGAATTCAAGAATCTCCTCCACTAGGAACATTCATTACATGTCATACATTGAATATCATAGGCATATACTCTACTAGAAAGCCTTCTCAAAATTAATTTTCAACAATTAGGGCACAATTTAGCACATTCTAGAAGCAGCAATTCCATACATTAAACAAGTTCACAAGAAAAATTCCATCAATATAGAGCACTTACAAGATGACATGCAATATATCCATCCAATATCCCAGAAATAGCTCCAAAGACAAAATCGAACTAGCTCCCATACATTGAAATGCATCCAAAAGATCTCCAATAGCCAAAAGAAACAAGTATGAGTTCTTCTCAAGAAATCGAATTTCAAGTGTGATGATGAGATGAGAGACTAAATGAGGTCTCTCATATTTATACATGTCTAATCAAGTCTAATTTTAGCCTAAAGCACCTCTTAGTAGTCAAATGATGGGTAGAAACTAATTGTGGTTACAAGCCAAACACATAGCCAATATGAGATCATAAAATTAACCCACAAGAGGATCGAAATGATGATGTCATCACCGTGTGGGCCTCTTGGAGGCATGCATTGAGCTCCATTCGTGCCAAACTAAGTCAAGAGGGCTCCAACAATCATCCTCTAGGGGTTGGCCCCTAGATATCCATGCAAATCATCACGCAAACCCCAATTTTGTGGTTGGGGCACAAAATGGGTCTCATGGGTCTCCTAGGACCAAATAGTCTGGATTTGCTCCATTGCTGAGATCTCGGAGAATGGTGTTAACCCTCCCATGTCTCAACGAGTGAGACAAACCTCATCTAGGCCTCGGATCAACTGCCAAACCATAAGTGCAATGCTAGCCAGTTGGGGGCATACTGGTCCAAGTGAATCATCTGATGAATAATGTGGGGCAAAGGCACACTGTTGGGGTGTTGTGGGTGCCCATGGAGTGGAATGATGCTCTAGAAGCGACAAGACTCCCATGGCTCTCAACGCTTCACATGTAGGGTGTCATATGCTCCTCTAGTGGACTTAGGCACAAGTTAAGTTACCCAGCCCATGATGAAAACCACCTGTCGATCACAAATAATGTCCAATGTTTCATCTTCACCATTAGGTACAATTAATCATTAGTGCATCTAAGTGAACCATGCTTGTTAGTCAATGGAAAATTGAGACTTCATATGGGGCTTCTCTTCCAAAGTTGGGGTTTTGATCTCAAAGTAGTGTTACGTCCCTAGGTAGGAGTGGCTAATAAACAATCCTATTAGGTGTTCCCAACCCCTAAGGAGAAAGATAGGTCCCTGGTACATCCTTCAATTAATAGGTGGTGTTTGAATGATAACGGAACGAATGGGGACACAAGGGTCTCAAGGCCATATGCCATGGGTACAAGGAAAGCAATAATGAGGAAGTCCACATATTGGGTATACAGATGTGAGGAGGGAGCAATTGTGGTTACCCCAGCCTTTTTTTTCACCCCTCTTTATTTTTCTTTTGCTTTTTATTGTTTTTTCCTTTGTATTATTGGTCGAAGCTCCAAGAAATGAGAGCATGTTGTGAATGATGTAAATCAGCTATCACCCCCTTAAGGTGGGACAGTTCATCGCCCACTAGGGATTGGGATGTGCATGGGTTCCTTTAATGATGTGAGGGGCACTCATGGACCCTAGGAATCACGGTGATGGCCAAAATGATAAGGGGTAGAGCTCATGTTTGGCGTTTTCCCACGCGTTATTATTAATGTCCCAACCATTTTTTGCATTTTGTAATTTTCTTTTTTTTTGTTTCTTACTTGTGGCCCTGATAGGCTTTTAACTTTATTTTGGTTGCATCAACCTCGAGGAAACATTTCCAAGCTCGACCCAAATATGAGGACAAGGGGAGGAGGATTGTGCCAATGCCATGTGGACCCAGAGAAGGGAATAGAAAATAAATGGTGAAATAAGGCTCGTAGTGTGCAGAGGACCACGCTACCAAAATCGAGGTTTCCCAAGTAGTGTCCTTTCTAATGCCATAGGCTAATAGGGGAGATCCCGCAAGACTAGGATTGAAGATTAACCCCCATTTAAGGTGAGGGAACAAAACCATAGTCAAAGCCCTTCCTTCTTTTAAGTCATCCAATAATCCATGCCCAAAATGCCCAAATGAAAAACAAGCATAAGCACTTGATTGCACAATGAAAAACATACCTTTTGGGTCAAATTACCTACCTTCTAACATATGGGCGAGGAAACATACAACTGATGCAAGGAGTGGAGATAACATGGCACATCACATTGGCTACAAGGTTGGTGTCAGGGGTTGTTGGTTGTCGATTGGAAGAAGATGAATAGGAGAAAGGTTCTCCTAGGGGGACCCACTTTTGGTGGGAAACAAGACTGTAGCCTTTTCTCTTCAACCTACAGCGATCCTTTCGTGCTTATCCAGTACTCTGTCTGCCCAAGCTAAGACTGCTTGTGGTGGTTGATGACTCGATCCCAGTCCCAACAACCAGTTTGTGATGGCTTCTCCTCTTGGCTTCAACGGTCGACCCCATAGCCAGTCCATTTGACACCTAGCGGAATGAGCTTCAACACCTATGCTTGTTTGTTAGCTTTGGGGTTGGTCCCACTAATGTCAACCATGTAGCAACAAGACTAGTAGGTTTGTTGGCTTAATAGCAAAAATACGCAAGAGGTATTTAAATAATAATATTTTATTAAAAATGTATATGATAAGATAAGATGATTGAAAGTTACAATGAGGCCCTACTTATATACCTATGCAGGTGGCCTTTCACGAATGGGCATGTCTTTTAGACATGCCTTTTCAGCTAACTAACAACTACTTAACATAATCACTATTTGATTAGTTAGTAATTATATTTATTCTATTTATTCTATTTTATACAAATTATATTTGTTACATTGCCTCTTCCTTCAGAAGCTTTGTCCTCAAAGCTATATTGTTGGCAATTGTCTTCATCTTGCAGCTGTCATATCGACATATGGGACCTAATTTCACAGATACCTCAGCATGTATAATTCTCCAGTAATGTTGTCTTGAACTGGGTTCTCTATTGCCCTTCTTTCTTCTTCTTCTTCTTCTTCTTCTTTTTTAATTAAAATATATAAATTAATTTATTAAATTATATAGTTTGTAACTATATAAATAATTAAATTAATTTATTTATATAAATTAATTATTTTATTTTATTTTATTTTATAATTATAATATATGTATTATATAAAATATTTAAACTGTGAATCACTATATAAGGCTCACGCTTTTAATAACCACACACCATAACGTTATCGGAGAATTCGATATTTCGGTTCCACACATGCTTTTTACGAATGTAACATCTCGAGACCCGTGGGAAAGTCACAACGTTTGACTAACCAGCTTGCCTCACGATTTTAATACGTGGCGTGTCCGATGTTGATGATCTGTGTGGCTAATATATTCGAAGTTGGGATCGACAATTTGAACAGGTATCGGCAATCGTAGATTTCCACTATATACCCTCGCAGCATTTGGTGCATGGCCATCATACTTGCTTGAGGCGATGACCATGGGTTGGCAAAAGATCAAATTAAAACGAAACAGTGAATCAATTAATTGCTCTGTCGTGAATCCTGAGAATAATTTCTCCTCGTGTCCCAGGTCCAGATTTGAAGAGGAATTAGCATCTGCATTGATATTATCTTTCATTACATTTTTGGTGGTGGCATGAAAGAATTTGTGGTGCTCACGCTCTAGAGCCGCTCGTGGAGTAACAGACCTAATTTTGTTGAATATTTTGTAAGGACTGTCTGTCGAATGCTCATGGTTATGATATTTCCCGACTGAACGCCATGTTTGTGATAATGTTGCAGTCAGACGAGAGGATATTCCTGTAACTTTTCTCCCGATTGAAGTTCTTCCTAAATGAGCATGCACACTACCATATCGAATAGTTCCCCTGAAGACATCTGGCCCTTGGTCATAGTCTACATGGGCGGCCCTGGGAGACTTAGAAACATATGAACTCATATACTCGTAAAAACCTCGAATTGCAGCGATATACTATGTGTCGTTGCTCGGATCATTCCATTTAATTTGATACTATATCATGTATAAATTCCCTGCTCAGTGAGAAAACGCAATTTCAGAGGACGGTATTTGATTCATTAAGCCCCCGAGAGGATCGAAAATAACATAACAATTGAGGTTCTCTTCCAGGAATTTCCATGCTCCATGCAAGCCCGATGGCGTTATAGGGCTTGTGACGAGATCTGACTTTGCCTTGAAGTAACTCTTGTTGAGATTATATCTGCTGCGTAATTCGGTCCTGTTCATGGAAATAGAATTAATCCAGCTCATCTCTTCACAGTCACTGGTGGCCATACCCAGTTCTGGAAAGCTTTCATTAATTGTTTTCAGGAGTTGATCGAGGGTCCCCAGATACATTCCACCGAATACTCTTTGAGCACCAGAATTCACTTTTGCGCGTGCTCTCAAAGTGCTTAAATGTTTTAATGTGCCACTAATAGGTGGTATGTTTTGCTTCCCTGACGATGAAGTAGCGGAAGCAGCAATGCTTTCATCATCTGTATTTGTATTCTGCTTTTCTTTTTTGGACTGAACATTATTATGGATCCCTCGGCGGAATCTGTTTAGTTTATTGGAAGTATTGAGACCTCTCAAAACAGAATCATCAGTATCATAATGGTGAACATTGTCACCATTGCTCCCTCCTCCATCCTCGTTGGAAGTGGATGATTCCGATATATCATTCTTTGTGACTGATGTGGAACACATGGAAACTCTCCTCGTTGCAGAAGTTGCATTAGCCCTTCCAGTTGTAGTACACATTGACACATGCCCAGTTTTTTTGAAAGGGATCTAGGAGGCAGATCTTCCAATTTCCCATTATTTTCTTTATGTAACAGACCATTCTGCAAATGAAGATCCATCATGTCTGCCTTTGTCAGTGACTCCCTCTCTAGTTGCTTGCTAGCAACTACATTGTCCGGTGTAACTACTCTAAATCTATTTTCAGTTAGAGGATCAATTGGACTACTTTGATCTTTCCAAAAGCAGACTTTTCACGGGTACTTCTGAAGCCCCCTAACCGATGGACTGGTGGTGGTTTCTCAGACACTATGTCTGGCAGTGACTGTTGCTCTTTCACTTTGGCCTCTAGTTGTACTTCGAGATCCTTTACCTTCTCTTGAAGATTTCTACACATCTATTCTTTCCCTTTAAGTTTTTCCAGATATTGCAATCTCTCATTCTCTGTTTGTTGTCTCTGCTCTTTTGTCTGTTGCAGATCAGTTGTATTGGAATTTGATTTAACTAGATGAAAATCCACAATTTCCTGGCTTGCAACATCATTCTCTACCACTGGACAGTTAAACTTTTCATTCTTTTCCTGTCTAACCATATAAGTTATGTCTTCCATCTTGTCATTCCCTTGCAGGATAGCATTCTTAAAAGAGACGAGGTCACCGGCACTATAACAATGCACATTTTCTTCATCCTCCACCACAGGAGGTGGAGACAAAGTTGGGGACAATTCACCTTCCTCCATTTCAGTTTTCCATCTATCATGGACTACTACATTAAACCTTCGATTAAAGGCATCCGATTTACAATCTGTAGCCCCACATTCTCTTTCCAATGGTGGTGATGCCCTATCACTTTCCTTGTTTTTGATAAAATTAGTTTCACGTATTCTAACTTCCTTAGGGGGTTCATCACCTTCACAAGATTTGGTATATGAATTGTTGTTTTTTTCTAATCCAAATCTTCTTCCTTATTATGGATTCCTTAGTAAATTTTCTGAAGACGAGTTGTAATATTTGCACATGAATTTTCTAATTGCTGAAATACTTCCTGAATTTTTTTAGTCTTCTCACGTTCTTCAGGATCTTCACATTATGGCACATTGTATGGTAAACAATGTTCATAGGCTCGTAAACTACATTCATAGGCTTGTAAGACGATGTTGTGCGACATGGCTCTGATACCATGTAGCAACAAAACTAGTAGGTTTGTTGGCTTAATAGCAAAAATATGCAAGAGGTATTTAAATAATAATATTTTATTAAAAATGTATATGATAAGATAAGATGATTGAAAGTTACAATGAGGCCCTGCTTATATACCTATGCAGGTGGCCTTTCACGAATGGGCATGTCTTTTAGACATCCCTTTTCAGCTAACTAACAACTACTTAACATAATCACTATTTGATTAGTTAGTAATTATATTTATTCTATTTAGTTAGTAAGCGATCCTTTTGTGCTTATCCAGTAGTCTATCTGCCCATGCTAAGACTGCTTGTGGTGGTTGATGACTCCATCCCAGTCCCGACAACCAGTTTGTGATGGCTTCTCCTCTTGGCTTCAACAGTCGACCCCATAGCCAGTCCATTTGACACCTAGCGGAATGAGCTTCAACAACTATGCTTGTTTGTTAGCTTTGGGGTTGGTCCCACTAATGTCAACCACCACAGTCATCGACCCTCTTTCTTTTATTTTTTATTTTTTACTTCTTAACAGGTTGGTAGCATGTATGATTTTTTAATTCTTCAGCCATTATTTTCTTCATTCAGCTGTTTTAGAGCCATACTATGTTGTACATCATACAACATATGATCATAGCTCTGCAAAAAGATTAAATGTTCCTTGTCTGATTGCAGTTGAACTTGGCTCTTTTGCAACAGCCATAAGAACCTTGCATCCTACGTGATTCAAAGATTACTCCCTCGGTGTTTACGCTCTAATACCATGTTAACTTTTTAACCCAACAACCTCGCAATTAATTCCTAGCAAATTTATTATAGATCTACTAATTAAAAGGACGACTAGGTTCTTAACATATAACAAAACATTAATATTCAGCAGAAGCACATAAAACTATGTTGCACGGGGGCCCGTCCCCGCCTATATTTCATGTCGTTCCCTGCGTTCCGGCGTTCCGGGGACTTTGGAACTCCTCGGAAACGTTCCAGATTTGCCAGGGACATCCCCAGGGACTTGGGGACTTCAAGGCCGTCCCCTAGCTGTCCCTCGAAAATTCGGGGACTTCAAGGCCGTCCCTCGAAAATTCGGGGACTTTTCGGGGACTTCCAAGACGTCCCTCAATAAATCAAGGACTTCTGGACGTCCCCAAAAAAATGAAACATTATGAATTAAAAAAAAAAATCAATTTTTTTTTTTAATTTTTTTTTTTAAATTAAAACATAATTTTTATAAAATTTTAAAACATTATGAATAAAAATAAAATCAAATATTTCGTTTTTTTTTTATAAAAAAAAAATTAAAACATCATTTTTATAAATTAATAAATGTAAAATTTTAAATAAAATAAAAAGTAAAACAATTTGTTTCTAAATAGTAAAACGATAAACCTAACGCATTACAAATTAATAATTTTTAATTTTTAATTCATTAATATACCTAAGTTCTAACTTCTAACCTAAAGGCTAATTCTAAACCTGAATCTAGATATAATTGTAAAAAAGCCGCTTGATCAAAGTTCCAAAGTCGTGGTTCGATGTGAAAAAGGTATCCAGGCATCCGGGGGTCGGTCCATGCAGTTCCAGAAATAATAGTGTTGTTAAGGCCGTGGTCCCACCAGTTGGTCATATAGGTAGTCATATAAGCCCCAAGGAACCAAGAAGTGATCGATTCATGTTGCATCCGGGTCATCCGAACTGGTTCTCCAGCAAGCAAATACTAAACCAAACACAGGTCGTGTGTTTAAATTGTCAAGCCTGCCATGGCTGGTTTCTTTGAAAAACTATCGGGGAGGTAAGGATATCCTTACCTCCCTTCCTTAATTAAACCACTATAACCATATGCCAAAGACGAGGAAACACGATATTCTGGTCGAGACAATTATCTAGCCCACCACAGAGAAAGTTAGTGAGATCGTTACAATAGAAACAAGCAGGGCACAAAGGATGCCTTGTGGACTCAAATGTGAAGAAGTTTGAAGACTAAAATGACACATCAGCACACAAGGTAAACAAGTAGGGCACAAAGGATGCCTAGTGACACAAATGTGAAGTAGTTAGAAGACTAGAACGACACATCAGCACAGAACATAAATGCAGAGATAGCAACACATTTCAGAGCCATTTTCCTTGATATTTTATTAAACAAAGATACTGAAAACAATTGCTATAGGATTTTATTTGGTGTGAATATCTATGATTTGGTTCAAAGAAAAGCTTGTAATGTTTGGTTAATGAAGACAGTTAAAAGACCGTAAGAAAGAAAAAGATTGTTTTCCCCCCAATATGTTGTGAAACAGAGAGTGAGGAATGTCACCATATATGTGTTGATGACAAAGATGATGATTGACTGCTTAAAAGATAGCCTACTAAGCAAGCCACCAGCTAGAAATTTTGGAAGTTGTTTAATATAAATCGTTGTCTAGGTGAATTCTACCTTCAAAATTAGGATATATGATAGCATCCTCATGGAAAACTGATGGCTGGTTCCAAATCTGTTTGAGTGAAGTAGAAAATATTCTGTATGTTGTTATTCTTTGTAAAAGATAGAAATTATGAATTGGGGGGAGACTATTAATGTGTTACAGAATTTGTGTTGAGTAGGGTTTCATCATAATATCAACATACAAATATGTTATTTAACACTAATGTTAATGTTATGACATGTGCCCAAATGTAAAACTATTATGTAAAGATCAGTGTTGTGAACATCTCGATAACATCTAGATTTTATCTTGAAATCACGATTTTCTGGCCTAGCTGATGTTTGCCAATTTTTACCGATATTTTTATGGTATCTTAATTTTGCCGATGTTTGCCGAATTTTAGAGATATTTTCCCGATTTTTACGATTTTTTGGTGTTCCGGACCCTTGCCAATTTTTTCCCAATGTCGATGTTGGTGTTCCGGACCCACTATAACCTCCAAGGGTATGTAAAATTAATATACGAGCTTTAGGTGGTTAAAACACTATAACCTCCTAGAGATACTATAAATATGTTAGTCCAAGAGATACATTTTTTCATGCAACATCGATAATAAAAGATTGTTTTTATTCTCTCCCTATGGTTACTTTACTTGTGCCGTACTGAATGAAATATTATCAATGATGATGTATGTTTATAAATTTATAAGTTATTTTATATGATTAACATTTACTGCAAAGTTCCTCAAATAATTTTTGTGAGTTCAATTTTTTCAGAAAATTTCCATTTTAAAATATTATTTTTTGTCATTCTGTTGCCTTAACCTAACCTGCGGGATGGCTTCCAATCATCTCTAAAACCTACCCTCATGTACCAAAACACAGTGCAACGTAGCTTATAGGTCAGGATAAAGAACCACATGCAGGTACAAGCAAGCTTTGACTCACGACTCACGAGTACATCTAGGTATTTGCTTACCTATCAAGTTCAACACTGCCGAGGATTCATCTAGAAGGTTAATAGACTGGAGGCAGTGCATAGCATAGACATGCACACTTGGAAGTATCATAACACTATCTTAAAAATGCCTTAAACAAAAACTAATGTCAACGTGCCAAAAGCATGAGCTGAAAGGATTAAAAACTAACACCGACAAAAGGTACACTAAATAATTTGCAACATTTCCCACTTATAATAGGAGTTGTCTTTAGTGTGACTTTTTGGATTTTCAGGTGGTTTTTCTACTGTGTATATGGATTCAGCACCCTGAAAAACCCCTAGGGCACTTCGATTGTGCAGGGGTTACCCATCAAGCTTGTGATTTCAATAAATTCCTGCCGGATTTTAGAGAAATTAGACCAGAAAAGCTTCCAAAAAGTCTCACTAAAGACAACTCGCTTATAATAAATCAACTAGGCTATGCAGCAGAGTATTACTGATGGAGGCTGTTCAAAAGTCAAATGATAGGGTAATGTTAGCACAAAATGTTAAATCTTAACAAAATTGCATCCATAGTAAACATTTTTTTTCCTTGAAAAAATATCTTTATATTCTATATAAGGAATATACATATTCCAATCCTTGAAGGACTCTCAGACAACAAGGCTTGAAGTCATCACAAAGATATGCTTATTATGAGCTCAACATGTCACATATGGGAATTGAACCCAGGTGGGAAGGATAAAAACATGTCTCCCAACCACCCAAGCTACATCGAATTAACCTGCATCCATAGTAACCATGCTAATCATTTGGGGATAATTAACTATTAATGTGGACAGGCATGTTTTCTCACATACTTGAGAAAACATATTACTAAACGAATACTGCAATAGCTGTTTACAAATGGCCTTTCAATTGACGAAAATAATCATATAACTAAATGAATACCGCAACTACATTTGATTACTCATTTTACTTGCTTAAATAAATGGCATTGCTAAATAATTTTAACAGATTTCTCATTTTAACAAAACTAGAAAAACGGTACAACATACCAAGAGAGTTAAAAACTTAGAAGTATTGATCAGAAGAAAGTAAGACAAATAAATATTATTAGATGAGAGCTAAAAGAAAAATCATAATGAAGAACGCATGTGCAACGAGTTAAAACATGTAAGTTCAAAGTTCTTAAATACCTGCATAATTTCAGGAGCATCCGGACCACACATTGATGCCCCAAGAACTTTGTCAGTCTCACAATCCACAACGAGCTTCATAACCGTCTTTTCAGGACGACTACAATTGCAAGTATCATAATTAAGAACAGTCAATTAACGGAAAACACATTATTAAGTAAGCCAATATTGAAAATAACACCCACGAAGGAAAAATTTATACATTTCAGGAAATACTCTGATGTACCTGACAAACCATTTTCCAAGATTATTAAAGTGAATAAAATCCTACACAAAGAAGCGAGGCCTGAAACCTTGGGATTCCCCATGGTGACTCCTTGAACAATGGCGCCCTAATTTTTAAAATTACTTGTATTTACTAAACACAGCTAACTTAAAAAATAAGGGTGCCATTGTTCAAGTAGTCACCATGGTAAATCATGAGGTCCTAGGTCTCCCTTCATGCACTGTCTAACTGATCTGAAGAATAGCCTAATGATTCTGAAGTGATCTCAATGCATTATGAAATTGTACTTTAATCAAGACAAAGTTACACTAGTACATAAAACACTCAATGTGTTACACCTCATGTTGTATGAGGCACCATATTGTGATTTCCATAATTGGTGGAGTTCTCTGTTGGTAGTTTGGAGCTTTTCTCGGATCATTTAATGGGAATGTCTTGTGGTGGATCATCACTTCTCGTCTTGGTGTATGGAATTATGGTCATGGTTGGTGGTCATATCATGGTTTTGATGTCACTTTTATGTCGTGCCTGATCAATCACTCTCTTGACACGAGTGCTTGCTACTTCATGTTCTCTTTTTGGAGCATCCTAGCTATTATAAATGATGATGCTAGGTTGTCGGTTTGTCACTAGGAGGGGGTGTTCTACATGGTCCTCATGGTTTGGATATCTGTCGATGTGGTTAGGTGATGCATGTTGCCTTGCTGGACTTCCTTAGGTGATATAACATTGTGATAGTAGACATCACCTACAGCAAAATGTGTATGATGATGTGAGTACCCCTGTTTATGTACTTTTCCTAAGTTTGAATTAGAAAAGAGGCCCATAGGGCTAGGTGATATTACATATATTTTAGTAATCTAACCTTTTCCTAAAGTTGGATGATGTTTTTTGCTGGAATGATCCCTGATGGTGGTGTGCCCCAGGATCAGCTTTACGTTTCATTGGGACTCAGTATCATGGTGTGGTGTTTTGCTAAGTACATTTTTATTTGCATGGTACAACACTTTAGTGGAGTGCACCCCTTCATGGCACACATGTTCATAGTGATTTAATCATCTAATGACTATTGGAGGTGGACTATGGCTATATTAACCTTTGTGCACACATGTTGAGGTTGATTTAACCATTCAATTGTTAAATAAATTATTTTTATCTTTGTAATGGTCAGCTACTAGGGTGCCCTCAATTGTTAAATAAATTATTTTTATCTTTTTAATGGTCAGCTACTTGGGTGCCCTACTTCATCTGGCATCTTTTCACACTTGGAGGGGTTATTTGAAGCTTGATTGAGGCTTTTATGTGAAGCACTCCTCTCTTTGGCATAATTCCAAGGCATGCATGTATTACAATGCAATTTTGGAGAGGACGGCACACTTTTCCAGGGCACATCTCTTTGGGTTGCTTGAACATTGATATGGAAGGTTTTTATGGAGGAATATTTTATTTTAGTATAACTACATTTGTGCACTTCTCTAGAGCGCCATTCTCTTGTGCGCAATGATTTGAGGACTCAGTTTATGATTTTGAAAAATAACATATGAGACCTCCATTGGAGAGGATGGAGGCCACATTATCACTTGACATGGTCAATCATTGATTGAAGATCCAACTATTACATTAGTTTATTATTTCTTTGACTTGTTGTGGAGTTGTTTAGATAATCTTCTATTTTATTGTAAGAGAGAAAAAACTCAATCTATAAAGAGGAGCTTTCTCTCCATTCATTTTTGCAATTGGTAATTAGAGGATTATGGAGAAGATTCAAAAATGACTGAAGATGATGGTTCATGGACTCTATTGTATATCAAACCCCTGAAGGCTAAATGAAGAAGCAAAGTATTGCATCTACCCTTGAAGACTTAATGGGAAGTGGAGTATTGCATCTATTTTGTTGTGAGGTATACTTTTATTGCTCTTCATTTGTTGTAAATACCAATGTTGCGAGCATCGCGATTTAATCGCAATTAAATCAAGAAATCGTGCTTTTCCAAAACCCGGAGTTCTTTGCCCGATTTTTACAGAAAATTTTTCCTTAGTGAAAAAATCACAATTTAATCATAAGAATTGGCATTAAATCGGGAGTTGATGTGAAAAAATCATCAGTGCACACACGGGCATTTAAAAAAAAAAAATTTCATTGGTTTTTTTATGTCATCTTGCAAACAAAGATCAAGTTAGAGGGCATAGAAGGAGGAGAATGAATCCACTAAGCCAAGCGAGGAGAAAGCCAACGGTATTTAGGATCCCACTCAAAGAAAATTAGATTGTGGACCGACTTTCCTCAACATGCCACGTTTTTGCAAGTATGGGCATCAAATTCAGCCCTGTTTTTTTTCTTTTCTCCTTGCTTTTCCCTGGGTTTTAATCACCCATTTATTTTCCACGATTTTGCTAGGGCAGGGCATGTGCTTTTTTGAAATTATTGTTTCATTGAGTGGAGAGGATTTTTTATTGTTAAAATGCTAACTTTTAATTTATTTATTTTTATTTTTCTTGTGCCATAGGTTCAATCTTACACTAAAGAATTCAATAAACATGCCAAGGCATTCGGACACTTTGCGGGAATATGGTGAACTCGATTGAGGGTTCGATACGCAAAATTTGAGTTGCAAGTTGTGTGGGAAGCATATGACACGAGGAATAATCTAATTGAAATACCACCTTGCACAAATTCTGATACATGAAGTAGGACATTGCCCAAATCCATTTCCATAAATCATATGTATTGCCATAAATCATTAGATGATAAATAATCGTCCAGAATTAACAAGGAAACTATGAAGACTCAAATGGCAAGGGTGGGAATGGTGGTAGGAGACCCTGAGAGTGGTTCTTCTTCAGCATCAGCTTCTACAACTAGCCCCACAACTACCTCATCATTTTTTGTTCCTAGAACCACACCTGGTCCTCAACCGTCTATCAGGTCAACGCTTAATAAAAAAGAAGAAGGAAAAAGTTGACAAGCTAGTGGGTAGGTGTTTTCCATGGAGTGGCATTCCCTTCAGCATTGCTAGGAACAAATCCATTTTACCAACTGTGGTTGATGTTATGTTATTATTGGCCTAGGGTACAAAGCCCCTTCCTATGATGACTTGAGAGGGCCTATTCTAAAAATGGGAAGGTCGATTGCACTCCAAGATTGGAGGAATTCAAAGCATCATGGGTGTTAGCACTATCAATGTTAATAGTCTGACCGCCATTGTGTCACTGTTTTCAAATTTCTCTGTTCCCTAGCCTATGTCAAAGTTCGAGTCATTTTCAATAAAAAACCAAAAAGAGTCTCAAAACCAAAAGATTTTTAAGTTTTATAGATGGTATTGTGTCTCACATTCATAAAAGAAGTTAAAACCAGTGTTTTAACTTAGGTTAGTGTCGAAGGTTATTGGTCGTTTTTCTAATAAAATTATAGCTGCTCTTTCCGAGACAATAGCTACCTCTGTTTAAGTTTCATTGGTAACATAGTGATATAAAAAAGGGCAGCTATTTCTCTAAATTGAAGGTCACATTACTAACACAGTGAAAAGACCAGCTATTTCTTCAGGAACCTGTTTTCATTGGTAACATAGTGAAAAGTGCAGCTATTTCTCTGAAGTCTACTTATATTGCAATATAGAGATAAAGGCAACTATTTCTCAGACATAAGGAGCTCCAAGGAATATTTTTAGCGAAAAGATTATTCCTCTTTGAAGATGATTGAAGATCTCCTATGTTATAACATGATTATTCTTTTCAACAAGATTAATTATTTTTTACTTAGGAGAATTATTATAGATGAATGGTTATATTATTAATGCAGCTAACCTATAGCTACCTTACTAAGTTGAAGCGGAGATCATGGTACAAGGTATCAATTATTAAATGATACAGTGGAGTGTTATGAGTGATGGGGCGACTGGCGCCCGTATTTGAATGATTTCAAATCGTGCCATTAAACCATACCGTGGCTAAAGGCGTAGCTTCAGAGGGTTAAGTTCAATATTCTCAAGTTCGAGGTTCTTTGTGGAAGTTACAGCTAATAGGAGTCACATCTTCTAGCAACTAGTTTATCATTCCAAGGCAAGAAATCAGGGCTCCGGGTAGGGTTTTACCTCCAGGTTGAACAACTGTGCGTTTAGAAGCAGCTTAGCTATTGAGAAGTATGGGAAAAGGTGGGAATGTTAATAGGTCTGAGCTAGCAAACACCAAGTTTGTTGATGCTAGAGAAAAACCCCAATTTAAGTCAGCAGGATGGCATAAGTTTTTGCATAAATTTTCTGGAGAAATGTAGCTTTAGCACAGGCCTTTGCCGAGAGCATTGATGGGGAGAAAGACAAGCTTGGGAGCAAGACTTTCAAAATCTCTGAAGCCATCATAGCCCGAGCTACTCAAACCTCGGCCACTAGAGGACGTTGGCTCAAGAATAAAATGTTGCCAATAGAAGTAAGTCTCTTCCTCAAACCTGAACATGTGAATGTCAAATGGAATCCAATTGTACATATTTCCTGTTCTAAGGCTAAATGGCAAGATGTGATCACCACTGTGCAACGCTACATTACATGTGAGGGTAAGTTCTCCTCTGTCCACCATTACCAAATGAGATTTCTTGCTCATATTTCGGGTGACAAACCTATGAATTTTCCCTATTTCCTGTACAGTTCCTTGCTCAAAATGTCCTTAAAGTTACAGAAAATCCCTAACTATTCCCTGCACAACCTATATCATAGGGGTTTAATTAAAATGTTGATTGTCGACCATCTTAAAAAGAAAAGGACTACCTAGGATAAATTCCTAACAGAGGAGGGGTTTGGTAGTATCAACTCTAGGAGAAGGGTAGGGAGGCCTAAGAAGCAAAATGCTCATGAACAAACTAGTGCAACTCCTATGCCAAACAGGTTGATACTACCTCGGTCTACCCAATCAACCAATAAGCAAACTATAAGTTCAGCTAGCAGGGCTAGAACTGAAACTGTCACTCCTATACCCATGGTGCAGCCTGCAGAGAAGTTTATGAGAGGAAAACTCCAAAGGAATCTCAAACTTTAGCAGCATTTATTAGAGAACATTCCATGAGATTCAAGCAAGGAAAAACTGTTAAGTCTACATGTGAGGAAAACAGAGCTTCTTCCTCAACATATAGAGGCATAAGAAGGTTGATCTTAGGAGAGAAAATTTCAGAGGAAGCCAGCCCTGAAATGCCAGTCCAAGTGCCAGTTGAAATGCCAGTCCAAGTACCAATTGAAATACCAGTTCAAGTGTCTATTCCAGTTCAACATTCCATCCCAGCAGTTGCAGAAGAGCAAGAAGAAAACAGGGAACCAACACTAGCTCAGTTGTTTTCTTCCCTCGAGACACCCAAGGCACCTAAGACACCTACAAGGAGAAAGGATAAGAATGTCATTCACTCATATTCATCCTTTGAAGAAGATAGCACTGATGAAGATTTTTCAAAAACAGAGTATGAAGAAGGTCAATCTAGTAGTATGGTGCAAAAGAGAAAAAGGGTTTCCTATATTCCTAATCCATACCTTAAGGGGCCTCACACTCAGTGAAAAAACAAACTTAGATTGAATAGTAAACTAATTGCTAATCCAAGACTGAGAGATGAAGTCATCAATATTGATGAAAGCCCAGATAAGGAAACCAAGAAGGCCAGAGCTCGGAAACAAAAACATACAGGAAGAAGAACTAGAAGGTTCACTAAGGCAGAATCTCTTAAGATCTGTGTTTCAATACTTGATTTCATCTAACCCTTTCAAGAGAAGCTCACATATTTTTGGCCTAATCAAAAAACACAGCTATTTGCAGAATTTCTGGTTATCGCTACCTAATTTTGAAAAGGGCAGATATTATTTCCTGAGTTTTTGGATGAAGGGAGTGGAGGCAGTTTTTCTTCAAATCTCAAGGGGTGCTACTGAGGAGTAGTTACATGCATGCATTATCCACAGAAGAAGTTGCTACCAGGTATCATTGATCAAGCTCCCTTCTAAATTTCAGAATTATGTTTTGTACTTTTTGGGGAAAACAGCCACATGTCATCTTCAACTGTTGTTTGCACTTTTTGTGGAAGTGGTTGTACCAGAACAGAGGAGCAGTCTTCTAGCATATTGCCACATCATTCCAGCCATTTTGAATTACAAGCCATCATGTTGTTTATTTTATTTATGTTGCACGACTTTGTATTAAAGTTTAAGATAAGCCTCATCTTTTGTATGAGAATGTAATAACTTTTTTAGAACAGATTCACACTTTTTGTGGAGATGTCAGTATAATGTCTCTTGTATATATATGATGAAACTCTATGAAGAAAAGGTTCGTGGTTTGTGAATCTTTTGCTCATATGATCAGTGTACTTTTCAGTGAATGATATTGGAAAAGACTTTTGAGGACTTATTACCTACTTGATATGTGTATTGTTAATCTTTCCATGTGTTTCCACACCTCATTCTCTTCAATTGCATTTTGTAATTTCAGATGTTGTTGTATGTTTTCATAAGTCTCTAAATGTGTTTATGTATCTTGTCAACTTTTATCAATCTTACACAGTGAGCTTTGTTAATGAGATATATATAATGACAATTTTAAGAGAATTCCTTATGACAATGATTTTTCATGATATTCAATAAGATTACTGTAAGTCTTGATAAAGCTTTCTCTTGTTGATATATTACCAAATTGTTTCTTCTGTTGTTTTTCATCAAAGCAGTGGATTTATGTTTTGCAGACCCACTGTCCCCTCCACTATTTCACACTTTCTTCTCTTCATAGGCTACAAACTTACCTTTTTGCTACCATATAAAGACTCAATACCCTCACTAGTGTGACAGTGAATTTGACTAAAATCCCTTTTCAATGATTGAGGGTTTAAACCACCTACCAATCATATAATCCAAATCATTAAATTGCCTTAGAGCTTAAGATGTGAATGATCAAGCATTTGAAGCAGTCCAAGTGTTGATTCCAGCGTTAACAATGGGAACACACGGGATGCACTGTGATGTCAAATGGTTGGACTGATCAAAAGGGTAGAACCCTTATTAACTTATTTGTCCCAAGCGAACAATATTTTTGAAATATGTTAATGCATTTGCACATATCAAAGATGCATGATTATTATGTGATTTTCTGGACGTGTTCATTCAGGAGGCGGGCCCACAACATGTTGTCCAGGTCATAACGGACAATGTTGCAAATTATGTTGTTGCTAGCAGGATGCTTATGGAGAGGCGTCCTAACTTATTTTGGACAACTTGTGTTGCACACTATATTGACTTGATGTTAGAGGGCATAGGAAAAATTTCGTATGTCAGGGATATTGTTAAATAACCAAAAAGCACAAAAAAAATTATATATAGTCATGCATTTGTGTTTCAATTGATGAAAAGATTCACCAATAATGACGGGTTAGTGTGTCATGTGATTACACGATTTTCCACTAGCTTCATGTCTTTTCAATCTCTCTTGAATTCTATGTGGGATGTGAAGAGAATGTTTATTTCATAAGAGTGGTGTGTTATATCATTTAGCCACAAATCGGAGGGACAGGCGATATGCGAGCTAGTTTCAAACCAAGAGGCCTTTTGGGCAGGAGTGCAGGTGTGTACCATCACTGAACCTTTGATAAGGTTATTCGATTAGTTGATGGAGACTAGCCCGAAATGGGCTACTTGTATAATGCCATGGATAGGGTCAAAGAATCCATTCGTAGTTATTATGAGGATAAGGGAGATGAGGGGCTTGAGAAATAACTGATATGGAGAGTGATTGATGAGCGATGGAACAATACACTCCATTTTCCCATTCATGTTGTAGGGATCTACCTAAACCCTACATTTTTCAAGCCCATGGCCAATTTTTCGTCGTCCACCCACTGCAAGACCTTAACAAGGGGATAACCAATTTTCACAAGCTTTGTTGCTTTTTTTTCAAAATGTGTTGTCAAAAACTTTATTTTTGGTGTCTTTTCCATCTACTCTGCAAGCCCAGCAAGATGAATTCCAATCATCACTAGAAAACATTTTCTGCAAGTTTTGTTGTCAGGGAGTGACATTGCAATGTGAGAATGTGAGTTGTGAATCCCGTGATGGCGAGCCTAACAAGTTCCCTACCCCTAGTGTTTTTCCTCATTAGGCACAATACCCATGAGTGGCAATAGATATATTTTGTGACACTCTTGGCATGCTCTACAATGTTCTTTACCCATTCCACTTTTCCTATGTCCTCAAGCATGAGGCCTACACAATGTGCAGCACATGGGGTCCAAAATATGGTCCTATATTTAGCCTCTAACATCTTTCTAGCAAGAACATAATTTGAGGCATTATCGGTGATGACCTGCACACCCTTTTGTTGCCCACTTTTGTAACAATCTCATCCAAAAGCTGAAATAATTGGTTGGCATCCTTCACCCTGTCATATGCATCAACTGAACTCAAAAACCTGGTTCCTTAAGGATAAGAATCGAGGAAATTTATGATAGTGTGGCTTTGTCCATTAGTCCTTCCATCTAACATGATGGAACAACTTGTTTTGTTCCATCATTCTCTAAATTCATTCAAATATTCTCCAATGGACGCAGTCTCTCTTTGCAAAAGAGTTCCCCTCAAGCCATCCATTGTAGGGCCTCTGAAGCCCTTTTCCTGTAGTGATAGCAAGATCCCACATAGACTGGTAATACGGTGAGCACACAGCATTAAATGGGATATCTACATCATACCACCATCTACAATGTATTCAAAAGCAACGTCTCTACATTGCTTTTTCCAATGAGCATCCAAGGTTGGTTGACTTAGATTTGGTTGGGAGGCAGTGGCACTAGTAGTAGCAAAGGCAAAGGTGGAGGAAGGTGTGAAATAGATCTTAATGTTCATCCTTCTTTTACCTTTGGCTTGGCCTTGATGTTGAGAGTGAGACCCAAGAGGGGGGGAACATACTGGAAGGGGTCATGGAGATTGGTGGAAGGGATGAAGGAGGAGTCTTCAAGATCAAAATCATCATGCCCACTTGCTTCTCTCCTAGCCATAGCTTCTGCAAGTTTCTTCTTGCAGTTTCATCTTGTATAGCCTTTGCCTCCTAAAACTTCTCAAACTTTTCAATGTATTCTTTCCTAATAGGCCTCATCACTTTATTTGGTGCATCACAGGGGGTTACTTGGTCTCTTATACTAGCCAAGTGTTGTTTCAACCTATAAATACCCCTCCTCCCAATGGGTGCTTGCAATAGTTGCACCACATTTTTCCATTGACAACATCACAGTGAACCCATGCAGTGTCGTTGGCTTTTGGAGCCATAATGAATGGTGAAATTTCAGATTTCAGAGGAAAGAGGTCTATAAATAAAATAGAAAAATGCAAAACCTATGGTCAATTACTATCCTTCTTAATGTTCTTTAACTTGAAAGTTGAAACTTGAAAATGGGGAGAACAAATTAAAAACAGACACAACAGTGAAATCCAGAAATTTTGTAGGGAAATATCATACCTGGAAGGTTGGAAATGAAAACTAGTTGATCAAGCCTCCTCCCAAAGATGCCAACTCCACTAGAAAGCTCCTCCAAGATGACAAAGAACCTCTAAACTTGTTGATGTTGCTACAAAAATTATGGTTGTTGCAGCACTGTCCAAGCTCTCAAACTCTCACAAACACTAGAAATCAAATGTGTGAGGCAAATGGGAGCTTGGACTTGTTTTTATAAGTTTAGGGAGGCAACTTTGGGGCGAAAGTTTCCCATGGTTTTCTCAAAAGGCCTCATCATTCCATCCATCAACGCGACACCCGAACTAAACGGTTTGTGATGGAACCAGTTGCACAAGACCAGTTAGGTTCCAAATTGGCCGGTTTGGTAAAACACCGGTTGGTTTGGCACCTAACTAGTCCTGGTCGGCCTGGATTTATGGTATAGGTTCAATCCCGAGATTAGCTAACTGGTTGGTTTGGTCGATTTTTAGTTTTAATCGGACAAATTTTAAAACTCAGTTAGTAACCAAAGCGCAAAGGAGGATAAGTGCGAGTGGGTTTGAGCAAATAGAAGAGGGTCGAGTTGGAGGAGATTGCAAGGTCAAGTTGTCGGAAGGAGATTGTGTTTGTCCGAATGAGGCCGAGTTGCTGGAGTCATGGGGTTTTCCCAATGCACGTTAGTGGTAAGGCACAGATCGAGTCGCTGGAGGATGCAAATCTACTTGCTAAAGGCCGATTTTTTCAAAGCTATTTCATCTAAAGGTATATTTCCTTGAGGCCAATTTAACTAGGCCAAATTCATTCTAAGGGAAATGAGTTACAGGTTCCAGATTGTATTTCTCCTTGTATCACTGTGGGTCGAAAATCCCATATTTTCCAAATTATTAAATGACAGAGAATTGTTTGTGGGTTAATTAGTTTTTGCAATGTGTCAGTGATCTCTCTGGTTTATTTCCATTGCATATTTTTTATTCTAGAAATTAAAGATACCAGTGATTTTATTTGTTTGTAATTAAGTTATTATTTAGGTAAATAAATAACAAAATGGGGGATAAATTAAATTATCGTGAGAAAATAAATCTAGCTAGTATTAGAAACTTAACATGGTATAAGAGCAATTTAGAAGAGACTCTAAAAGAGAGATCTAAGATCACGAGGGTTTGCAACAATGACTTTTCCATTTTGTAGATACAAAATTATTTCTAAAAATTTTGCAGCTGGATTTTGTGGTCATGGTTGATTTGTGAAAATGGAATCATTAAACAATTTAAGATATGAAGACAGGTTGCATGGAGTATCAAATTTCAGCCCTAAAAGGAGTGAATTACCTAGATTTTGCATATGAATTATCTCTGGGATTTAGTAAGCAGAGATGTGTAGGTTCCTTCAGATCTAGTACAAGTAACAGCATATAGAACCAAAGATATGAAAGCGAGCTACATAAATCTAGATGGTGTGAGGGATCATATAATTCCTCACATATCAATGAAGGACACCAGTAGGCAGATGTGGGTAACTTTGACCAGTCTTTATCAGAGTACAAACGAGAATGAAAAAATGTTGTTGCAGGAAAAGTTAAAAAGCATTAAAATGGGCCGATTTGAGACTGTGACTTCCTATCTCACAAGGGTCCATCAAGCTCACGATGAGCTTGCAATTGTGGGGGAAATTGTGCATGATTCAGAACTCGTCAAAGTTGCTCTAAAGAGGTACGTGAAGCAAAGGTCCACTTTTGTGGAAGGGATTCTCGCTCGACAACAGCGTCCTAATTCAAGTTGGTTATGGGACAATTTCACCCAGAAGGAGAACTAGGAAACTTCATTAACTGAAGGATAGCGAAAGGGAAGTGAAGAGAAGAGCGAAGTTGATCTTGATGCACAAGCGAAAAAGTGCTAAGCGAAGGCCAAGCAGAACCAAGGTGGAGGAGCATCTTCACAAAGGCCATGTTGCTGATAAAATTGGTGGTCAGCGCACAAGCTGGTGTGTGCAGATGGAGGGGATGGTGGAGAAGTTCAATAAAAAATATGCCCTAGTATCTTGCCTTTCTGGAACCGTCATGAGAGTTGTCTAGTTTGTGGACGATGTAGCATCTCATCACATGACATAATCGCAAGACTTCTGACCAACATTACCAGAAGGCCCATAGATGTAAATATCGAGCTTGGTGACAAGGCTAAGTATGTAGTCAAGGGCACTAGGAGTATCAAGTTCCAGATGGACTCGGGTGGCATCATGGAGATGAACGAAGTGTTATATGCATTGGGTTTGGAGAAGAATCTCCTTTCAATTTCGACCATGGAAGACAAAGGACTAGAGGCCAGCTTTACAAGAGGTGAAGTAGTTGTTGGGCCGAAGGGGACCGATTTTAGTGAGAAGCAGGTGATTGGTAGGAAAGAAATAGATCTCTATCTGTTGCGAGCATAGTCGATGAAGGCTCTCATCCATGAGAGTGACAGCAAGAGCGAGATTTGGCATAATAGGATGGGACACCTACACTATAGAGCTCATCCAACGGTGCAAAGGATGGTTACTATTTTTCCAGAGATACGGGAGAAGCGGGATGGAGTGTGTAAAAGGGTGTGTGCTTGTCAAGAAAGCCAAGAATGTGTATCCTCATAATGAGACCACGTCTAGGGGTGTGTTAGACTTATTGCATTCTGATATATGTGGTCCTATGTCTGTGACGTCGATCACAAGATCTTCATATTTTGTGATGTTCATAGATGATTATTCCAAGAAGACTTATATCTACTTCCTAAAGACTGCTTCCAAGAGTTCAAGGCTCGTGTGGAGAACCAGACAGGAAGGAAGATTAAGGTACTAAGATTAGATAATGGGGATGAGTATACCTCCAACGAGATCCTGGAATTTTGCAGGCATGCAGGAATAAAGGAGTTCACAGTACCTTACAACCCTTTGCAAAATGGGGTTGCCAAGAGGAAAATTAGGACCATCATGGAGGCAGCGAGGGCAATGATCAATGATCGGGAGTTTCCTATGTTTTTGTGGGTAATGGCTTGCAATACAGCAGTGTACATTAGGAGTCCTCACAGGATGCTACAGGGCTTGACTCCTCAGGAACCGTTTACAGGAATGAAACTAGATGTGAGTCACTTGCGCATATTCAGTAGTCCAATTTATGTCCATGTGCCTACAGAGAATAGGACTATGTTGGAGCCCTTACCTGAGAGGGACGTGTTTGTTGGATAGAGTGAGGTCTCAAAGGCTTGCTGAGTCTACATTCCAGGATAGAGAAAGGTGATCTTGAGTCGAGATGTCAGATTTGATGAGGGCAAGACCCTCAAGAGATCTCATGAGTGAGAGCCGATACTGGTAGAGAAGAAGGAGCAAGAGGCTCCTAAGGTTGAGTAGGGACCAACAACCACTAGCAAGTACATAGCCGCAGAATCGTATGATGAGTTGGATATTCCTTCGATCTCTACCAAAAGGAGGCCGATATGGGTCAAGCAGACATTGGGAGATGCATAGGAACATGTGCAAGCTCCTAGTAGCACTTTCAGGTAGAGCAGACCACCGACTAGATATTCCAGTTATTTGGCACTATCGAGCAGCGGATGCGAGTCTACGCCATCCACTTTTGAGGAGGCTATAGGGGAGCAGGTCTGGAGAGATGCCATGATAGAGGAGTATAGCTCCATCATGAGCAATGATGTTTGGGATATAGTGCTAAGATCTAAGGGCAATTCTATGGTCACTTCTTGATGGAGCAAGACCCTCAAGAGATCTCATGAGTGACAGCCAATAGTGGTAGAGAAGAAGGAGCAAGAGGCTCCTAAGGTTGAGTAGGGACCAACAGCAATAGCAAGTACATAGCAGCAGAATCGTATGATGAGTCGGATATTCCTTCGATCTCTACCAAAAGGAGGCCGATATGGGTCGAGCAGACATTGGGAGATGCATAGGAACATGTGCAAGCTCCTAGTAGCACTTTCAGGCAGAGCAGACCACCGACCAAATATTCCAGTTATTTGACACTATCGAGCAGCGGATGCGAGTCTACGCCATCCACTTTTGAGGAGGCTATAGGCGAACAAGTCTGGAGAGATGCCATGAGAGAGGAGTATAGCTCCATCATGAGCAATGATGTTTGGGATATAGTGCTAAGATCGAAGGGCAAGTCTATGGTCACTTCTTGATGGTTATACAAGATCAAACATGTAGTTGATGGTAATATCGAGAAGTATAAAGCAAGGTTCATGGTCAGAGGGTTCTCCTAGAAGGAGGGAGTAGACTATGAGGAGACATTCGCAACCGTCGTGAGATATGCATCTAGTCGAGAAGTTATATCAGGGATGGGGTGGAGGATACATCAGATGGATGGTAAGATTGTTTTCCTCAATGGAATGACTGAGGAGGAGGTGTATATTGAGCAGACTCAAGGTTTTGAGGTATACGAGATAGATTCCCATGTATGCAGGTTGCAAAAGCCCCTTTATGTGTTAAAATTTGGCAGCTCAAGGATGAATTTCTCCTAGAAGAAATATCTTTCGGTTATGTTTCAACCAACTATAATAAAATTCGATTTCTGACAATTCTAATATGAAATTCCAAAAATAGTAAGTCGCATCTCAATTTGGAAGTAACTTTCCAAAAATAGAAAGTAATGTCTAAATGATCAAGGATGATCTCAACATATGAAATCCACTTTAAAATCAAATCAATCATGATTATACAAGTCAAGAATTAATATTTTATCCTTACTAGTATTATTATTATTATGATACTATTATTTATAAAATAGTCTAAAGTCATTCACCTCTAATGGATTAATAAAAATGAATTATAAATAGCCTCATGGAATAAGTCAATTAAATTGAGAATCTCTTACTTGGCAAATCGAACCTCTCTCTTGGAATAAAATAGTAACTCCACACTTAAGAGAATGTAACTCTCCCTCACTAATTCGATGTATGGGAAAAATGTAACTCCTCTTCATTAAATGCACTTGTAACTCCCTCACTCAATTTGATTTGTAACTCTCACCAAATATTCTCTCATGTAACTCTCTCTCTCCCTAATTCAAATTATAACTCCTCAAGACAAGTGTACCTCTCTCTCTATTCTTGGGATGAGTTAGACTTCCCCTCAAGTAACTCCTCCCTTGTGGAATTCGATTCTCCTATTGTTGGCTCAAGGCATGAAATCTTTTTGTAACTCCTCTCCTTTCTCATCTATTTAAGCAAGAGCAAGTGATTTGAGTATAGAATGTTCATTGTGAAGAAGGAGAGCAAGTGTTGAGTGTGTGCAAGAGAAGTGTGAGAGCAAGTGAAGGGCAAGAGCAAGGGAAGAGCGAGAACAAGTGTGAAGGAGAAGATTTGATCAAGAGAAGGAGGAGATCTTCAAGCAAAGAGCAAGAGCACTTCAGCTGCAAGTTGATCAAACATTGGTGACTTTATTCATTCTCACTCTCTCTCTCTCTTTGTACTTTGCTAAACAATTTAAGAAATCTAACAGAAGAAGAATCATTGGGGTTTCCACCCTTCGGGGGTTTTGTCCTGGTCATTGGACCTAAATCTCAGTGTCTCATATTTGTGCTTGGTTGTCTTCATATGATCTTCAAGTTTATGTGTTAGTTTTTGTAGCATCAGATGTGTTCTAAACACGAAATTTGGTGGAGAGGTAAGTATACATGAGATCTCCAAAACCCATAAATTGTTTCTAGAAATTCCACCTAGAGATGGCTTAATTAGATTATTAGTCGTTTTTTAAATATTTCCTAAGTCCAAACTTAGGGAATATGCTAATTAATCACAATTAATTAAGTCAACGTGATAATTCTCTAGAAACTCACACGGATCGAGGCAGAAATGATCTGAGACATCAATTAAGATTTAATCTTGGTCGTTGGAGTCCCAACAGGAAGACATAAGAAGGGATCAACGTGGTGATGGAGAATGCACCAAAGTCACTTAGAGAATTTAATTTTCCAGAGTAGCAGCAGTTAGTTGTCGGAGAGCTCGAGTTCCAGAGTGAGGCACCAGAGATAGTGAGGGGTAGAGACAATGAGGTTGGAGGAATATTTCTAGATCCAATGAGTGCAATTGCAGAGAGGCCAAGATATCTCCAAGAGGTTGCGCAAAGGCAGTGCAGAAGCCTCATAAGGGAGTTTGATTTGTTGAGAGGGAAGAGGTCTTCCATTCCAGAGGTCGAGAAGGAGTGTCGGAGAAGAATCTTCCCAGCCACTAGCAGGCAAGATGGGTTGATTAGCAGTCAAATCAAGCAGGACACAGAGTAGGCAGCTTTAGAGTGACGTAGAGCCTACAGCCAGTTGGATGGCTGGCTTTTCAGAAGCAATTCAGTGTCGGAATTCCCAGGAGTGAGGGTAAATTTCCCTCTAGTATTTTTTGCTAGTATTTTCTCTATAGGATAGCCAGATTTCAGCATCTAGATTATTGTACTCAAAATTTCTCACTGTTGCACTGGTTTTCCCAAATTGGGTTTTTTAGGGACATTTGTCCAAAAATAACAATGTAAAATTTTATGTGTGTGCTAGTATTTTCTCAATTTCCGGCACTATTATTTCCATCGTTTATTTGTCAAAATCACAGTGTGAATTATTTGGTATTTGTCATAGCAAATTGCAAATAAATTGTTAAATAAAATTAACAATTAGTAGAATAATTTCTAATTGTTGTGATAGATGAAATTTTCACATGGTATTAGAGCGTAAGTGATCAACCTAGAAGCTCAGAGGTGAAAGAGCGAGTTTGGCTATTCAGTAGGAGTAGCAAGCCGAAATTCCTAGAGGCAGCGCAATCCATTGCCAGGCAGGGTGAGCGAATTGGGGAAGTTCGATTTTTTCAGTGCAGTGGGCAGAAGAATTCGACTTTCCAAATTGAGTGATTCCGGCAGGCAGAGGGAGTAGCAGCAGCTCAGTTGTTTCGTTGAGTAGATTCCTTGGTTGGACGCAAAGGGTTTTGTAGCAGTTTGCAACAGCTGAACCATCTTCGGGTGGAAGAGGAAAGCACACACATCAGAGGGAAAATTTCTCTCAGTGAACTTCAAATCTTAGAAGTTCGATTTTTCCAGGAAGATTGGCAGTAGCAGCGAGCAGATCTACGCATTCCAGAAGAGTGTGAGTAGTTGAGCAACAGCCAAGCAGAGACAAAGAGGGAGTTTTCGACAGTTTTTGAGATGGCCACTGCAGGGCTTACGGATCAGGATAGGTTAGATGGATCATCCATCTATGTCATCTGGAAGGCTAGGATGTCCTTCCTTCTAGATGAATATGGCCTGAAAGCCTACATTGATAATGTAGTGGCAGTTCCTCAGGATGCAGATCAACTAAAGGAATATAGGAATATAGTGGCAGTTCCTCAAGATGCAGCATGGGTGAAGCGGTTGATCCTGGATGGAGTCCAAGACCATATAGTCTCACACATAGCTGGCAAAGATACTGCCAAAGAGATGTGGGAAGCTCTCTCCATGTTATACCAAGGTACTTCCTGTTGAAAAATCTAGGGCATTAAGTATTATGTGATTTCTCTAAGAGATAACTGCTTGTGAATGATTTTTACTTAGATTAGATTCTTCTCTTTAGAGTGTTATTGTGTTCTTCTTTCATCAAACAATTACCAATGCATAGACAATAAAGAGATAAGAGACGCAAGATGTAGGCTATTCGCCAGGGCCAATACCTCTCCTCTTGAGAGGAAAATCCGCACAAATTCTTCTTCTTATAGAAACTCCAATTGACGAATACCAAGACCAATACCCTTGACCTATTTGCCTCTCTGTTATGAATCTGATCTTCTGTCTTACGATTATAAGCAGGCGTGTGACTTCCCTCTTACAAAGTTCAAGTTGTTCCTTGAGTTTTTCCAATTTCTCTAAGCTGAGACCTTCCAGTTTAAACCTTATCTCGGTGAGACGTGAGTAGTCCACTGTAAAAGCTGCCATTCAAAGATCTGAATTCCCGGAAGAAGAAAACTCAAAGCCAGAAAATGGCGGAGCAATAAATAAAAGAGCAAGGTTCCAGGAAAATAGCTCTTCATGTCTCATTTCAAGGGAGAGATGAACAGAAACCCTAGAATTTAAAGATCAGCCGAAAAAGGCTAGAAAGATCCAGGGAAGCTTGAGATCAGGTTCCCGCCAGCCTCGACTTCCTCCTTATTCCTCTGCTTATTCACCTCCATGCTTGATGACAAGTTGCGGTCATCAGAACCTAAAGTGACTCCAGTGTTTGTGCCTCTTGTCTAGTGAGCGGAACCGAATCACAGAGTGATAGTAATTAACCACCGAGTTACATGCATTTTCTTTATACAATCTCTCTCGCGTAACACAATGCCACCACATGATGAAAGCCCACGGGATAAGGACATAACGTTACGAATCTCTCATGACTATTAATCATAAATTTAATAAAACGAAGAAGGTTTAATAATTAAGTTCTTTATAAAATTATTAAAGTTACTTTATAAATTTATAAAGTTACTTTATTAAAAATAATTTAAAGTCACTTAATAATAAATAAATAAATTAAAAAAAAGTTAAAAGATGGAAAAAATAAAATAAAATAAAATAAATAATAATAATTTGTAAACCCTAGTTCCAAGATAATATTGGGAACGAATTATACATGCTGAGCAAAAATGACGTGAGCTAAGTGAAGGAAATGATTAGCCATTAAAAGTGAAGAAAAAAATTGTCAACGATAAAGCCTTGAGGACAAAGCTTTTGAAGAAAGGGGCAATGTTATGAATATATTATGAATATAATTCATAACTAATAGAATAAATACAAATAAATGTAATTACTAAAAGTCAAATAAGGATTATGTTAAGTAGTCATTAGTTAACTAAAAAGGCATGTCTAAAAGACATGCCCAATCATGAAAGGTCACCTGCGTAGGTATATAAGCAAGGCCTCATTGTAACATTTATCAATCACTTATACATTTTATATTAATAAATTATTACTACAAGTACCTCTTGTGTATTTTTACAATCAAAGTCAACAAGCATACAATTTTGTTGCTTCACTCTCCAAGACCAAGACACAAAGCTCCTTTGTCAATGATTGTCCATCTTTTGCTCCTTCCTCCTTCTCGACTTCTTCTTCAATCTTGGCTTGCTTTAAACTTTCAGCCTTCTTTCAGCTCCCTAGGAAGACTGCACCATTGCTGCAATAGAATTTAGCCTTCACTGTTGCAATAGACTTTTCCTCTTCTCGACCTTCACTGCTTTTATAGACTTTCACCTTTCTTCGGAATTCACTGTTGCACTATACAACTCTGCAATTTAGTGTGTGGAGGTAAGATGGCCCACAAAACAGTTCCAAATCAACACAAAATTCCTTGCTGCTCTTTCTTCCTTCCTAGCTGGTAACCTGGCTCCCTGAACGACCTTCGCACTTCAGACTGTGATCACCAAAAATCTGCCTCTGAAATGAGGCCGAGCACTCCTATTTATAGTTGTTTGCCTCTGTAATTAGCCAACATGAGTGTATGTGAGCCGACATGTCCTTTGGAGGGTTTATATTCTTTCTTTTTGAAGCCGACTTGAGGAGGAGACTTTTCTTGGTCTTGGAGGGCTACTTGACATATTCATTGACTCATATACCAATATAATATCCCCATGAAGGGTCCTTCATACATGACATTGACTCAATTTGACTTTATGACCAATCCTAAGGACTCACAATGGGAGTCAAAGTAAAAATAAAATTCCTTGCTCATGAAACCCATGAGACAAGCATTACAATAATAATTTTATTTTTATTATTTTCATCAATTACATAAAAACACAATTACACATGTCATTATGAAGACCGAACCTAGTTACATTTCAACACTTCCAAGCAGTGGAAGATGTCCCCAGAGAAGAATTTGAGATGCATCAGGATGAAGAAGGGTGAAGGCATGGATCCCTTCCTCACCAGGATTCAAGAGGTTCGAGACCAACTTGCAGTTATTGGGGCAGTGCCTCAACCCACAGAGCTTGTACAATTGGCACTCAATAGTGTCTCCGAGTATTGGCAGGTATTTGTCCAGAGTATCTTGGGCAAAGATACCTTGCCAAGGGGGGGCAGGATGTGGGCTGATTTGCAGCAAGAGTTGAGACGAGCTGTGTTACAGAGCTCCATCAGTGGCAGCAATAGCAACAGATCGAAGGTGGTGAAGGAGGAGGAGAATGTGGCCCTCGCATCAAAGGGTCCCAATTAGGGCCAAGGGGAGCAAAAGAAGAAGAAGGACCTATCTAAGGTCAAGTGCTTTAGGAGTGGCGAGTTGGCCACTACAGTACCCAGTGTCCTCTCAGAAAGAAGGACAAGCAGGAGAAGCAGGACCAGGCAGCAGCACATGCTAAGATAGATAGGTTGTCCTTTAGGTTGGAGGAAGACTTTGATGTGATTGCCCACAAACCTCCAGGAGTGAGGTGGGGTGACATGGAGTTGTAGTCCCAGAGAGCTAAAGATTGGGTAGGATCCTTGAGGAGTCCACCTCATGGATCAATACCTTGCTACAGGATCCCACAATATTCAGTAGCAAGATGGATCAGTGTCAGGAGATGCAGTCAAATGCCAAAGTGACAGTGGCATACCAGTTGTAGTCAGATTCTGGGGAGCGCAGTGCAGAGTTGGTAGCAGTGCAGAATGGCACAGTGCAGAGTTAGCAGCAGTGAAGAATGGCAGAGTGCAGAGTTGGCAGCAGTGCAGAATGGCACAGTGCAGAGTTAGCAGCAGTGAAGAATGGCATAGTGCAGAGTTTGCAGCAGTGCAGAATGGCACAGTGCAGAGTCAGCAGCAGTGCAAAGTCTTCAGAGACAGTGCAAAGGGCAGTAGCATTCAGAGACTCAGGTGATAGATGCATCATACTGAACACAGTTGATTCAGTATTTCGGATGGTTTTCCATTGCAGTAGCAACTAAGTTGCAATGGAGATGCAGTGTTGGCAGCAGTAAACTAGGGTCATCAACAGCACAGATGCAGCATCAGAGTTGCGCAGTGGTTGGTGGGCAGTGATAGGCAGTCACAGTGGCCAGACATCAGCAGCGTGACAAAGGATGATATAGAGACAGAATGTTGTGACAAGGAGTGCAGCATTAGAACACAATCGTCACTAAGAGGGGGTGTTAGTTTTTGAAGCATCGAATGTGTTCTAGCCACGAAATTTGGTGGAAAGGCTAGAATATATGAGATCTCCAAAACCCAGAAATCGTTTCTAGAAATTTCACCTAGAGATGTCTTAATTAGATTATTAGTCGTTTTTTAAATATTTCCCAAGTCTAAACTTAGGGAATATGGCTAATCAATCATAAATTAATTAAATCAAGGTGAGAATTCTCAAGAAACTCACACGGATCGATCAAGAAATGATCTAGGACATCGATTAAAACTTAATCTTGGTCGTTGGAGCCCCAACAAGAAGACATAAGAAGGGATAGATGTGGTGATGGATAATGCACCAAAGTCACTTGGAGAATTCGATTTTCCAGAGTAGAATCAGCCAGTGGTCGAAGAGTTCAAGCTCCAAAGTGAGGCAGCAGAGATAGTGAAGGGCAGAGACAGTGAGGTTGGAGGAAGATTTCCAGATACAGTAAGTGTAATTGCAGAGAGGTTGAGATTCCTCTAGGAGGTTGTTCAGAGGCAGCGCAAAAGCCTCAGAAACCAGTTCGATTTGCTGAGAGAGGAAGAAGTCTTCAGTTCCAGAGGTCGTGAAGCAGTCCGAGAGTGTCAGAGAAGAATTTTCCTAGCCAACAGCAGGAAAGATGGCTTGATTAGCAGTCAATTCAGACAGGACGCAAAATAGGCAACTTCAGAGTGACGCAAAGCCTGCGCATGCAGCTTCAGAGTGACGCAGAGCCTATGCAGGCCCAGTTGGACAGCTTGCTTTTCAGAAGCAGTTTAGTGCTGCAATTGCCTGCAATGAGGGTAAATTTCCCTCCAATATTTTTTGCTAGTATTTTCTCTGCAGGATAGCCAGATTTCGGCATCGAGATTATTGTACTAAGAATTTCTCACTGTTGCATAATAATAAAAACCCTCACTGTTGCACCGATTTTCCCAAGTTCAGTTTTTCTAGGGACATTTGTCCAAAAATAACGGTGTCAAATTTTGTGTGCGTGCTAGTATTTTCTCAGTTTCCAGCGCTATTATTTCTACAGTTTATTTGTGAAAATCACAAAGTGAATTATTTGTTATTTGTCGTAGCAAACTGAAAATAAATTATTAAATAAAACTATCAATTACGAGAATAATTTCCAGTTGTTGTGATAGATGAAATTTTCACATTATTTTCTATCTACAACTGTTGATTTGAAAAGTTTTGAAGAAGAAATATGCATTCCAAGTAATTGTAACAGCATAGAAAATTTAGTTTTTTGCAAAGTACTTTCAATTCCCATAATAGAACATTCACATTTCTGCAAAGTACATTCAGGTTTTTTCAAAGTACATTCACTTTTATGCACAAAACTTTCAAGTTTCTTCATAGAACTTTCAGATTTTAACATAATTGGGTAAAGTCGGCTCTACATGCATGGTATGCTAGTATCAATGGTTATCTTCATGGTTTGGCCTTCACCAAGAGCAAAGCGGATCCTAACTTGTACTATGTACTTGTTGAGGGTGAACCGCTCATCTTGGTACTATATCTGGATGATCTCTTCTTGATAGGAATAGAGAAGCTCATAGAGATGTGCAAGGAGGATCTTGCTTCGGAATTCAACATGAAGGACATCGGCTTGATGCATTACTTTCTGGGATTGGAAGTGAGGCAGAAGCCAAGAGATATTTTCCTTAGGCGGGTCTAGTATGCAATTGAGACCTTGAGGAGATTCAGGATGGAGGATTGTAGGCCTATGTCTACACCTATGATCAGTAACCTAAATAATTTGAGTGCTTCTGAAGGTGAACTAGTGAGTCCCACACTGTATAAGTAGTTGATAGGTTCCTTAATATATCTAGTCAACACTAGGCCAAATATATGTTTTTTTGTGAACACAATCATCCAATTCATGGTGGAGCCGAGATAGGTTCATTGGGTGGAAGCTAAGTATGTGTTGAGATACTTACATCAAATAGTACACATTGGACTAATATATGTCAGAGCTGGAGGAGTGGAGTTGCAAAGGTACACAGATTGTGATTGGGCAGGGAGTGTGGTGGACAGAAAATCCACATTTGGATGTTGTTTCAACATGAGGTCAACCATGATCCCATGCTTCAACAAGAAGCAACAATCAGTGGCACTCAATTCAGCGGAGGCAAAGTACATGGCAGCGAGCATGGTGAGTTGTAAGGCAGTGTGGCTTCACAAGATGCTTGCGAGATTATTTGATATGTAGATGGGGCCAATGGCGATACACTACAAATCTTGTGTTTCATAATCGGTCCAAGCATATTGAGATCAAATATCACTTCATCAGAGACAGGGTCCAAAGGGGTGTTTTGAGATTGTAGTACATTTCTACAAAGCAGGTAGTTGATCTTCTCACGAAGCCTCTAGTGAAGGGAAAGTTTGTGAAGTACTAGGATAAGTTGGGGGTGGTGAACAATGCCTTCTTTACTAAGAGGGAATGTTTATGTGAGTAGCATCGAAAAGTCTTCTACAATTGTTTGGTGTCTTAGCGTGTGGAAGACATTAGGGGACGCAGGTGTGGGGAGTTGCACAAGGGGAACATGTGGCAATACCCTCAGAGTTTAGGGAAATTGGGGGGGGAGGGGAGGGGGGGCGGGGAAAGGGGAGAGACTTTGGGATATATAATTTTTTAATATATATATATATATATATATATATTCAATAATGAAAGTATAAATATATTCATCAATACATAATTGAATTAAACAATGAAATGCATTGATCCATATTCAACATTCACACTGGTACATACATCATTCATACTCGTCATTCATCTATACCAGTGTAGCACAACTCTTATAGGATCCGTGAATACCCACAAGTCTTGGCGGGTTTTATAGTGAGATGGGTCACTCGCATAGAACCTGCGGTTTCTACCCATACCTGCCAAAACCCGCATAAAACTCGGCTACCCGCATTGAACCTGTGAAGACCAGTATATGACAAGCATAGTACCCACATTAGACCCGTGGAGACCCTCAAAATTGGATTTTTATTTTTATTTTTTATATTGTTTTTTAGAGATCATGTGAGGGAAAAGGAAAATGGAGAGAAAATTTTGTCGAGTCTTATACGAGTCATTCCCAAGTCTTATACGAGTCGCTGAGTCAATAGCTAGACGAGTCTTATATGAGTCGCTGAGTCAATAGCCAAACGAATCTTATATGAGTACGAGTCGTGAAACATTGATCTATACACCATGAGATTCAATAATGAAATACATTGATACATATTCATCATTCATCATTCTAGAATCTACATTGATTTTAAAATAAAATTTATCGTTCATCATTCTAAAATGTAAATTGGTTTAGAATTTAAATTTAGCATTCATCATTCTAGAATCTAATTAGTATTAAGCAAAATAGATTATGCAGATACCAATTTTATTGGGATTGAACCGATGATCGAACTGGAAAACCCTTTAAACCAAGAACCAGTCGAAACCAGTAAAAAAACGGACCAAAAAACTTTTCAATCAAAAACACCTAAACTGTTGAAATTTTATAGAAAAACCTATATATTCCTGTGCATACATATGAAGCCAAACCATTTATACACAAATAATAAAAAGTTTTCATTTATATAGCATGTAAGGGTGCACATAACTAAAATAGCACCAAGTAAAATTCATCTCTGAAATTAAAATACATCAACAAATAGGCTCTAGATGGCCTCTAGCATCCAAAAAAAAAGTCATACTACAACAAATACCTACATATCATCAAAGGTATTACCTATATTTGGTACTCCATCATCAATATCACCCTCTAAGCATTAAAATAAGATAATAAAAACATAGCATGTCAAGTTGAGATTTCCACCTGTCAATCCATCTGTCATCCTGTGTAATTTTGTCATCCAGTACCATCATGTACTATCATATATCATCCTGTCATATTGTGTCATCATGTTGTCTCTGTACTTTGTCGGCTTTGTTCTACTGTAGAATAAATAATGAAGAAGATTTGATCGAGAGTGAGTCACAAGACCTTGCCAATCTCCCCTGACCCAAAGTTAGTTTAGAGGTAAGAACCTAAACCAGACTTGATCCTAGATCAGGTCGTTGGACACAACCCATCCAAGACATAGAGAGTACGGCAATACACGATGCGTCCATCGATAATGCTATGGTCTTGATCCTCATTTCCCAACTCATTGGCCAAATGAGAGGTACTTCCCATGAGTGAGTCACAAGACCTTGCCACTCTCCCCTGACCCGAAGTTAGTTTAGAGGTAAGAACCTCAACTAGACTTGATCCCAGATCAAGTTGTTGGACACAACCCATTCTAGACATAGAGAGTACGGCAATACATGATGCGTCCATCGATAATGCTATGGTCTTTATCCTCATTTCACAACTCATTGGCCAGATCAGAGGTACTTCCCATGAGTCCCGAACTACATGGGTAGGATATATGTGGGGCATAGATCAAGAGGGATAAACCAGCTCAATATCATAACGGTGGGGAAATAGCACACCAATAAGGTAAGGCGAACCTATCCTTGTGGTTGCTTATAGCTCCAAGAAGCTATCACCAAGCCCCCCGAAGCTCCAAGAGCTCAAAGTCCAACTTAAGCGAGACCCTCATAAGAGGGTTTGTCCACGATTGCAAGCTTCTCATGGAAGGTTAAGAATTTGACCTTCCCCAGGGGCTTCGTGAGAATATTTGCAACTTGCTCATCAATCCCAATGTGATGGAGCCTTACGGCGCCTTGATGTACCATATCCCAATACTGATACCTGATATCAATATGCTTGGAGCGGTTGTGGAACACGGGATTCTCTGAAAGTTGAATCCCACTTTGGTTGTCCAAACAGCTCACTGAAGAGCTTCCTCAACCAAACAGCTTCACAACAGGCCATACTTGCTGCAATGTATTCAGCCTCAATCGTGTCTAAAGCAACCGATTTTTGCTTCCTGCTCATCTAAGAGATCGAAGCAGAACCTAGGGTGAAGCAACATCCAAATTTGCTCTTACGATCCACCACACTACCTGCACAGTAAGCATCAGTATATCCATGGAGCCTCGTACTCCTGGTAGTGTATCTCAACCCATGGTTGATTGTGCCCTGAAGATATCTCAAGAGATTCCTGGCACCAATCCAATGAATGTGATGAGGCTCAACCATGTATTAACTCAACGTGTTCACTGCAAAACATATGTCCGGACATGAGTTCACTCAGAACATCAGGGCCCCTACGAGTTGACGATACTCGATAGGATTTCCCAAATCGGGCCCAATAGCACTTCCACACAACTTCTTAAAGTTGAGTTCCATCGGAGTAATCACGGACTTGCAGTCCACCATCCCAAATTTTTCCAGTAGCTTCACAATATATTTTACTTGAGAAAGGAAAATCCCACATGGCTTTTGCCAGACCTCGAGGCCTAGGAAATAGTGCATCAGTCCTAGGTCCTTCATCTCGAACTCAGAAGCCAACTCCCTCTTATATTGATGAATAAGAGAGTCAACACCTATCAGGAAGAGATCATCCACATAGAGAACCAGAATGAGAGGCTTATCATTATCAACCTTAAAGTAAAGATTTGGATCAACATCACTTCGAGTAAAGCCTAGCTTCATCAAGTAGTTATCGATCATCTCATACCAAGCCTTGGGGGCTTGCTTCAACCCATAGAGGCCTTTCTTCAACCTGTATGCATGTGTTTCTCTATCTCGAACCCCAAAGGTTGTTCCACATAGACCTCTTCCTTGATTTAGCCATGTAAGAAGGCAGACTTGACATCCATCTGATGTAGACTCCATCCTTGCGATGCAGCAAGGGCAATGATCAAACGGACGATGGTGTAGCGAGCAATAGGTGCAAATAATTCATCATAATCTATTCCTTTTTATGCGAAAATCCTTGGACAACAAATCTTGCCTTGAATTTTTCAGCACTTCCATCAGCTCCATGCTTGATCTTGTAAAGCCATTTCGAGGTGACAACAGATTTGTCCTCCAGTCTAGGGACCACATCTCAGACATAATTTTTCATTATCGACTCATATGCTTCCTTCATTGCATCCCTCTTACATTGATCAATAAGAGGGTCAGCACCTATCAGGAAGAGATCATCCACATAGAGAAGTAGAATGAAAGGCTTATCATTATCATCCTTAAAGTAAAGGTTTGGATCAGCATCACTTCGAGTAAAACCTAGCTTCATCAAGTAGTTACCGATCCTTTCATGCCAAGCCCTGGGGGCTTGCTTCAACCCATAGAGGGCTTTCTTCAACCTGCATACATGTGTATCTCTATCTCAAACTTCGAACCCAAAGGTTGTTCCACATAGACCTCTTCCTTGATTGAGCCATGTAAGAAGGTAGTCTTGACATCCATCTGATGTAGACTCCATACTTGTGATGCAACAAGGGCAATGATCGAACGGATGGTGGTGTAGTGAGCAATAGGTGCAAATATTTCATCATAACCTATTCCTTTCTGCGAGAATCCTTGAACAACAAATATTGCCTTGAACTTTTCAACACATCCATCGGCTCCATGCTTGATCTTGTAAAGCCACTTCGAGGTGACAACACTTTTGCCCTTCGGTCTAGGGATAACATCTCAGACATCATTTTTCATGATCGACTCATATTCTTCCTTCATTGCATCCCTCTTACATTGATCAATAAGAGGGTCAGCACCTGTCAGGAAGAGATCATCCACATAGAGAACCAGAATGAGAGGCTTATCATTATCAACCTTAAAGTAAAAGTTTGGAACAGCATCACTTCGAGTAAAACCTAGCTTCATCAAGTAGCTATCAATCCTCTCATACTAGGCCCTAGGGGTTTGCTTCAACCCATAGAGGGCTTTCTTTAGCCTGTTTACATGTGTATCTCTATCTCAAACTTCGAACCCCAAAGGTTGTTCCACATAGACCTCTTCCATGATTGAGCCATGTAAGAAGGCAGTCTTGACATCCATCTGATGTAGTCTCCAACCTTGTGATACAACAAGGGCAATGATCGAACAGATGGTGGTGTAGCGAGCAATACATGCAAATATTTCATCATAATCTATTGCTTCTTTCTATGAAAGGCCTCGAACAACAAATCTTGCCTTGAATTTTTCGGCACTTCCATCGGCTCCATGCTTGATCTTGTAAAGCCATTTTGTGGTGAAAAAATATTTGTCCTTCGATCTAGGGAGCACATCTCAGACATCATTTTTCATGATCGACTCATATTCTTCCTTCATTGCATCCCTCTTACATTGATGAATAAGAGGGTCAACACCTGTTAGGAAGAGATCATCCACATAGAAAACCAGAATGAGAGGCTTATCATTATCAACCTTAAAGTAAAGGTTTGGATCAGCATCACTTCGAGTAAGACCCAACTTCATTAAGTAGTTATCGATCCTCTCATACCAAGCCCTGGGGGGCTTGCTTCAACTCATAGAGGGCTTTCTTCAACCTGTATACATGTGTATCTCTATCTCGAACTTTGAACCCCAAAGGTTGTTCCACATAGACCTCTTCCTTGACTGAGCTATGTAAGAAGGCAGTCTTGACATCCATCTGATGTAGACTCCATCCTTGCGATGCAGCAAGGGCAATGATCGAACAAATGGTGGTGTAGCGAGCAATAGGTGCAAATATTTCATCATAATCCATTCCTTCTTTCTGCGAGAAGCCTCGGACAACAAATCATTCCTTGAATTTTTCAACACTTCCATCAGCGCCATGCTAGATCTTGTCAATCCATTTCGAGGTGACAACAGATTTATCCTTTGGTCTAGGGGCCACATCTCAGACATCATTTTTCATGATCAACTCATATTCTTCCTTCATTGCATCCTTCCAAACTTGTTGCTTCACGGCTTCTTCAAACGTTCCAAGCTCAGATTGTACAATGGTGCTCATGGCTACTAAGTACCCTTGGTACCTATTTGACTTCTTACTTTCACGGAATGTTTCCCTTGGAGCAATATGTTTCTCAACATCTTCGAGAGTGTCTCGAAGCCATGAGGGTATTCTTTTATTTCAAGAAGGTGGATCTATAGGATCCATCGAACCTTCAACATCAAGCATCGGTTCATCCTTCGGTTCTTCCTGCTTTCCTGCTTCTTCTTCTTTGTCTTCCTTTGAGATAGGAAGATCTCTAACCTTCTTGAGGGGAGCATCTTCGTCGAAGGTGACATCATGACATACCTCCACTTCTCCTTGACCAGACACATAGATTCTATATGCCTTCGAAGTTTCATTGTAGCCTACATACGTTCCCTTCTTTCCAGAAGCATCCAATTTGCTTCTCTTTTCTTTCGGCACATGAAAGTATAAGGGACTTCCAAAAATTCTAAAATGAGAAACACCAAGTTTCTTACCAATGAAGACTTCTTCAGGAGTTTTGGAGACCAATGTTGAATGTGGGCATCTATTTTAAACATACATAGTGGTGTTGACAGCTTCTCCCCATAGGAACTTCGGAAGACCTTGGTCATAAAGCATGGCATGGGCAGCCTCCAAAATGGTTCTATTCTTCCTTTCAGCAATGCCATTATGTTCGAGAGTATACGCAAAATTTGTCTCCCTATTCATGCCAGCTTCCCTGCAATAGTCATTGAATTCATTTGACTCATATTCATTCCATTCTCACGGAACCATTTGGATACTTTGTCCTTTTTCTTCAAGAAGTATATCCATGTCTTGGGGGAGAAGTCATCTATGAAGGTGACATAATACAAGCATCCTCCAAAGGATGTTATGGGCAACATAACAGAGAGATCAGAATGAATCAATTGTAGAATATCAGGAATCTTGGTGACACTTGAGGGGAATGGTCCCCTTGTATGCTTTCCTTCGGCACAACCCTGACATACACCTTCATGATCATCTTTCAAATCGGGCATACCTGAGACCACCTTCCTTGCTTTGGGAAAGGCTTTATAATGAAGGTGTGCAAACCTCTGGTGCCACAGCTCGGATTGAAGAGTTGTGTTACATGTCATGGCTCCCAATGGACTTCCTCCAACCTGATAGAGTGTATCAACCCTGAAACCAAGAGTGAATGCTTCTTTGAAATTCCTCTTCCAAATGCATACCTTTCCATTGATGAATGCCACCTTGAATCCTTTGTTTTCCATTAATGAGATAGACACTAGATTCTTCTTCAAGTCAAGTACATACAACACATCTTGCAAACATAGGACTTTCCCTTCATTTAGATGAAGGGTCACAGTCCCTCTCCCTTTTACAGGATAGGTGGCATTGTCTCCAAGGATAATTTCCAAATTTGTATAATTTCAAACAAATCAAAAACGACCTCTTTATATCCAGCGAAGTGCATTGAGGCACCACTATCAACCAACCAGTTATCCAGGGTGTCGGGAGGAGATGTAGCAGAGAGGGCAGATATGAGAATATATTAATTTCTCTTGTTATCAACAACATTAGATTCATCATACCTACAGTTTCTTGACCTCTTTAAAGGTTGACCAATTCCATTTCCATTTCGATCAGAGGGAGCCTTTCTCTTTCCTTTGTTGTTGAACCTGTTGTTCCTTTGATTTCGATTCCCCCTAAATTTTTTACTGTTGTTGTACTCATCATCTCGAGGAGAGTCCCTTTTATTGGGACATTCTCTAGCATAGTGACCAAACCTGTTACAATTGTAGCATCTACCCTTCCTTCCTTTAGGTCTCGCTTTTCCTCGACCTTGATTCCTTGGACCAGCATTATTCTTCTTCTTTGCATGAGTGATGAAGGCGATAGGTTCACTTCCATTTCCATTTGAGGGACGGTCTCTCTCCATCATCCTTGTCTCCTCTTGAGTGCATCTAGTAAACAATTCATCAAAATCAAGAATTATATTATTATTGAGAATAGTGGTATTGAATACATACCATGCCCATGAAAGAGTCGTCTAAGAGCAATGAGAGTGAGCTCTCGATCAGTTATGGCCTCTCCAATAGCTAAGAGATCATTCTTGATTTCATTGAGCCTCACGAAGTACGATTGGATGGACTCTCCCTTGTCCATCTTGTTGTTCTTAAACTTGTTCTTAAAAAAGAGAATTTGATTAGCATTGCTAGCTCTGAACATTTTAACTAACTTATCATACATCTCCTTAGATGTGCCCAGCTCGGAGATATAAGCAACCAAGCGCTTGTGAATAGAATCCCTGATGATCTTCTTCGCTTTGACCTCTCCTTTCTTGTACTTTGTTTTAGTGGCACTCGGTGCATTTGATGGAGGCTCGGTGATCTTTCCCTGCACATAATCCATAACTTCTTGTTCCTCCAATGTCAGATCCAAGGACATTTTCCAGGCATGATAATCAGACTTATCATTGAGCTTGTCATCAAATTTGAAGTATGATGAGGAAGCCATTGACCCTTGTCCTTGTCTAATCAACCTTCAGTGATTTCTCTTCTCACTCTTGCTTGGTCTTTGTCTTCACCTCAACTCTGAAACGATGTTATTTTTAGTTAACAATGTCTTCACCAGAGTTGTGCGCATCTCGGACCATGATCACTTTGAACAACAGAAAAACCATCTTATGGGAGTTTTCGAAAAGAATGGATATAATAGAAACCAAGTAACCAAAGCCTTCAAGAACGCTGAAAACTGCGCTAAAAATAAAAATAAAAATAACCCATAAATGATTGACATGATGGGTAAGGTTCACCTACCCTACACATCAGGGATCACAAACAAAATCTCTCATGTTTTAAAAAAGAACAATGTCAAAACCTCTTTTAAACCCATAAATACTATTAGCAAGTGTCTCAAATTTGTCAAAGACCCCATTGACCCTAAATGCCACAAAGGAGTTTACTTGATTCCTTGTTCATGTGGTAAGTCGTACATTAGGGACACTGGTCGATCCATCCTAACTAGAATTCAAGAGCATGATGCTAAAATTAAGCACAACCGCCTCAAAACCTCGGCTCTAGCAGAACACTCCACCAAAACCAATCATCACATTTGTATTGAAAACTCTCGTGTGTTGGCCAAAATTGATCACTATCACCACAGAAAATTTAGGGAAGCTATTGAAATTGGCAAACACCCAGAAAACCTCAACTGTGATGATGGCTGGAAAATTAGTGATAACTGGATTCCAACCTTGAGCAACAACCACTCCCTCACCCAGCCTCTCCCTCCCTAGCTTTCTCCCTGCATCCTTATGTTGTTTCTACTCCTCTTTTTTCTCCTTTCATCTTTTCCTCCTCTTGTACCCTCAACCATTTCTTCCCCATCCTTGTCCTTTTTCCGCACGCCCCGCCCCCCTTTTTGTCCATCACTTTTCCTCCTCTCTCATTGTCATTATCAATAATCAATTTGCCTTCTCTCATCATAATCAATTATATTCATCCTCTATACTGAAGAATTTCCCTATCCCCCCTTTTTAAAATCCCTATTACTCTTAATTCTTCCTTCTTAGTTTTCCCTTTAAACCCTTTAATTTGTAGTTAATAATAAACTCTCCTTCTACCTTTTTAACCATAGCTATCATCGCTTCATTTAAATTAATAAGCTAAGAAACTTATATTTTTAATATTAATATTTTCACCTTTTTATAAGTATCAAGAATTTATAATCATTAAAAATAAAACTTTCAAAAATTAAAATTAAACTATTAAAGAATAAAAAGTTTCATTTATTTTTAACTTTTAATAATTTACTAATAAAATTAATTAAATTAATAATAATCTGATTAATTTACAATATCAAATTCAATCATATTAAAAGAATACACAATTTTATCAATAAAATAGTGTAAATCAATTTTAAAAAGTTATAACAAAATAAAATAAAATAAAATTATTGAAAATATAAATGAAATTAAAAATAAATTAAATTAAATTCCCTTATTTTAATAAAAAAACAAACTTAGGAAAAATGTAAATTAAATTATAAATAAATTAAACAAATTAAAAATAAATTATAATAAAAATTCGTTAATTTATTAAAATCACTTCTTTCATTATTAATATCAAATAAATCAGAATTAAATTAATCAAATTAATTATATTAATCCATAATAAATTAAATTAAACCAATTAAATTAATTTTGATTAATATATAACATTTCATTAATCTTTTTCATGGTCGGCCTCCCTTTTCCTATCCATTCATCTCCTATTTATTAACCTAATGTGAGATCTGACTTACTCCACGATCTTTTCTTGAAGATGAACCACGGTGGACTGGTTCAAAACGTCGAATTTATCAACCATGGATGCGATTTATCCGGAAAATTTTGCTACACAAAATACCAATCGCAAAAGTCTCAAATCTATAACAACCAATTTGTTTGATCAAGACTTGCACTTCATTTTCACTTTGAGCCACCACTCCATAGTAATGATAATCCTATCTTTTAGGGAAGCCCCCTTTATGTTGGAGAAGAGAGCCAACCAAAAGAGAGAGGAAAAGGTACTGAAGTGACAGTGGATAGCCTTCTTCAGTTATATAGAACTAACACCTTGTGCTTGGAATTTTACACTATTTGGGTGCTAAATTTTATTGTAACACAATGCACAAACAAAAGGAACTGCAAGGACCTATCTCGATACAAATTAAATAAGTAAATGCAATCCAATTATAACAAAGGTTTTAAACTTTTACTTAGAACGAATAGATGGCATAATTCAATGAAAGGCTATATTGCTTATGTAACCATCTAAAAGAGTAATGTTAGAAAAGATGATAATGCTTTACTTGCTAACAATGCAGTTAACATTCATGCTTTTTATGTCAAATTCACTTAATCAAACATCAATCTGACTGCCTAAAAATCCATAATCCCATCTAGCAAAAGTTTCAAGCACTTCGGATACCATGTTTTCGCTTACCGTGATATTGTATTTTTCATGGGTGTAAATGTTGAAGTGAAGACACCGATATCACCATTAACTTTCTCTGTAGCTTCCTTCTCTGTAAGGCCCACTACAGAGAGAGGAGGTATACTGCAAAAGTAAAATAATAAATGAAAATTTTGAAAGAACAGAAGAGGTCTGTAATCAGCCAGATCAAATACTCACAAACAAAGAATATGCAAAGTTCAAAATAAAGAAACCATGGTAACGATATCATAATTGTGTTATTGATGACAATTAAATACAAGCATTTAACTGTCAAAAACTTATATGGCAATGAGTATATGCATGAAGACAATGTGACAAATTAAAAATTCTAAACAATTCTGTATTCTCAGTCTCAGTTTCCACATGTTACAATTTAAATGGTAAGTATATTCATAGAGCTGCTTTTAATCCACACTATCATAGTACGAATGTTTGTAACCTGGAGGCGCACCTCTAAATAAAAGGTAAATAGAAACCACACAGTACCAGCTGCAAAGTTACTCAGAACGAATCAAAATTATCTGGTGGCTATTTTCTTATATATCACTGCTAAGAAAGATGGAAACCAATTGAATCAGATGCCACTCCCATTCTGTTCAAAGGATAAGGGGGTTTAACTCTTGAACATGAAGCAGGAGCATACAAACCACTGGGTCAGTTACTCATATGGTTTGCTCACATCTTGCTATAAGATTAATATGTGTCTAATGTATGATGCAAATATGATTGAGATGGGTTGCATGTAGTATATCTTGCAATGTTCAGATAAACCAAAAGGCATGGAAATTACAATCAGGACTGGATCTAAGCTGCGAAGTCACCTTTTTGCATGCACAAAGTAACCAAGGAGACAAGTGAAAGCATACCAAAATCACACCCAGATTAATCTACCCTCGGGTAATTTGGAAAACATGGTCTTTGGAAAAATATGGAATTGGGTTCAAGGAATGAAGTAAGCTGCAAGGGTTTTGCCACAAGAGAGTTATAAAGTATTGAAAAGGACAATGAAATGGCATGGATACGACTTCGCAGATATTCAAATCAGGAATAGATTTTTGAAAGAGTATTGAGAAATAATTCAAAAAATGGCATATATTGCACAAACCATATAAGAAGTTATGCACTGGAACCAAGAAGACAGGATGAAAAGTCCTAGTATTTCCTGTGAGCAGTGCTAATGTAGTTTCTATCTGATTAGCCATACTTTATCTCAGCGAATAAAATTATGCTTTGTCAGGTTTTGAAAGTAACATGAAAGAAACTATGACATTGTAACAATAGCCTTACCTACAGAGACTGGCTTCAAAAGAAAACAGTGCTGCTGAAACAGTACAATTAACCAATTCCAGAAAAAAATAAAAAATTTTAAATAAAAATAAATAAATAACTAAAATTTGTTATTAAGTCATCATAGAAATGTAGTGACAGGATAGATTACCAGAATACTGCACAAGGAACATGATTATAGTCAGGCTTAGTGGGCTGTCCACCAAAAACAGTTTTCTGCGAGAATTGTTCATTACAGCATGATGGTATCAGCACATAATAGCGAGACCATAACATGAAAACAACCATCATCTTAATCCAAGAAAGGAAGCATCCATATTATAACATGGAAAGGCATTGGGTTACAAACAGTGTACTTACAGCAAAGCAAGTACCCTCCATTAGCGCCACAGGGGTAAGGTTAATCCGATTTGTCACATCTCCAACTGCCCATATATTTGGAACTGTGCTTCGAGAGTACTCATCAACCTATTTATGAAAAAATTTAGGAAGGGTGATAATCATATAGCAAGTTTAACTTAAGGACTAAATTAGATATTGATTTGAGATGATCTGAAAATGTACAGAACATACATCAATATGTAAACAAAAATGATGTGTGCAGGGATGGAACAAGCTGAGAAGGATCTAACAGAATTTCACAGTAAAAAATGGTTTCTGTAGAAACAAGCAGGATGCCATTCCTCTCATATACATGGAATATTGATTAATTACCGCAAAGGTTTTTCCTGATGAATGCCATATGGCATTTTCTTACATGACACTAATATAGCATGCGAAGAGATACACTATCACTAAGGTTCTTTACATGCAAAGCAAGAGTGCAAGGGTTTGTTGAATCAGGTGCAAGGGATGCCATTTTTAAAACCAGAGTTCATTGAATTTTAGAAGTCTGACATTTTACACCACAAACGCCTATGCAGAAGACACACATAAACACAAGAATATCAATTAAGAACAGAAGGAATCCATATAGATGACATTAGTAATTACATATTGATACGACTCATATTACCTACACATAATTTATTCTCTAGACTTTATTACATACATTATACGACATATAACATATATGTCTCCCTTATGTCAGGCTATGGGTTAGTGGTTGGGATGGGGGCCCGCCATGCAAGCAGCTCAGGTTCAAGATCTAGCAGATGTAGAGCCCTTGTGCGTGCGAGGGAATATAGTTGACCTCCCATAGTTGGTTTAATTCCACCCTCAAAGGTGTTTAACACGTCTGACAAGCCAAATTTGTTTAAAAGGACACTAATAGGTTACTTTATTCTTTTATATGTTGTACGTAATATTATACAATATAATTCTTGATTTTGGGAGGTACATATTTTTCCAAAAATCCTTGGATTCATCCCTTCCCCCCCCCCCCCCGCCCCCCACATGTCACGAATCCAGCATGTCAGACACGATTCGCTACTGACATGTGTTTGATTCGCTACTGGTGCGTGTCTGAATTTTGGGATTTGTGTCAAGAAGGAATCTGTTTCATGCCCAGAAAGAATAGCAAATTTCGAAAACATGTCCACTGAAAAGTGACCTGCAGGCTAGATAAAAGCCAGAATTGGGCTGCATTTGTCCATTTTCATTCGTTGTTTGGGTGCTATGGGAACTATGGGAACAACCAACAAAGGAGATAGGAGTGTTTTGGAGGTAATTCAAGCTACAAGTAAGTGGATTTCCCTGCCCTTTTTTTCTGGTTTTGCTACAACAATCTACCTATCCATTTTGTTTACATGCATAGCCTTACAGAAATGCATTTTTTTCTTTATTTTTACAGCATTCATGGCTCAATCAAGGGAAACAAGGGGAAAAAGAAGGGGAAGAACGTCCTCGTTGGTAATACCCCCCATCTTTCAATTTCATCATGGTTTGCCAGTCCAGGGTAGAGACAATGGTGTATGTGCACACCAACCTTCGTCTTATTTATAGGCAGAGGGAGGAGTGATTGAAGGGTAAGATAAAGATGTGGGATGTGTTTGCTGATGATATGGGTTTGGATAGCAATGTTGAGTTGGCAATAGCCAACTTTGATCTCAATGAGCCAATGCTAGACCCTATCACTTTTGATGATGGTGATACTCTTGAGGGGGCATCCTCAACACTAGCAGATACAGAGATTACATTGGATACAGAGGAGGAGGATGCAGAAGAGAGCAGTGGTGGTTCTGATGTTGATTTTGACGTTGATGAACTATAGGCATAGCCAATAGCTTGTTGGCAGCAACCTATGAGATTCTTCCTTCCAGTTCTGTTGAAAGTTTGGCAGCTCAGGGATGAATTTCTAAAAGTAGAAAGTCTAAAAATAGAAAGTATCAAGTATGAATTTCCAAAAATAGTAAATCACCTTGCATCAATTGGTAATCAAGTATTGTTGATGGAAAATCCTTTTCAATTTCGACTTAAATCATCAATATTATCATTAATATTATATTATTATTCTTACGATACCATTATATTATTATTAAAGAGAAATTCAAATCACCCAATCATGGCTCTTAATAATGTTATCTTACACTCTCATTAATGCTCTTACACTCTCTTACAGTCAATAAAAGTTTGTCATAAAAGATTCCTCTTATGCACTCTTTAATGCATATGTTACACTCTCTCTTAAAAGCATAAGTTACAAAAACATGTGTACCTCCTTAATGGCATAAGTTACATGTCCTAAATAGGCATATGTTACTCTCCCCCTTGGCATGCGAGTTACTCCTCCTTTATGGCATGGATTCGTTGCTCCTCCTATATATATGTGCCTCATTCTTTCTCCCCTCACTACTTGTGTATTGTGGGAGAATAATTTTAACTTGAGAGAGAGTTGGAGAGAGTTGAAGAAGATTGTGAGAGAGAGACTTGGAGAGTAAGGGCAGAACTTGGTGAGCCAAGGTTGATTCAGTTTCTCAGTGTTTTAGTGTTGATTAAGTTGAAGGGAAGGTTGATTCAGTGTGTGCATTTGTTGCTGCTATGAGTAATCTTCATTCTACAGCTTGTTCAGATTTGGCTGAACTTACTCATTCTCTTGATCTCTCATTGTACTCTATATCTTTGTTAAGCATTTGATTTCTAATCAACGTTGCACAAAGCAGGGACGAAGCAGGGATGTTTTTAGGAAGCGGGGATGCGGAAGCGTCATTTCCAAAAAATCTAGGAAGCGAAGCATCTCGGAAGCGTCTACTATATAACAACCAAAAAAAAAAAAATTGCATTTATATTAAAAAAACATCCAAAATACCAAATTAATTGTAGAAGATATGGAAGCATGCATATTTGTACATAAATCAAGATAGATATGACATCCATTGTACATTAATGATTAATTATTCGAGCATCAACCATTTAGATGCATCAACCATCTAGAATCTAGATTCTTCTCCTCTTGTCTAGCCTTTGCCTCTACCTCGATTATCTAGGGACATTAGTCAAAATTGCCCAATTTTGATCAAACTACAGAATGCAAGCCTTAAAATATGGTAGAAAGAACTTAACATGCTTGATCGATGATTTTGACTTGATTGAAATGTAATTTTTTGCTAACGACATGACAAAGGAGTTCAACAATTAACACCACCAACACTAGGGTACATATAGGGCTTGGTGCTCTGGATTAAATGCCAATCACATACCCTCATACATGATATAATCTAATGAAATTCCACAATACCATTGATCCTGAATTCTTGAAAATCGTTAAGTCTACTGAATTTTGAATAGGATACGAAATTCTATTTTCTCCATATGAAGTTCGATCAGGTTGGAACCACTCTCAAACATCCTGAGTCATTTCATAGTAATGTTAAAAATTTAAGTAAAAGGAGTCATCCTTTTACTTTAAGAATTTAACATTACCATGAGGGAGCATCTAGGAAGCATCCAAGGAGCATCACGGGGGCACCTTGGGAGTGTCTGAGAAGCCCCAACCCAGCTTAAGTCAAATAAAAAATAAAAAAATATTTAGAACTTTGTGGAACCCTATTGAACCACTTGTCTCCCTTTGGATCCGTTCCCGATCCGCTAAGGATTCGCTCCCGATTCGTCGCGGATCCGTCATCGAATCTGCAGTTCAAAAATTTGGAACCGCGGATCAAGCTGGTATGGTTCTGAATTTCCAGGAATCGTTTTCGCCAACCCGATCCGCAGTTCTGAAATTCCGAACCTTGGATCCGACGGCGGATCCCCCACAGACCTGTCTGGGACGCGATTCCTGGTTTGGATCCTTCGGGGGGGGGGGGGACGTTTCCTGCAACACTGTTTCTAATAGAAGAAGAATCTGGTTGGGTTTTCCATTTGTGGGTTTTGCCTTGATCATTAGACCTAAAATCTCTATCGACTTGTGTTCTTGGTTGTCTTCTATTTTGCATATGGTTTATATGGTGTATGTTCTATCTACAATTGCTTAATTAATATTGCAGAAGAAAGAAGTTTTGGAATAAGTAATTGTTGCAGCATAGAACATCAGAATTTCAACATGGTATCAGAGCTTTGGTGAAGACAAGCTCCATTTGCAGCTCTCTTTCAACTGGAATATCTCTTGTTGTTTGCTCCATTTGCAGCTCTCCTTCTGCTGAAATATCTCTTGTTGTCCACTACATTGGCAACTAGCTTTTTTGCTGAAATATCTGTTGTTGTCCGCTCCATTGGCAGTTGTCTTTCTGCTGAAATGTCTCTTGTTGTCCACTCCATTTGCAACTCTCTTTCTGCTGAAATATCTCTTGTTGTCCGCTCCATTTACAGCTCTCTTTCTATTGAAATATCTCTTATTGTTCCTTCTACTTCTTCATTTTCTGTTGAAATATCTCCTTTTCGTTGCTGAAATTTACAGCTGAAATTTTACTACTGAATTTTACTGTTACAATTCTACAACTGCAATTTACTGCTGAAATTTTACTACTAAATTTTATTGCAATTTTACTGTTGAAATTTTACTGCTACCGTTCTTCCAAGATTTCAAGGAACCCAAGATATGATAGCAATTTTTTCGTATAGTAATTAATATGTTGCATGTGTTGAATATTTGTGGTTATAGTATTTGTTGATGCACGCAAAACTAACGAGTAATTTTACTTTTGTTTATGCATGTGCAAAAAAGTGTTGTCTTGAAAAGAAGTATAATGCATAAAAAGTTATGAAAGAATAACTGATAGAAATTGAATGTTGAAAATAGAGAGATTTTGACTCTCTCACATTATATGAGAAATGTCATAATCTTATGGGTTTTGGTAATTTTGATATTAGAGTTTACTAACAATAGTGGTTGTAGGTAAGAATCGTGACTTTTGCAATAGATGGAATGATAGTTTTTTAAACTAACATCTTTTGCAGCAATCAAAGATGGATTATAACTAATATCATTGCAGGAAATAAAGTCAATATGCATAATTATTATTATATGTCTTCCCACTATGATCAAGATTTGAAGATATGTATAAAATCAATGGAAGACCTATCTAAGTATTGATTCATGATAAGTAATCATCAATATAAATTGTGGCACCTGTTGCACATTTTTTGTCAAAGTTCAAGGAAGCAGATATGCCAAAGATTTTTTTCAAATGATCAGATCATCTTTCAACAATTTATATGTGTCATTGTAAACTTAAGTTGCACGAAATAGGAAAACGGAAATGAGTTTCTGAAACGGGAAGCGAAGCGAAACGCGACCTCCCCAAATATTGGAAACGGGGAAACGCGGTGTATATATATATATATATATATATATATATATATATATATATATATATATTAGAATTTAAGACATTTAAGAATTGTTATGTGAAATCATAAAAGTTTAAAACATACATGATACATGATAAATTCAAAGCATAAACTATTACAAGACAACACATTTACTCATGAATGACAACAGACACAATGAGAATAGCAATATCAGAATATCAGATTGGCGCTCTTGATTAAATACGAGTTCCATACCCTAATACATGACAAAATACGATGGAAACATTGCAATCACCCAATCCTGAAATCCTGATAAGCCTGCTAGATTTTGAATAAGATCTAAAATTCTACTTTCTCCATATGAAATCCAATGAGGTCGGAACCACTCTCAAACATCTTGAGTCATTTCATGGTAATGTTAAAAATTTAAGTAAAAGGATGAAAATGAAGATTAAGGAGAATGTCACTTTTACTTTAAGAATTTAACATTACTATGAATCACATATAAATATTAACGCCATAGGCTTTAAAAATCTATCTAGAAGCATCCATAAACGATTAGAATAATATTAAAAAGCACGAAAACTGAAACAACAACAACAAAAAATAAAAAATAAAAATAAAAATAAAAACCGCTTTAAAGGGAAGGAAACGCGGTCGTATGGTCTGAAAACGCGTTTTCGGCCGTACTGGCAACGTTTCCGCGTTTTCGTTTCATTTTTTGCCAGAAACAAGGGTGGGGAAGACGTTTCCAGTCGTACTGGCAACATTCAGCGTTTTCGTTTTGTTTTTTGCCAGAAACGGGGGTGGGGAGGACGTTTCCTGCAACATAGTTGTAAACCCATTCTGCAAATTTATTATGTAAATGATGCTAGTTAGATCATGAATGTATGTAACAACCTAGGTAAGCCTATTATATCTGCGAGAGTTTCATCCTAGGAGGTTTTTCGTCTCATGGATTCATTTGTGTTTCTAAACACGGATGGTCGGCAGACTTTTTCCCTCCAACCTCACCCCAAATCTAGGGTGGAATTCTTCGTCAAAGTCTTAAGTGAGTCCTAGTGTTGTAGTCGAGTCTTATGTAAAAGTAGGTTGGGAATAATTTAAGCTAGTTGGCTAAATTATTTTATTACAAATCATTTGGTCTACTAGATCATGTGGTGTCGTGGATTGGGTATGTATTTTGAGAGTCTAAGTCGAACGGGTATCCCCCTTGAGGGTTGAATTGTAAATCTTATGTAAAAAATACTTTAATACATGGTCCCTCATCCTTAGACACCATGGTTAAAATATTAGGTGGAAAAACATTAAATCCCCTCAAGTGTCAATTAATTAATCTTTCTGGCAAAAAATAAATAAATCTTAAGCCAGAAAATTAATTAATTTAGAGACAAAATTAAATTCATAGGAAAATTAAATTCTCCAAGTGGAAAACTTTGTGGGTCTTGAAAGAATTAATTTTTGGAGGTCCTCCACCAAGGGAATATTGGATATTTCAAGAAAAAATGAACTCTTGAACCTTGGTGGTTGAGTCAAAGTCAATTTTTTGAGGAAATTAGCTCAAAATTATTAATTTTGAGCTAATAAAAATGGAATTAAATCAGAAATTCGAAAATTCCTCAAAAATAAAAATTCAATGGCGAAGATTAATAGATGATCAAGTATTTTTTGATGGCCAAGATTATTTTGACATGGATCAAACAAACTAGTCGTTATTTTTCCACTTGGAGGATTTATCTATAAATTAGAGCCATTTAGGTCTCTAGACATATGAGATCTGGCTAAGAAATTGTTGTTGAAGCATTGATTTAAGACTATTGCCCTGCTGAGAACTTTTATTTGAATCATAATAAAGACTTTGGGGTGCAGTTCAAGGTGTTCAATGCTCGTTGATTAGTTGTTTATGTACTAGCTACAGCCTTTCCTATATTGTGTTAATTAATGCTAAAATTTGTTTTTCATTAGATGGGGATAAAGTCATTCTATTGATAGATTTTGGGTTTGTCTTAGATGATTTGATTCACCATATGACTAACAGATTTCCTTGAGATATATATATAAAGTTTGCAGGTTCCCTAGTCCTTGGCCTCCAAGTTCACAAACTGTGGGCATGAACCGACCTTGTTTGGATTCTAAATATTTATGTGGTTGATTTAAACTTCGCTAAGGCTATAGTGTGCATTAATTTTCTAAAGTGTTTTTGGCCATTTATCAAAGAAATTTTCCATAAAAATTATTTCTTAAAATTTATTTCAAAACTCCTATATATTTGTAAATTAAAATTGTAAATATATTTTTGCTAATTGGGGTTTTGGGGTTTTGGGGTTTTAAGATTTTGTACATATCTGGGGTTTTGGGTATTTGTAAATCTAGTTTTTTAGGTGTGATCTAGTGGAGAAAGTTGGAATAGATCTAGATCTCGACCCTTGAAGGTAAGATCTAGTCTACGATTTTTTTTTGCAGGGTCGGCCATTGAAGAAACTACGCAAAATTGCATATGTGAAGAAATAAAAAATTTACGAAGTTGGGTTTTCAAGTTTTAGCCCTCCCGGGCTCGGATCCAACCCTCCTAAGGCGAGTCTCCTCCTCCTCTCGCCCTGCGTCATTCCTTCCAGCCTTTTCACCATCATTTCAGCCATTTTTTGGGCAAGTAGTACCCTCTAGGGGCCTCTACCTACCCTTTGAGGCCCTGCATTAGGGTTTTAAGGCATTTTTAGGCTTGGTCGTGACCCTAGAAGGCCTCGGCCCTCCTCCGTTGCAATACCCAGCTACCCTTTGGGCTAGTTGTGGCCCTTTAGGGCCCTAAATCGCCCTCCAGACCCATTGTCAAGCCCTTTAGGGCTTTTCCTTCCTCCTTGCCCTTTTTTTCCTTTCCTTGGCCATTTTTTACCCCTTTTAGCTTTTCCCAAGCCTCTAAGCCTCAACACTAGCCCTACTCAGCCCATTGTTAGCCCTCTTTGGCCCTAGTTTGTCCCCCTTTGACCTCTATCAATTTTATGATTTTTGGGACTGAATACTTCGTGGTTTTACAAGATTTTGGCCTCAAAAACTTTGATTTTCAAGTGGCAACTTCATCTTCAAGGCCTTTGGGCCTAGGGTTTGCCCACTAAACCCTAATTTCCCACTGTTTTTCTACTACTGTAATTTTTGTTTTATAACAATGACATAAGCCTTAAAATCACATTAAGTTGTTCAAGACTCAAAACACTCTAAAATTGCAAAATTTAAATTTTCTAGAAATGGTTGGGGATTGAAGATCTAGCTTAGATCTAGTAATTTGTTCGCTTGAGTTTTCTACATAAATCTCTGAATCAGATCTGAAATTTTTCTTAATAATATACCTAAAAGGGCTCAAAAAACTAATTTCTTCAGTTTGGTAATTTTTAGTGTTGCAAACATCTCAATAACATCTCGATTTTATCTCGAAATCACGATCATTGGCCTAGCCGATGTTTGTCGATTTTTAAAGATATTTTTATGGTATCTTAATTTTGCTGATGTTTGTTGATTTTTTACCAATATTATCTCGATTTTTACGATTTTTTGGTTTTCCGGACCCTTGCCTATTTTATCCCAATGCCGATGTTCGCAAAATTGGTAATTTTCTTCCAAATTTTGGGCTTGAGGTGGCACTTGTTGTGGCATCAATATATCATTGTTTACATCTTTCTTACTGCTATCATTAATATTTCAGATCTGATATAACTGTGGTAAAATCATCATAAGAAGGTTGAGCACATCTAAAATATTGAGGTGGAAAAGTTGATTTGATAATTGCATTTCTCTTCCTTGCATTGGGAAAGCATATGCACTTTGAATCTAGCATCTACGTCAAATTTATTCACCGATGTCATAAGTTTCTTACTAATGTGATGTCATTCACAAGTTGTTTATTAAGAGGCCATTGGAACATAAATTGCATAAGTGTTTTCGTAGTATTACATTCTATTATTCCCTGTTCCTAGCATTGATATTGTGGAAGTGGCTAACATTGTGTTTTCCTTGTGAGTTTATATGATCTAAAATTCATAATTCACATCTAATAAGCTAACTCAATAAAATCACTCTAATCATAACTTTCCTTGATATTAAGTTAATTTGGGCACTTTAGATCTAACTGGCATTGTGGCATTAGCATAAGAATATTTTTTTGGAGTAAATTTGATTGGCATCTTGTGTTCATAATCATTGGTGGATAAAGTGTTCTAGTTTCTTTCAATTGTCATCATCTTGTGGATTGGTTTATTAAGTTAATTGGCACTTTCTTAATTGTGAGATTGCACATAACTTATTGAAACTTAAAATAATCTCTAATTAATAAATTTCACTCATCTATCTTACATATGCATTCTAAGACTAACTGCACTAATAATTTACCTCCAAGCATAAGCTTGGTTGATAGACTCCTAGGACAACCCTTCCTCAATTAGCTTGAGAGATTCAGCCCTTCTTAATGGTTAACACGGTGACCTTGCAGTCGTCAGAGCCACAATCTCTGCACTGCCAGAGGCACTGGGTGGTTGGAACACAGGAGGAGGTATCGTTAATCAGGCCACTTCCTGCTTCCCGTTGGCTTCCATCCCACAACCTACTCTGAAGACTGTTTCTCAAAACAGTTAAAGGAAAGGTTCATCTTAAACTAGGCATTTATTCTAAAACTAACCAAGATCCTTGCATCACACTTAGGTCTTAGGAGTTGCATCTCATATAGGTTAGTCATCCATATAAGCAGTGGTTGTCCATCTGGTTACTCGGTCATAATTTATAATAAGAAAGAAATTTTGACTCCATCAAGCACTGGTCTCAATAGTAAATCTAATCAAATCATTTATCTTGATAAAATTTTACCAAGTAGTTAGGCCACTCAACTTTATCTGTCGGACAAGTTGGTTCCCAACTTGTTTTCCATCACCTCATTTCCATAGGGACTACCCCCCATAGCATGTTGTTGGGAGATAGCTAGAATGGAGTGGGCGAGGATCAGAGTGACAACCTCCGACCTGAACGGTTGTCGCGATGCCTGTACAATATGAGCAACAACAGCACCAAAAGTTCACTCATCTTCACTATAAAGCATTACCTCATGTGCAAAAGATGGTTTCCAAAATACCTAAGATTAGAGTGGATCATGATGGAGTTTGCCAAGTGGTGATCCAAAAGATGCATTTCTTCTAGCAATGACATGACTTATGGACAGTGGTAACTTATAGAGGCCGAATCAAGAGGTAGTTAACAGCTTCCTTCAATCCCAAAGTATTTTCAAGTCTTATGTTGTTTCTTTGTGTCACTACTCTAGTTTAGATTTATCTTTATAGATCATTGGTTATTTTTCCTACACGAGTATTTGAATGATTTTTTCACTAACTTCCTAATGAGGATGCGATTAAGAAAAGAAGATCCTATAGATCATTAAGGTACAAAATAGTGCAGGAAGAGTAAACTCCAAGAGGAAGTTGGTGCAAGGTTAATGAAGGAGCCAATCTCACATCTAGAAAAGAAAGAAAGACCTGCCTCATCACCAGTCCCTTGTATCGAGATTGAGGAAGATGTCGAGCCATCCCATGACTTGAGTGGACATGAAGTGGACAAGCGCTCAAGACTTCTACAAGAAAGTTGGAATCAAAAAAGAGACCATCGTACCATATAACCCATATCATAATGGGCACTTAAGGATCTTTGACTTCCCTATCTACTTTCATGTGCCAAAGGAAAAGAGTACCAAGCTGGAAACTTCAGGTAAGAAAGGTAAGAACGTTGGTTATTGTGAAAATTACAAAGCTTACAGAATATATGTGTCTGGTAAAAGAACTATAGAGTTTAGCAGAGATATAACATTTGATGAAGATGCAACTCTTTGAAAAGCCATAGACACTCCTGCTAATGCTCAAAGACAGGAAGATGTCTTGGATGCACAAGAAGAGATCCCGAACCTGAGCTTGATCTTGTTGATGAACTCATGGATCCAATGGACTCCTTGGATCCTTCTCCATGTGCTAGAAGGAGACCTTTATGGCTTCGTGACACTCTTCAAGATGTTGTTAAACATGTTTCTCCCTGAGAAACCTTTAAAGGAAGGAAGAAACCATGTCGGTTCCAAAGATATGTTGTAGCCATGAGGAACATTATCCGAGCTGAACAATGCACTTTTGAAAAAGTTGTGAAGACTCAAGTGTGCAAAGATGCAATGGCTGGAGAATATGAGTCCATCATTCACAATGATGTATGGGAAGTGGTTCCAAGACCACAAGGTAAATCTGTGTGTCTTCTAAATGGTTGTATAAAATTAAACACGGTGTTGATGGCAATATTGAAAAATATAAAGCTAGATTTGTGACTAGATGGTTCTCTCAAAAAGAGGGAATAGACTATAATGAAATTTTTGCACATGTTTCCCATTATATAACCATCCAATGTATTGTGGCTCTAGCTGCTAGCGAAGGATGGTTGCTTCACCAAATGGGTGTGAATATTGCTTTCTTACATGGCTTCCTCAAGAAAGAAGTATTTGTGGAGCAACCACAAGGATTTGAAATACATAACCGGAAAACTCATGTGTGCAGACCGAAGAAAGCCCTCTATGTTTTGTACTAAACTCTAGGAGCTTGATATGCTCGCATTGATAGCTTCTTGATGAAGTTTGGTTTTATTAGAAGTAACGTTTATCCAAATATTCACTTCAAGACAGTCCAATGTATGACTTTGATTTTGGTATTATATGTTGTTGAATTATTTCTTACCAATGGTGAACCTCTTATCCTCCAGTGTAAGAGAGAGTTAGCTTATGAATTTGAAATGGAAGATCCTCACAAAAAGCACTACTTTCTAGGCCTTGAAGTATGGCAAAGACTTGGTGAGATTTTCCTTTCTCAAGGAAAATATTTTGTCAAGCTACTTGAAATATTTGGTATAAAAGAATGTAAATCCATGAATACTCCAATGCAGATGAACTTCAAAAAGCTATGTGGTGAAGTTGCAAGTCCTCATTTGCCAAATCCTTCTTAGGATCCATTAGAGAAATTTCAAGGTTAAAAATGGGCCTCAAAACAAAAATGTACAACAAAAATCAACTTTATAAGAACCAATAGGATTTGATATGATGAAGTCAACCATAGGGGATGATTCACCATTTTTGAAGTAAAAAAGTAAAAAGATAGAAAATAAATAAATAAATAAAAACTTTTTCAACTCGTATTTTCAATTTATCTCCCTACGATTTTACTCAAATTTCGAGTGAGAGCACTCGTTGGATGCAGAATTTAATTTTGCATCCAAGGAGTACCCAAGTTGCATACTGTCAATGGACCCTACTACATGAAAAATGTGAAATACAAGGAAAAATGTGATTGCAATCACGTTTTTCCATGTATTTCACATTTTTCATGTAGTAGGGTCCATCGAAAGTATGCAACACGTTTTCCATGTATTTCAATTTTTCATTTAGTAGGGTCCATCGAAAGTATGCAACAGAGGTATAAATTTGGGTGTGAAATTAAATTTTGCATGCAACGAGTGCTCGCACTCGAAATTTAAGTAAAAATTGTAAGGAGATAAGTTGAAAAATGAGATGAAAAAATAGTTTTTTTTTTCCCTACAAAACTTGATAAGGTAATCTAATCTTATTTTATTATTTCCACTATTATTTTGTAATATTCCTTGGGAGGCCCATTTCAGACCTCAAAATTACTCTAATGGTCAATTGATTGGGGTATTGATGTTCTTAGTGAACACTAGATCGTACATATGTTTTGTAGTCAATACTTTAAACCAATATATGATTAAACCAACTCATGCACACTGCATTGTTGCAAAGCATTCGCTGAGATACCTACATGGGACCGTCAATCTAGGATTGAAATATATTGTCGGTGATATAAGTCTACATGGATACTCAGATGTTTATTGGGTTGGTAACACTACTGATAGAAAAAACACATATGGATGTTGCCTCAGCCTAGGATCTACCATGATATCTTGGATGAGCAGAAAACAGAAGTCTGTAGCACTTAGCATCCCTAATGTTGAGTACATTGTTGCTAGCATGGTTAGTTGTGAGGCAGTATGGATTAGGAAGCTCTTTGGAGAGTTGTTTGAGCATGTTCAGAACACAACAGTAATTTACTTTGACAAAAAGAGTGGGATTCGACTTGCAGAAAATCTCATGTTCCATGACAAGTCCAAGCATATTGAGATCAAATATCACTATACACGGGATATGGTGCAGAGAGGAGCAGTAAGACTCCACCATATAGCGACTGATGACCAGATCATCGACATTCTAACCAAGTCTTTGTTGAAAGGGAAGTTCTTGGTTTTCAGAGAGCAGCTTGGACTAACGGATGTGACCCTTCCTAGAGAGGGTGGTCATGGATGATGAGCCTTGGATGTGCGAGATCCTTGTCATGTGTTGACAAGTGGATCCCCCCCAAGCAGTGATGAGCCTTGGATGAGAGAGATCCTTGTCAAGTATTAACAAGTGGACCCCCCCCCCCCCCACAAGCAGCAATGAGCCTTGGATGTGCAAGATCCTTGTCATGTGTTGACAAGTGGATCCCCCCAAGCAGAGATGAGACTGGGATGTGTGAAATCCTTTTCATGTGTTGACAAGTGGATCCCCCCAAGCAATAATGAGCCTTAGATGTTTGAGATCCTTGTTATGTGTCGAAAAATGGATCCCCACAAGCAGAGATGAGACTTGGTTGTGTGAGACCCTTGTCATGTGTTGAAAAGTGGATCCCCCCAAGCAGTGATGAGACTTGGATGTGCGAAATCCTTGTCATGTGTTGACAAGTGGGTCCCCCCAAGCAGAGATGAGATTTGGTTGTGCGAGATCCTTGGGATGTGTTGCCAAGTGGATCCCCCCAAGCAGAGATGTGACTTGATTGTGCGAGATCCTTGTCATATGTTGGCAAGTAGCAATCCCCCCAAGTGAATATAGGGTGATGGATGTATCTCCCCTATAATGATTCTTCTTCATTAGAGTGAGACATGATTGTTCCAGATAATACAGAGTAGAGAAAGCAGAAATCTTTTACTACAGAAAAAAAAATTCCTCCCTAGCTGAGACGAAGTGTTGAAAATTTGGCAGCTCGAGGATGAATTTCTAAAAATAGAAAATCTCAAGTATAACTTTCCAAAAATAGTAAATCACCTTGCATCAATTTGTAATCAAGTATTGTTGATGGAAAATCCCTTCTGGTCATCAATCAATCCTAATAGTTCAATTTCAACTTAATCATCGATATTATCATTAATATTATATTATTATTCTTATGATACTATTATATTATTATTAAAAATAAATTCAAGTCACTCAATCATGGCTCTCAATAATGTTCTCTCACACTCATTATTGCCATGGCATATTCCTCTTACACGCTCATTAATGCTCTTACACTCTCTTACACTCTAATTAAAGTTTGTCATAAAAGATTCCTCTTACGCACTCTTTAATGCATATGTTACACTCTCTCTTAAAAGCATAAGTTACAAAGGCGTGCGTACCTCCTTAATGGCATGAGTTACATGTCCTAAAGGGGCATATGTTACTCTCCCTCTTGGCATGCAAGTTACGCATCCTTTATGGCATGGATTCATTGCTCCTCCTATATATATGTGTGCCTCATTCTTTCTCCCCTCACTACTTGTGCACTGTGAAAGAAGAATTCGAACTTGAGAGATAGTTGGAGAGAGTTGAAGAAGATTATGAGAGAGACTTGGAGAGTAAGAGTAGAACTTGATGAGCCAAGATTGATCCAGTGCTTCAATGTTTTAATGTTGATTCAGTGTGTGCATATGTTGTTGCTACCAGTGATCTTCATGCTACAACATGTTCACATCTGGCTGAACTTACTCATTCTCTTAATCTCTCATTGTACTTTGTATCTCTATTGAACATTTGATTTCTAATAGAAGAAGAATACGGTTGGGTTTTCCCTTTGTGGGTTTTGTCCTGGTCATTGGACCTAAATTCTTTGTGTCTACTTGTCTTCTTGGTTGTCTTCTATTTTGCATATGGTGTACATGGTGTATGTTCAAGCTACAATTGCTTAATTAATATTGTTGAAGAAAGAAGTTTTAGAATAAGTAATTGTTGCAGCATAGAACATCAAAATTTCAACATGTTTTATGGTTTCCGGTTCTAGTGTCTACCTTGTTTTGTATTTTCTATTTGCCATTGGCATTCCTAGTCAGCAGTCCTCAAGACACAGTACATATGTAATGCATTTTGATTTTGATGACTTAATCTGAAAATTGTAGTTTATGGTTAATTTCTTGTATTTATCCAATGTCAATTTATTGTATTTTCCATTGATGTAGTAGTAAGTGCTAGATGTAAACTTGTATCATTGATGAATGATCACTGTATGCACAATGTTACAATGTGCATGTATGATTGAATTTGTATCATAATGAGAATTTGTATAATATATATTTATTGTTTGATATATGTATATGATGTGTCATACATGTCATGTTCCAAGGGGTCTTTGTTTCCCGTATCAGACTCTCGTATTTGCATGTCCTGCATGTCCCGTGTCGGACTCATATTTGCATGTCCTGTGTGTCCCGTGTCCCAGTGTCAAGTGACTTAGGTTGCCAGTATGCAGGGAGCATCCCCAAGGCATTTTCAATCCTTTAACATGTGTTATGGCTCTACATAAGAATATCAACATAAAGATAGTTGTAGATTGTAGTACTGTTAGAACTAATTTTTACACTCAGTGAATTGATATAAATTTAAAAATCAGCAGTAAAATTAGTGAGCATATAGCAAAATCTGCCCTAAGTGTCACCAACAAATCTTTCTCTTTGTTTGGATTAGTTCATGCCAACCTCAGGGGGGTGTCCCTTGTCTTTGTACTTCTTGTTCTAACCTGTAAATCTACAACAAAACACTCAAAAAACAACAAGATAAAAAACCTTATGCTCACATAGCATTGTCATCAATGCAAATCATCAATTATCAAGTCAAATAATTAGTCATCATGTCAAAAACCCTAATTTGTCATCTCTGTTAATTCAACCAATCCATAAGCCAAAAACATATGAAGCATCATGTCAATGTTCTAAAGCATATTTAAGCATCATGCCAAAAACTCCAAACATTACTCATCTATACCAATCAGCCAAATCTTGACAAACCCTTGCAACTGTTATTAAATACTGTCATACACTAGCTTCAATGGTTAAATTATAATGACATATTGATATGCATATTTCGGTCGTCTGCAAATATAAGTTTAGTCAACACATTCACATTCTCTCTCGTAAGTCAAATATTCAAACTTCCCTACTCATAGAACCTTCTCTTGTCTGCTCCAAATCCGTAGGATTATCGTACTCCTGGTGCTTCTTGATTTTATGCATAAAGCTTCATTTTTGTGCCCTATAGGCATAACCACACCCATGGCCTTTCTTTCATGCAGTTGAAAGGATACAACCGCACTCTTAAGCTTGCTTCCATGCAGTTGGGGCTTAGAATAAGGAAAACCTTCTCTTTTCAAACCAAAACTTGTTGTAGACTATCAACATCAGATATTAGTCTATTCACGTCCAATAATATTACTTCAACAATAAAGAATTTTCTATTCATAATAATGCAAATGATAATAGGTGTACAAATCTTATGGAGAGTTTCTCCCTCTTAATGAGCAGCCCCTTTCAGCCATCATCATCCAAGTCACCAACCAGTTTATAATATTGCCATGCATCAGTAGAACTATCATATCATAAAACCAAGCTATATCAAGTTCTAACACATATATTCATCATGGTCATAGCATGTTAGCATCAGTTCTTCGTCATCACATATGAACATGACATCAAATTTTAATCAAGGGTCAAAGCCATATAATTAGGGCAGTTGTTTAGTGCTTAATCATACTTTGAGGATCATAATCACTTCATCACTTCTTTTACATTCATTCAATCATCAAATCAAGGAATCCATTTTTACCATATGTCATAGTTACTAAGCCAAGGTCAACAAGGAGATCTTGAGCAATAATCTTATTGTTATACTTCCATCGTCATGGTTATCATGCTTATCACAAACAATATCAATTTTCTAGTCTTCTTTATGCGATCACGATATCCATCATGTCTAATATGAAATATGCTTGCCAAATATCAAGAGCACCAATAAATCAAAAATCAATGTTTCTATGTAGCTTCATAGAATCAAGAATATCATCATGTCTAGAAAGTAAGATACTTGTCCAATACCAAGTACATCTTTTCATCATAAGTATCATGAATCAAACTCACTTTCATATGCATGCATGAGCCATTTGTCAAGGAGACACTCTCATCATACCTTAGGGCTTACCTTGCCATCCAATATTGCAGTGGAAATGTAACATTGAAACAACACACCACATATATACCTTGTAGTATCGTGCACCTTCTTATTTGACATAGGAAGTTGTAGCATTTTGTCAATTCCTTGTCATGGGCAACTGTAACTCTTTCTCTTCCTGCACTAGACATTTTTTCCTGCATCTTAGATGATCCTCAAGAAGGATCCACTTATCACATATCATCAATAGGTTAGAAGTATCAAAATACTCACATATACATGCAGGAAGTATAAGTAATACTCAAAGCTATAAACACAAACATGATTCGAATCACAAAGAGGTAACATAAATCTAAAAGGTACTTATCTTTTAATGAGAGGGATCAGCTCCCTCTTGAACCAGCCTCCAAGAGTCACTACCATCCATTATCCATATGACAATGTTTCCTTCAATATTTCAACCAACTTCCTTCTTCGCTTCTCTCTGGAAGGACCAAAAATGAAACACCCCTTCTACGTCGTATTCCTTCTCCTTATATCCCCAAAACCATCGTCTCCCTCGTCCTTCCACCGTCTCAACAGTTGCATTAAGATATGTTTTCCCTACCGTGTCCTATTACGTGGAAATTAAGAATGATATTTTATCCCTTTAGAGGCGGTTGCGCCTTTTTCTGCTTAGATAACTATATTTGTGACTAAGTAAAATTTGATTCAATCGGTTTACCCACCACCTTTAAAAGATATCTTTTGTCGACAGGTTTAATCAATGGATTTTATATTAAGAGGTTATACTTTATTCGAATGTTTATGTCATGCGTCCTTTTGATCATATTTAGTTCTTTTTTGTTGATATATATATATATATATATATATATATATATATATATATAGTCAATATTAAATATATAATTCTTTTAGTTAATATATATATATATATATATATATATTATAATTCACATTTATTTTGTATAATCCTTTGTCTTTATTGATTTTTTTTTAATAATCTATTAGTTTCATATTATGATAGTGGTATACATAACAGGTACCACACTCAATATATTTATTATATTTTGGTGAGTTAGGTATTTACTTAGTGCTTCAATAATTAATTCATTACCCTATACTTGGACATTTTTCTTAATTAGTTAGTACGTATACTAGTGCAATGCATGTATACCTAGCTATCATATGCAAGCTAATATTCCTATGCTCCCTGTCACTCAATGGGTCATTACAATGAGCTTATACTCCAAATTTTGCCAACAAATCGCCAACATCCTCTTCCTGACCAAAGAAATGCAAAATCTCAATACCAAGGTGAATCAGATGGAAGACAAGCTGGATGGGATTTGTTGTCAACTTGAAGACTTGCAATACCCACGAAATTATGATGAGAACAGAAGCACCGCCAGCAGCACTTCAAGTGGAGCTTCGGACAAGATGTCAATCGACCCATCGCCTTGAATTATGTTTGCTTACTATATATGTATTTTGCTATGTGGCCAATTTTGTCGAGCCTATAGTTGTAGCAATTTTAGCATTATATACGATCGCAGTACCAGGCTAGATGTAATTTTTGAAAGTCCATTCATGATCCATCTGGAAGATCTTGCAACTTGGAATTGAATGTAGGAATTTCCTGTGTTTTTTCATATGAACAAGCACAAATTTAATGTTAAATTACTCACTTTTGTCCCAAAAAAAAGTCTCGTCTTTAACCCTTGTTTTGGGGCTATTTCTGCATTTTTACCCTTTTCTCTCTTTATTTATTTATTTTTCCCATCTTTTGGATTTCTTTTACTTTATTGATTATTTTATTTGCAATTAAATTGGTCTTTTATGCCATGGTTTTACAAATGTTGCAATTTGAATATTGCAAAAAGGGGGTGTGGGAGTGGGAGGGGAGGGTGTTATCTATAGGACCGTTGTTCAAATTGGTAGTTGATTTTAAGATTTTGGTTGCAAGGGTGACAGTTCTCAAAGGTCTTGGGTTTTAAATAAGTAAAAATTTTGACCTCGAGAAAAAGGCGAGAGCTACTGATAGTGCCACATTTTTATTCTAGAGTTGATTTCAAGGTTTTGGTTGCAACAATACGAGGTTGTTAAGACCCAAAGAAGTAGTAATTTTGATTTTGAGAAAAATGGGTGTTTCTCTTAAGTCTTGGCACCACTTTTGTTTTATAGGTTGACTTTAATGGTTTTTCTCACAACAATTACGAGGTTGTTGAGGCCATGGTTGCAAAAATTACAAATGTTGCAATTTGAATATTGCAAAAAGGGGGTGTGGGAGTGGGAGGGGAGGGTGTTATCTATAGGACCGTTGTTCAAATTGGTAGTTGATTTTAAGATTTTGGTTGCAAGGGTGACAGTTCTCAAAGGTCTTGGGTTTTAAATAAGTAAAAATTTTGACCTCGAGAAAAAGGCGAGAGCTACTGATAGTGCCACATTTTTATTCTAGAGTTGATTTCAAGGTTTTGGTTGCAACAATACGAGGTTGTTAAGACCCAAAGAAGTAGTAATTTTGATTTTGAGAAAAATGGGTGTTTCTCTTAAGTCTTGGCACCACTTTTGTTTTATAGGTTGACTTTAATGGTTTTTCTCACAACAATTACGAGGTTGTTGAGGCCATGGTTGCAAAAAAAGGTGCTACTGGTGACACCACTTTTACATTTGGGGTTTGATTTTGGTGTTTTTTAACTCAAAAACATGGATTTTTATGTTAATAATTAAATTAATGCGAGAAGAAAATTAATTATAAAGCAACACACACATTAACCATGTACACATGATTTACCTTAGAAAATCCCGATTGGGGAAAATCTATCTAACAATAGATCTATTATTATCCTTAACTTAAACGCAACCATATCAACACCTTGACCTTGGCCAAGTGAGGCTAAAACTCAACTCCACCTCTTTACAATGGAGAACCCCAAGCCTTTTAAAGGCTTTAACTACATATAATACCACAAGATTAACAGTATGGACCTCCAATGCCAGGTGCCCAAAACCACCAATATTGAACTAACAACCTTGAACTCTTCCACTGGGTGAAGTTTACCTAACAATCCAACCCCCCCCCCCTTATATTTGATTGGGGAAATTATTAAAATCCAATTCAGAAAACCCACATGCTCCTCTCCCCCATCACCTAGGTCCACATCAAGAATTTAACAGCAAAGGTATGTATTTCTAATTGGGTCTGATAACCATATGCCCGTTTACATGTAATTTACAAATTTCTATCTCCAAAGTAAAAAACATTTATTTTTTTTATTGTTGTCCTAACACTTGTGCCACCATTCTCTCACTTTTGCACAATTGCTCACACCAAGTGCTTTCCTCACCAGATCTTGCTTTCGTGGTTGCATCTCACCCTGTTGGACCTCTGCATACAATATGCCGACATTTACAACCACCACTTCTTTCTCCTTGCCAGGATCCCTTGGCTCTGATACCACTTGTTAATGATTAAATTTATGTGAGAAGGAAAATAATTATAAAGCAACACACACATTAACCATGTACACATGATTTACCTTAGAAAATTCTGATTGGGGGAAATCTATCTAACAATAGATCTATTATTATCCTTGACTTAAACGCAACCATGTCGGCCAAGACCTTGACCTTGGCCAAGTGAGCCTTACACTCAACTCTACCTCTTTACAATGGAGAACCCCAAGCCTTTTAAAGGCTTTAACTACGTATAATACCACAAGATTAACACTATGGGCCAACAATGCCAGATGTGCAAAACCACCACTATTGAACTAACAACCTTGACCTTTAGAAAACCCACATGTTCCTCTCCCCCATCAAATAGGTCCACATCAATACTTTAATAGCAACAGTATGTATTTCTAACTAGGTCTCACAACCATATACCCATTTACATGTAGTTTACAAATTTCTATCTCCAAAGTAAAAAAAAAAAAAAAAAACATTTTTTGTTATTGTTGTCCTAACACTTGTGCCACCATTCTCCTTGACTTAAATGCAACCATGTCGGACAACACCTTGACCTTGGTCAAGTGAGCCTTACACTCAACTCTACCTCTTTACAATGGAGAACCCCAAGCCTTTTAAAGGCTTTAACTATGTATAATACCACAAGATTAACACTATGGGCCAACAATGCCAGGTGCCCAAAACCACCACACTTGAACTAACAAATTGACCTTCAGAAAACCCACATGCTCCTCTCCCACATCAAGACTTTAACAGCAGTGGTATGTATTTCTAACTGGGTCTCACAACCATATCGGTTACATGTAGTTTACAAATTTCTATCTCCAAGGTAATTTTTTTTTTTTCTTTTTTGTTATTGTTGTCCTAACACTTGTGCCACCATTCTCTCACTTTTGCACAATTGCTCACACCAAGTGCTTTCCTCACCGGACCTTACGTTCGTGGTTGCATATCACCCTTTTGGACCTCTCTATACAATGTGCCGACATTTGCAACCACCACTTCTTTCTCCTGGCCAAGATACCTTAGCTTTGATACCACTTGTTAATGATAAAAATTATGCGAGAAGAAAAATAATTATAAAGCAACACACACATAAACCATGTAAACATGATTTACCCTGGAAAACCTTAATCGGGGAAAAGCCATCTAACAATAGATCTATTATTTTCCTTGGCTTAAATGCAGCCAAGCGGCCAACACCCTGGTCCTCGTCAAGTGAGCCTTCCATTCAGCTATGGTTCTTTATAATGGAGAATCTGCAAGCCTTGTTAAGGCTCTAACTACCAATGTTAACGAAACTGGACAGGAAAGAATCAATTGCTCCTAATAATTTGACTCCCAAAACTAGTCCAGACTCCAATTTAATATCTGGAATCGAAAATGGTTGGTTTGATATCAACCTTATTTCATTGAATCAAGTAGTTCCATACGGTGTCACTGCGGATGTTCAAAACGAAATTTTTATTTTTCAAAAACAAAATTTTTTGAGTGCGGCGGCCTAATATTCAAGCCTAAGACCCTACTATTGTGATGCAATTAATGATAAAGTGATATCCTCCTTTACCTTTCATCCTTCAACGTTTTAATAAAAATTTTAACATTACCAGTAATTGACTTAGGATGTTTGAGAATGGGTTTCACCTCATTGGCTTTCATATTTAGAAAGCATAATTTTAGATCCCACTCAAAACCCAACTTAATAATTTTTTTGATTCTAGGATTGGGGGGATTGCAATGTTTCCATTAGATTTTGTCTTGTACGAGGATATGGAACTAGCATTTATCAACAGCACTAAGTCACCTATGTACCTTGATGTTAATGGCATTCATTCTTGAACTCCTTTGTCATGACCCAAGTAAAAGTATACCCATCACTCAAACAAAATCTTGACATGTTTTCTATCCTATTGTAATGCTTAGACGGTAATATTAATGTCGAAGATCCCAATATAGGCAATGATTTTGATGATCATAGGTATTTGTTGTAGCATGGTTTTTTTGGAGGCTAAGGGCCATGTAGATCCTATTTGTTGATGTATTTTTGGTTCAAGGATGGATTGCACTTGGTGTCATTTTAGTTTTTACGCACCCTTACAAGTTACATGCTATATAAATGAGAACTTGTATGTATTTGTGTATAAATGGTTAGGAATCATATGGCTGCACATAAATATATATGTTTTTCTTTAGAAATTCAATCATTTATGTATTTTTGGCCGACTATTTTTTTGGTATAGTTTTTTTACCAACTATGGTTCAGTTTTGATTGGTTCCCAAGTCATGGGGTCTATCAGTTCAGTTTTGATAACAATGTTAACTACAAACAATACCACGAGCTTAATACTATTGGCCACCAATACCAAGTGCCCAAAACCACCATAGTTGACCTAACAACTATGATGAATTTCATTGGGTCAAGTTTACCTAACATTTTAGAGCTAGAGTTCTCGTTTTAAGTCATAGTTCTCAACAAGTCAGTGACTATGTTATTTAAGCCTTGTTTTTCTTTGGAAACTTTGACACAAATATGTTTTTGAGAACAAGGTTACCTCCTTATTTGGATTTTTTTTTTCTGATTACAGAAGGAGAAGGTTTTTATGCAATTGCTAACTAAACACTTCTAGTTGATCAAAGATGCCATGGGGTTGGTTACAGTTGCCTATTTGGATTTTACTGATGTTTAAGTTTCTTTGAGGAATGATGTCAATACCTTTGTACATACCCTATTGTTCTATTATATTTTTTCTTTTTGCTAATGGAAATATAATAAATATTTTAATAATAAAAAATTGTATTGGTATTTTCAAGTAAAAAAATCATACTTCAAAAGTCAAAAGTTTCAAGGCACTATTTACATGACTCTAACATATTTGTATATTGACCCAACAAGGGTGTCATTTGTGGAAGACATATCCCATATCACCCCTAAAAAGTGAAAGTATGCCTAGTCCATTGAATGTATAAGAGGGATCCTAATCATATATGCTTTTGCACCTTGAGATCAACACAAATCCTCTTCACACAAGTATAAAAATATTTTTATGATCTCATTGTCTTTTATATATGAAAATAAATAGTTGCTAGGAAAACACCTATGACATGCAATATCCTATGCAACATCTTTCACCTATTATTTACAATCTCCTATATCAACTGATATCGTGATTCACCATGACTACATGTAACTACTATGTATGATTTTGTCCTATCCATGCACTCATTTACACAACGTTTGAATAAACCGTCCTCAATTTTTAACAATATGCTCTCAAATAGGCACAATTTTCTCTACAACATCATAATGGCTCACTAAAGATTACTTTCCCTACCATTCTACTCGTTCACTCTTTGTAGGCCTATTGCTCATCCACTCTTGGTTACAAAGAAGTGATTTCAATGCAGGTTTCTCCTCCTCCACCCTCCACAATGTAGCATAATAAGTGGCAAATATGGTGTCACTTGGTCTAAGGAGATTTTTAACCGATATTATTTTGAAAATACTTAAGGTCAACCAACAACTATTCATGAGTTTCACCTTTTTTCTTGCTTGAGATATACAATCATGCACCAAAGATATCTTAGCCAAAATTATCAAAATGGCCTATTTGTACTACACAAGAAAAATTGCCAAATTGTAACTTGAATTGGTTTTGGTGTGACTCTTGATTGAACAATTTACTCAATCAAGGAATGGTTGAACCATCCAAGCTATCGAGATAGAAAAAAATGCTAATGTTCCCACAAAACAAGAAGAAATGAAAAAAATAACCACCCAAAGCCCTAATCCTAGATTATATAATGATGTACCCATCTATAGTTGCCTCACACTCTTCTCATAGATCATTTGTAAGCAGTGGGAGATTCTAGCATTGTATTTAAAAGAGTTGATTATAAGCAAGCTTGGAGCTGATTTCATATTGTTCATGTGTTGCTTTTTGTGAAGCAAAGGGTGACCATGATACTTTTGGTGAGGCAACTGGATGATACAAAGGGTAAATATGACATTGATGTGGGAGATCTCGACAAAGGACGATTTAGTGATACGTCATAGTGATTTGTTGTAGCATCATAAAATGGATTTTTGCATTATAATGACCATTTGGAGCCTCAATGTTTACGTATTTTAGTTCAATGCCTATTACATTGGATGCCAATTTGCTATATTTGGTGTCTAATGGTTGAAGAGTAAATGTGTTGCCTATACAGGAAAAGCAATGCTTACAAAATCTTAAAACAAAAAGAAACAATAGAACATATACGAAATATAGACAAATTAACCCTAGAAACCTTTAACCGAGAAAGTCAACAAAAATTAGAGCCATGCCTTTTTTTCATTGTATTAACAATAGCAGTTTAAAATACAATATATATGTATTCTACAACCTCATTCAACCCTAATCCACCAAGCAATATTAGGTTCCAATGGGTATAAAACCATGGGTTGAAATTTCCCAAAACCATTAACTAAACCTATAATAGGGCTCACAGAAACATGTTTGGGTGCCAAGTTTATACCTACAAATATGTAACACATCCAATAATGGTTTTCATTTCCATTAATGTACATTATCATATTTTTTAATTAAATTTTGCATACTTTATACAAATTTTAGTTGATTGGTTCTTAAAATTGATTTTTTTCCCAATTTAGATTTGATTTGAGATTTTGGCTTGTCCAATTTTGACTTTGATAACTTTGATCTTCACCAATATCATGGAGGGCTAAATCTATTGCATAAGGTTTCCAAAAAATTTTGGGTAAATGTTGCATCAATAGCTCACTAGAATGAACAAGATTGGATGCATTATCAGTGACAACTTGGATAACTTTGTCCTTTCCCATGGACAAAATTGTCCCCTAAAATTTGAAATAAATGTTCAACATTCTTTTACCTCGTTCACATAGTCAATGGAAAACAAATGAGTCACTCCTTGAGGTCAATAAGCAAGGGTATTCACAAGGGATCTAGATTGTTGACGAGTCCAGCCATAGCTCTCTAGAATGCATTAGATCATTGCCTACTACGCTCTTATAGATTTAACTCTTTCCTCCTTTCTATTTTTCTTTCCCTCAACCCTTGTGGTCCTAGTAATTTTATAGCTAGGAGGATCACGAGTTGAACCAAAATGTGTAACCTGCTTTAAGACGTCACAAAATAAATGATTTCTAATAGTAATAAAAGAGATATTATAGACAACGAAAAAATAAAAAATGACATCATGTAGCGCCTTCCACTCCAATGGCTTCCAAGGTTGCTCCAATGTTTATTGGGTTATATAATGCTAACATGACAACATCTCCCACATACTAGGTTGTAGAGCACCATTGGGCACAAAAAATAAAAAGCTTAGCAGATGAGAAACAATCACAAGTTACAAACATGAAGTAATATTCACACTCATTTTAGGGTACTAGTTTTGTTGTGTTTTTCTAAAAAAATGACCTTTTTAAGGCCAAAAGGAAGAACTCATGAGGAGATACCCAAAAACGTCACTTATGCGAGACTCAAAGGGTGACCCCTATAGGAGAAATTTGTCTCCTAAATCTGTCTTCAGTTGGCAGCCAACAGCCACCAGATAGCTCGATGTGCCACGATTCTCTACCAACTGAGCCAGTCGTTATGTGCCCCTCACCCATTTGTTATGATCATATGTTTGAAGGTGGCCTTCCAATCCCGAAGGTATGGCTTTTCATTATGTAACTGGGTATTTTTGTTTGCTTTACTTAGACATTTTTGGACAGGGGATTCAGCGAAAAGAATGGGCTTGGATTGTACTCTTGTTCCCTTGTCCCAACTTGGTGGTTAATCTTATATCCTAGTCCCATGGGATCTCCTCTATTGGCTACTAGCTTTAAGAGTGGCACTACATGGGAAACCCTAATCTTCGTTGTGTGGTCCTGCTTCCTGATGCCATATATTATCACTCCCCTCCGCTCATTATAACCCCTTAACCACATTTCCCATCTGGGTCCACATTTATCCATTCGGTCCACAAGGAGTTAGCCACCCCCTCCCCTTCTGCACACTTTGGGTCGGGCCTGAAATGATGCTTCAGAGGTTGATGCAACTAAAAAGAAAGTTAAAAGCATTATTTGGCCACTTACAGCAGGATACCATAAAATGCAAAAGATGGTTGGGACATTAAAAATTTAGCTTGTGGGAAAAAGCCAAACATGAGCTCTACCCCCTATCACCCTGGTTCTCAGGGCCCCTATGTGAGCCCCCCTGTATCATTATGGAACCCATGATTGTCCCAACCCCTAGTGGGTGATGAACTGCCCAACCTTAAGGGTGTATTCACTACTCTATCATACGCATCATGCTCTCATTCCTTGGAGCCCCGAGTAGTCAAAAGAAAGTAAAATCAATAAGAGGCAAAAGGCATATGCAGAAGGGTCGTACATGAAGGCATGTAGCACGATTGCTCCCTCCTACATCTATACACCCATGTGTGGGCTTCCCTTATTATAGTTACCCATGTACCATGGCATGTGGCTAGGAGCCCTCCCTGTTGCCCCACTCCATTCCATTATTATTTCACATGACACTTGTTATTTGACGGATGTACCATGGACCTGTCACACCCTTAGAGGTTCAAGCCACCTAATAAGATCATTTATTAACCTCTCTTGTTGAACAAGGAAACACCTATACCTTCTAAAGCCCATTTGGAAGGGCATGCCACTATGAAGTGTCCAATTTTGCCCTTGGTTTGCAAGCCTATTTACTCGTTTTCACAAATGAATTGTTGTATTGGAAGGTGAGGAGATGCATTGGATCATACACAGGATTGCAGGTGGGTCTCCATTTGGACCTAGTCTCCCTATACGGGCTCTAAGCCCTCCAAAGGGTCATAATGGCACTTGTAGGGTGAGCATTGAGAGGCATGCGCCTCCACCACAGCAGATCATTGATTACTTTTCAATGGTCTTCTTTAGCACCACATATTGCATGCTCGTGCCCTAGCTATATAGAGATAATGATACACTTGGAACAAATCGCCCAGACAGCCACACACTTGCACCAGAAACTTGGCAGTTGATCCACATCCCGGATGGGGTTTTGTCTCATCCAGTGAGACATGGGAGGGCTTGTATCATCATTTTGGCCTTTGCTGATGGAGCATGGACATGTCCGATCCAGTTGGAGACCCATGAGGCTCATCATAGTGCCCCACAACCACTTGGGAGCACCACAAATGTTTTGCTTAAAAATCATGGGGCCACCCCCTCAGTCATCATTTGGGCTCCTCCTCTTCATCTTGGCACATGGAGGACTTATCTAGGCCTTCCAACAACCTCTTTGCACCATTTTTCTATTATTTCGGCATCATTAGGAAGGCTTATTTTGTACCGTTGAGCTACTTGGTGAGCTTGTCACCAAAGTTAATGATATTTGCACATTAAAATATGTTTTAGGGCTTCGATAGGCTAATTAGACAAATCGAATTTGTGAGAGGCTCATATAAATATGAGAGACCTATTTTGTAGTTGGATTATTATTACTTGGGATTTTTGTATGGACTAGAAGAGAATTCGAACCTGCAACTTTGGGAATGTTTTGGATGTTCATAAATACATTTTTATAATTGGAGTTGTTTTGGAATCATTTTGGAGCCTCCTTTTCATTGTATAATGGATGGATATCCTTCATATTGTCTAGTAAGTGCTTTTTCTTATTGAATATCTTTTATGTAAATGTCTAATGCATGGAATTCGTTCTCATAGTGAATATTTATGCCGTAATTTATTTGACATGATGCAAAATTCTGATCTTGGGAAGTTTGGCATGTGTTATTCATTGACGATATGAAATGAATGTTCCCAGTGGAAAATAATTGTAATTTTTCCATGAAACTCCATTAACTTTGTTTAAAGAGGGTAATTGTTGAAAGTGGTAGCTAGGTCTCCTATTTGTTACCTCCTTAAGGACATAATTTGCTCATCTAAAACATTTGTGACTATATTCACCCAATGGTCTAGGCACTAGTCTTGTCCCTTGGTGGTCACCCCCCTTTCTAGCCTTCTTTTTCCTCCTAAATTTTGGCCTTTCAACTAGACAGCCTTACTAGGGAATCATGAGGAATCTCTTAGAGGGATGATCTTTCGATTCCATCTTGACCAATTTCTGCGTTGGTGTCTCTCCTAGGGATCCTCTTGGTTTCACATAATTTCAACAGTTCATTTTCGAGAAAAATCAAGCCCCATCTCAGACTTTGAAATCCAACCTTGAGCGTCATAGTGAAAAACTATCTTGAGGGTTGTCCTCCATCAAAGTTTGATCATTTCTAACCCTTTCTTTGCTCTAGCTTGACCTAGAGCCCTCCTTGAAGGTATTCCTTTCATGATAAATCCTAAAACCCTAGGTCTAGTGTCGACCCAACCTAGGTCTCTAAGTCCTAGCAACATCTATCTTGAAAGCAATTGCTTATTTCATAGAGCTTGTTCAGAGGTCCTACATCATCTTGGAGATCTTGATTCTAGGTATACCTAACTTCAATGTATCAACATCAATCCCTAGATCTCGATTCCCACCCTCACGCTTTTCTTGCAAGGCCATTAAACTTCATTGGAGCAAAGGAGCCTTATATTGAGCCTCTCCTTCGAATGGGCCTTGGAAATCAATACATATTTCATCATTGACCCTATCACCCCAAGTGATTTCCTGCATATTGGGACTCCATCCGTCCATGAAAATCCAAGAAGAGAAGGGGACTAAGGTTGTGATGACAGTGAGTCATAGTCCCATTTGTTGCTATGCTCTAGTAGTTGTCCTTGTAGGTTCCCCTAATAGTTTGTGTCGTAACAAAATCCAAGCTCATCCCCATGTTCTCTTTAAGGCTTGCCACATTTTTTGGTCCAACAAACCACGGTACAGCAATAAGGCAAAACACTTATCATGATGATGAATCGAGTTCAGACCCCATTTAACATTCTTCAAGTTCAAGGAAACAAGGCCAATTGCAAGTCCTCCAAGATGTTTAATAGCATAGATGCCCTTAGATGTTGTTTCTTAGAAAATACACTTTGAAATTAACAATACACCTTCCCCACATTAATGCAAAAGAAGTACTTTCCCCATTTACATAGAAAAACCAATTTACAAAATAAAAAGAAGACCTCAACCAAACTTAAAGGGTTTTGTTAACCAAAATCAATAAATATAAAGCAATACTAACTCACAAATGTGTCAATGAAGAGAGGACAAACCTCCAATTTGATAGAAAATTATAGTTGTTCAAAAGTTAAATGAACATTCAATAGATTGTTTTTTGTCATAACAAAGGGAAATATTTTTCAAAATCGAAGGATCAAATGCATTTACTTCAAGTGTTGGCAGATCCAATGAATTATCTTCAACTTCATGTTCAAGAGAAGAAAGTACAGACTCATGACTACTATTTGAACCAACGCTACAAAAGGAACCAAGAATACAATGGCAACTACTTGTATAGGTGCAAAGTTTGCAACAAAATATTTCAAAGTTAGTTATACAAAAGTGATAACCATTTAATACCCAAATAAAATTTTAAAGTCATAATGTGTGATAAGATTGATCGGGAGAAGTACCAAAAAATATTGAGAATGTATCATAATAGTTTGCCTATCGCACAACAATTCTACGATGAAATAGAAGGTGATTCAATAGATTACATTGTAAAGTATAAAGAAACAACCTCCCAATATAAGATCCTTCGAGATGTTAATGACTAAGTTGAAGCCTCAACTGTAGTTTGGAAGGCTACATATGCAACATTGTATGTCTTCTATAGGATTGATGGTTGAAAAACATTTTCAAATTTTGTTTTGCACCTCATATGCAATTGAAGCATTGAACAAATTATTGAAAAGTATTGGAAAAATTGATTGGATATTTGAAATAACCTATGCAAGATAGGTTTGTTTAAATGTATATCTGCAATCATCATTCATCTCTTGCCAGTTGCCATTTACAAGTCATGTTACCGACCAAAATGGGTAACCCCATAGAAGAAAATGTTTCTCCTACATTTGATAGCCAGTTTATTAGCCAAAAACAGCCAACAACCCCTGCTAGCCACCATTAGTTGATCATATGACATATATCTCTACCACCTACATCAGTCAGTTGCTTCTCACCCATCTGGCATGAGCATATGGACAAAGGTGGGTTGCCATTCAAAAGGTACTTTGGTCATTTTGCAATCGAGTGCATATATTTGTTTGTTTCGGAGCATTTAGTATGGATAATGGAGTGATCTGGAAGATTGATAGACTTCGATCTTGATATTGTTCTCTCACCTTACTTGGGGGGTTAATCTTCGATCTTTGTTCTCTCACCTTAATGCCCTTTGGTTATAGGAGGGGGGCTACTTGGGAAGCACTGATTGAGATAGCGTAGTTCCATCTTCCCATGTGCCATAATTAACACATTCCATCTTACATTACAAGCCTATACCACATAAAAAGGTAGGGCCTAGAAACTTTGCCTTGGGAAGTTAATGCAGTGAAAAGAAACAGAAAGAGCACATCATGGCCACAACAAAATAAAATGATAAAATGCAAAAGATAGACAGGGACATAGAGATTAACATGTGGGAAAAATCCCATCATGAGCTCTACCTCACTCATATTGCCATCACCCAGTTCCTGAGCACTAATTGCTCCATTACATCATACAAAAGAACCCTTACATGTCCCAACCTCAATAAGCAATAAACTGACTCATCTTAATGTTGATCTAAGGTTGTCATTGATGTCAATATGGAATTGGCCGAGATGTCAATATTCTTGAGATGCCTGGTTCCAGATGATGATACCATTACTCTTGATTGATACCATCAATGAAGATGTCACGAAGAAGCCTGGAACCAGCATGATGCCAAGATGGCAAATATTCTTAAGGTGCCAAGTGTCAATCATGTTCCTTGTTTGGTAACCTAGAAGACTACACTTTATGATGTCATTCATGACATGGTTGGAAACTATATGATGACATGAAGGACTTGAAGCTCTCTAGATGGCATATTAATGGATGCTGCACTTTGACATATGGATGACATATCACTGCACTATTACACGACATGGATGCTACACTATCATGATGACATGAATGATATTGATGACACACTATGATGAAGAACTTGGAGTCATAACAATGAAGAAGCCCTAATGAGCTTGCTGTCCTAATTACCTTCTGCACTAAAAATTTCAAGAGCACTCACAAAGAAAATTTATTTTGGACAGCTTAGAGGCATCTTTCCACTATAAGTTCTATACCATCTTAAAGAGGACTTTTTCCTCTTTCTAATGAGCCCTTACTTGCCCCGAAACTCCCAGCGGTTGATGAGATATTGAATTTTCAAAGTTAAGAAAAATATAATTAATTCTGGGCCGACCTAAGCCTACCTGTATATGTCAGCCTCACTACCAAGAGACGTGTCTCTTCATCAAAAGTAAAACACCAGTATAAATACAAGTTGAAACACCTCTTTTCAAGCATAAAAATCGGTGACTTTTTCAGACATAAGACACACAACAGCAGGGAAGCCGAGGAGGACTAAAAGATCATTGTTTGGGGTAAATTTCCTTTATCATTAAAGCTCATACCTGTGACTACACTCTGTGGAGGGATACTTCCAAGACCTGTAGTGGCATCTTCTACACAATCTTATTCTTGAAAGCTTGAAGTTAACAAGACCTTGGATCAGTGATAAAACCGTGTGACAGTCCTGTGGTAAATTAGACCTCCTTTCAAATTCGGATTGCAGATTTTTTGAGAGCTCAAGCAGTGACCTGTTTAGTGACGTCCATACCTGTTTTGGAACTCAAATCTGTAGCACTTCACAACCTAGACTTGCCTGCAAATTCGGCCAGCCACCACAGACCTGTAAATTCGTCTTAATTACAGAGTTGCAGATTGTTACAGTGAGGGGGTCAGATCTGTTTTTTTTTATTACAGATCCTCAGCCCTTTTTCCTGTGGAAATTTCAGCAAATTCAGAGCTGTGGATTAAAGGAAGTTTAGACCTGTAGCTTGACATTTCAAATTTCTGATTTGGAGGATTGAATTTCAGATTTGAATTTGTGAATCAGAATTTTGTTTCGACTGAGTTGAGCAATTGGGCATCCCTTGGAGAAGATTATAATCACCTTTTGGAGCAGCCCTGTGACATCTTTTGGAGCAGCCATGTGATATCTTTTGGAGCGGACCTTGGCCTTCATTTTGAAGTGGTTTTTTAGTCTATTCAGGAGCAGACTTGGAGTCACTATTACAGCACCAAGGACAGAGATCAGTTGTGTAACATCAATATAAGTGGTGGAGACCTATATTGACAGTGAAGGGTTTTGGAGCACCTATTAAGGAGATTGGAGCCTCATAGAGACTAGGTTGGTGCCTTGGAAGATAGGGTTGGAGCCCTAGAGGATAGGAGTCTTGAATAAACTAGGTTGGAGCCTGTAGCAGAGATAGGGTTGGAGCCCTAGAGGTTGGATCCTCAAAGTGACAAGGTTGGAGCCTTGGAAGATAGGGTTGGTGCCCTAGAGGTCGGAGCCTTGTGAAGTCCAAGTAGGTGTCATACATAGACAGCCTGAAGATTGAAGATTGTGTTCTTCATTTAGGTTGGGAGTCCACATTTATTGTACCTATTTTATTAAAAGAAGAATTTAATAAAAGTATTTATTTTTATTATCCATATTAAAATTTGAAATGAGCAAGGGATTCTAACTGGTAAAATAATTGAAAGAACACTGATTTTACCCGCCCACCCCCCCTCAGATTGTTACAGTGAGGGGGTCAGATCTGTTTCTTTTTATTACAGATCCTCAGCCCTTTTTCCTGTGGAAATTTCAGCAAATTCAGAGCTGTGGATTAAAGGAAGTTTAGACCTGTAGCTTGACATTTCAAATTTCTGATTTGGAGGATTGAATTTCAGATTTGAATTTGTGAATCAGAATTTTGTTTCGACTGAGTTGAGCAATTGGGCATCCCTTGGAGAAGATTATAATCACCTTTTGGAGCAGCCCTGTGACATCTTTTGGAGCAGCCATGTGATATCTTTTGGAGCGGACCTTGGCCTTCATTTTGAAGTGGTTTTTTAGTCTATTCAGGAGCAGACTTGGAGTCACTATTACAGCACCAAGGACAGAGATCAGTTGTGTAACATCAATATAAGTGGTGGAGACCTATATTGACAGTGAAGGGTTTTGGAGCACCTATTAAGGAGATTGGAGCCTCATAGAGACTAGGTTGGTGCCTTGGAAGATAGGGTTGGAGCCCTAGAGGATAGGAGTCTTGAATAAACTAGGTTGGAGCCTGTAGCAGAGATAGGGTTGGAGCCCTAGAGGTTGGATCCTCAAAGTGACAAGGTTGGAGCCTTGGAAGATAGGGTTGGTGCCCTAGAGGTCGGAGCCTTGTGAAGTCCAAGTAGGTGCTTGGCAAAGTACAGATTGGTGCCTGGAAGGATTGAAGATTGGTGTCTTCATCTAGGGTTGGAGCCCTACATTTATTGTATCTATTTTATTGTAAAGAAGAATTTAATAAAAGCATTTATTTTTATTGTTCATATTGTGTTCTAAATATAAGTGATCTAACTGGTAAAAATAACAATTGGAAAGAAATACTGATTCACCCGCCCACCCCCCCTCAGTATTTCCAACACTTAATGGGGTAATACAACTGCTACATCATACAAAGCAAGGTCTAACCCTTGAGCTATAAGCAGTAATACAAAGAAAAAAATCAAGAATTAAAAGGCACATAAGAGGGGTGGAAAAACAAAGGACAAGTTGGTAACTCATGCATCCATGAATGCTCCCTCCTCACATCTACACACAACATGTGGACACACCCATCAGCTGGTCCCTTTGGCCATGGCACTTAACCATGAAGTTGTATCCCCTCTGTTACCATCATTACTAGTCACTAACACCTATCAATTGAAGGGTGGACCACGGAAACGTTACTTCCCCTTAGTGGCTAGATACACCTAATAGGGTTGACATTTAGCCACCCCTACCTATTTTGAAAACACCTTTGCGAGATCAGGGCCCTAACTTTGGATGGTGATCCTTGTTTGAAGTACTAAATTTACCTTGACATTCAACTTTGGTTGACTTAGATGCACTAATGATCTTTGTCCCTAATGTCTGGTTGCTTTCACTAGAATCTATGTTGTTCTTATTAGGTGGTCCAGTAGCCCAAGTGTTGGGCACCTTGCCCACAAGTACCCAAGCCCTCTAGAGAAGTATATCCACACAAACAAGTAAAGCGTTGAGACTCTAAGGCCTCCTAGCAACAATATTGGATGGCATATGTCCCAAAGCACCTCCAGCACCTAGGACATCGGTTGACTTTGTCCGAGATTTGATGATTCTTCAAGATGACCCAGCATGCCCCCAGGCTAGCCTTAACACAATTTAAGGGGGTAGCAACAGATTCAAAGCCCAGATGAGGATGATCTCACCATGAGAGACTAGAAAGGGCTTGTTGAACCTGAGAAGCCCTCAATGTTAGAGCAAAGGAGGACACTTTTAGTAGTTGGAGACCCATGGAGACCACCTTGTGGTTCCCTAGTTGGATCTTGGGACTCCACGGGAGGCAATGAGGTGAATTTGAGGGCCAACCCTCAAATCATGGACTTGATATACTTCTACATCACCTTGGACACCACATCAGCCTTGGGCATGCCATTTGAAGCACTTTCACTGAATGACGTCGACCCTAGAGAGCTTACGGATCACGCGCATGGGCTAATTAGGGCATATTTCATAAAGTTATTGGGTTGAGATGTAACCCAAGCATGTTTTAGCATCAAACTTGTTATAGGTGTTTAAATTAGGCTAAGTCTTAGTCCTACTCATACAAACAAAGATGAGGATCATTGTTTTAGACCATCATAACTGGTGACATTCATGACCCTCTTAGAGAATTTTGGCCTTCTTGGATTCTTGTGGAGTTGTGACTCTATGTTGTATTATGGCATTTGGGAAGCTAATTCTTGGTCTTGGAGATGTTACTTTGGATCAATAAAGGATTGTTTATGCATTTTATCTTGTAAGCAAGCCTTTTACTTGATAAATTTTTACTCGTGTTTAATGTATGGAATGATTTATTATTTGTGGTTTTTCTATTGTACTAATTATTATTGAAAATCAATGTATAAAATCTAGATAATTACATTTTATGCATTGCTCATGTATAGAATGTGGGCGGCAATCGCCTTGGTGTATGATTAAACTAGCTCTTCCAAGTGACCTTGATCCCTCACAAAAGTAGTAGTTAGGATTTTGAGTTAGGGCTTCAGAATTCCCTTACTCGTTACCAAGACTTTACTAATATTTCACTCCCATAAACTCCATCATCCCAAGGACTAGGCATTGGCCTTGTCATTTTGGTGATCACACAGAAATTTTACCATAAAACCTATTTTCGTTCTCCCTATCTCTTTTTCAGCCCTCTTAAGGTCAAACCACTAGCTAGGCTACGGCAAGAGTTAACATAGAGTGGGAATTTGGGCTCGTGGAATGATTCAACATTGGAAGGAACCTTGATTGTCTCAAAATCAATTACCTTTAGTGGCCAATCCATCCATTCTAAGGCTGAATTCTTTTTCCTGAGGTAGATTTTGCCTGAGGAAACCCTAGTTTGGCCTAAGCTTCAACTTGGGGGCTTATTGAAGGTTTCTTGTTCCATTTGATTATTGATATTCAATATTGGAAACCTTTTTTTGGCCTTTTGATTCTAGTTTAATCCATTTGGCTTGCTATCTCTCAAGCCCTAGATCATTTGTGCCCTATATAGGCCTTATTAGAGGATGTGAATTGCCTTCTTAGCTACTTGAGCCTTGTTGTTATGAATATAATTCATAACTAATATAATAAATATAATTATTAAATAGTTAATTAAGGATCATGAAAAGAGTCATTAGGTTAGTGAAAGGGCATGTCTAAAAGACATGCCCATTCGTGAAAGGCCACCTGCATAGGTATATAAGCAGGGCCTCATTGTATCATTCGATCATCTTATCATATCAATCATATATACATTTTTATTAATAAATTATTACTACAAGTACCTCTTGTGTATTTTACAATTTAAAGTCAACAAGCTACTAGTTTTGTTGCTTCAGTGGTATCAGAGCCATCAAAGCCATGTCCCACAACATCGTCTTACAAGCCTATGAACGTAGTTTACGAGCCTATGAACATTGTTTACCATACAATGTGCCATTATGTTGAGATCCTGAAGAAAGTGAGAAGATTAAAAAAATTCAAGAAGCATTTCAGTGATTAGAAAATTCATGTGCAAAAGTTACAACACTTTTTAAAAGGAATTTTATGGAAATCCATAATAAGGAAGAAAATGTGGATGAGAAACAAGAATATGAACAATATCATAACAACGAGGAAGATGGTAAAAAAGACATTGATGATTCTGAAGATGGAAAACCCTTAAGTCATGAGGTGTCTATATTGCCAAAAGGAGGTATAGAAAACAAATGGGCCAAAGATTCAAAAAAAAGTTTCAATTTGCTTCCTACTAGCAAATTTATTCAGCCTAAAGAATCTATGCAAACAAAATTTGTGAAGTATGAGAATGATTTAGATGATGTTGTTCCCTTGTGTAGGAGGGTTCAGGTAAAACGGTCCACAAAATCACTCAATCAAGGTTCTCCTATGCGTGGTGTTGATTCCAAGGATAAAAAGCTTTTAGCGTTAAGACACAAACCCAAATCTCTTAGTAAAAGTTCCCCCAAGGATAGTGATGTAAATAATGTATGCCATAAAATAAAAATTCTGTTGTTGGATCCAGGTGAGGGCAATCTTACAATTGCTACTAAAGATGATAGTCATCAAGCAAATGTATCTTCTCTTGGAGAAAATTTCCAAAAGTTCCATGTATACCAGTTGTCAAACAATGGGAAGTATTTTGCTTCTTCCTCAAAGATTGTTCAACAATAAGTTGGGAGATAACCGAAGGGAATTTCTTCTCCATGAAACATAGATTAAGTACACACCCGTAACCAGTTGCATTTGTTACTTGGAGTCCTTATGATAAACTGTTGCTTACATACTTTCGTTTAGCGTGTGAAATAACTTCGAAATCACAGCTCGGGAGCAAGATGAGCATATGGAACTATGTAGCAACTGCTCAGAAGGCCACCAGTGTTACTCATTCCTGAGTGGGAAGCTTTACTGGTCCTCATGACATTAATCTTATTATTGCAAAGTGCAGTAGAATTGAGATCCATCTTTTCACTCCACATGGTTTGCAGCCAATGCAAGATGTGCCCATCTACGGATGAATTGCAAGACTAGAGCTTTTCTGGCCTCATGGAGAGCTACAGGAGTCTTTTTTCCTTTTGACAGAAAAATATAAATTCTGCATTCTTCAATGGGACATCCACGCTGGTGAAATTATTATTAGGGCAATGGGAGATGTCTCAATTCGTATTGGGCATCCCACAAAATGTGGGCAGATGGCTAGCATTGATCCAAATTGTAGGCTCATAACACTCCACCTATATGTTGCTGCATTGAATGTTATGCCAATGAACAGCGAGGGAGAAATTGAAGAGTCTTTCAACATCAGGCTAGAGGAACTTCAAGTTTTAGATATCAAGTTATTATATGGTTGTCCAGACCCTACAATTGCTGTATTATTTCAAGATAATATAGGGAGAAGGTACCTCAACGCATATGTCACGACCATCGACCACGGCCATGTCCGCCAACGTCAACATGCCTTGACAATCCATATCTGCTCCGTGTGCCTCCGTTATCTGTCGTCGAGTTCATTGTCGGGCATCAACGACCACGGCCACGTCCGCAGCTATCTTCCGCCATCGACCACGGCCACGTCCGCAGCTATCTTCCGCCATCGACCACGGCCACGTCCGTCAACGTCAACAGCTGACCAGGTGTCTGTCACCGTGTCTTTTTTTGCGACTGCTGGTAAGCTGGTTTTAAACATAAGATGGGGTTGTGATACGATACAGTGTGACATTTTATGGTTGTGTATTATAGAACTCAGTTGATGTGAGTAATATGATATCGGATACTATGTAACGTTACGGTGGACGAATTAATATACAATGGATATATACATAATGTTATATAATCACAATTATATAATAAGGTTAAAAAAAAATACACCATAGCTAATAAAAATACATATATATATATATATATATCATATAACTTGATTACAATATATTAATTAATTTATATAAAGTTGAGTTATTTAATTAATTAATTTATATAATCTGATTAATTTAATTAATTAATATATATATAATTAAATCATTATAAAATAAAAAATAAAAAAATAAAAAACCCTGGCTCTAAAATAGTGTTGGGAACGAATTTACATGCTGAGCAAAAAATGACTTGAGCTAAGTGAAGGAACTGAGGAAATGATTAGCAATTAAAGATGAAGACAATTATTAAGCAATATAGCTTTGAGGGCAAAGCTTCTGAAGGAAGAGGCAATGTTATGAATATAATTCATAACTAATATAATAAATATAATTATTAAATAGTTAATTAAGGATCATGTAAAGAGTCATTCGGTTAGTGAAAGGGCATGTCTTTTAGACATGCCCATTCGCGAAAGGCCGCCTGCATAGGTATATAAGCAGGGCCTCATTGTATCATTCAATCATCTTATCATATCAATCATATATACATTTTTATTAATAAATTATTACTACAAGTACCTCTTGTGTATTTTACAATTTAAAGTCAACAAGCTACTCGTTTTGTTGCTTCACTTGTCCTTAAGAAAATTTATCATATATAAGCCTTTCTTGTTACCTTGATCCTTGAAATTGATATATCCTTAGGTGACCAATCCAAAGGGAAGCCTCCTAGTGGTGAATGTCCACAAAGAGCAGGAGGTAGTGGTTGCGGTGATAGTGGACCACGCCTCATTGTTTTCCCTCGAGCACCTAAACTAGTAAATAGAAAGTATGATTCTTATTTTATTTTAATTAAATGCATGATTCAGTCGTTCCAAAATAGAAAAGGGAGGAAACATTCTTTTGGTGATTGATCAAAAATAGTGGGCAGCCCTAGAAAATATGACCATCTTCATACAGCCTATAGTGAAGGCAATAAGATATTTAAACAACAATTCTCCTACTTTAGAGGTTTATGAAACAATGGGCATCGTGATAGATACAATATGGAAGGGAATTAAGATATGAGAAATAGCATAAACTCTTCATCTCACATAGTAGTTTGTCCCTTGAGTTGCAAATGGTAGGGTTCACCTATAGGTAACACAGAGTTAATGAAAGGATTCATGGAAACCTTGTCAAAAATGTATCATTTAGAAGAGGGTGGTCTTATCAAAACAAAATGTCTTCCATTTAAATTAGATCGAGTTTGGCACGAGAGGATACAAGAACATGCCTGACAAGATAAGATAAGATAATTTTATTGATGTCCAACAAATGACGATAAATAGGTCAATGGAACTTACAACCAATAGGAGTATAATGTGGAAGTGCAAACACAACTCCTAGAAAATGCCAAAGCTAAAATGCAACTCTTGAACCAAACCTAAATGATTGGTGGATAATGCTTCAAGATCAAGCTCCAAAGATCCAACATCTAACTACTCGATGTCCCAATGTTCCAACTATCATGCACGTGACAGGAATTGGAGCACATATTCCATTATTCACTCAATGAAGAGGAACAATCCATTTGTAAAAAGCACATAAATTTGGTTTACATAAACAAAAATCTTCAGCTACTAAAGTGGAAGAAACTAACTTAGGTGCATAATGTGTTTGGGTACAACATAGAAATATTGCTTAATATTGTTCACTTGTGGACAAAGAAGGAATTTCCATGAAGAAGATAATCATAGCATCACCTAATAGAATACATGCCCTTGATGATAGAGCCATGTTGTGACCATGTGACATTTTGAGAATTATGATTTTGTTTCACTAAAAATTTGTATTATGGATTGTGAAAAATGAGTATTGAGTCTCGACTTCAGAGCTTATTGTGGCAATAAACAAGGATTTCTTAGGCATTCCTTTAAGAAATTGTGCTTTGTGTCCCATTTCAATTTCTTTATGTCAAAATGAAATTATGAATTTGAATGATAGACAATAGATTTTACTGAAAAAGATGCTTCCCAATTCAAAAGACCAATTCCTGAACCTTCCCTAGTATACTGCAGTTTCATAATCAGTCTACCTTCAGCCCCTTATCCTTACTGTAGCTTTGTTCTGTCAATTTCCAAAACTCATTTCCTGTCATTTCCATTTCCCATTCTAAATGCTTGGCAACACATAGACAACATAACATATGAATGAGAAAAAGCACATATGATGAGCTCACTTCAATATTAAAAAATATTCTGTTTTGAAAATGCAAACGAATCCTACTATAACAAAGAAGAAGCAATTAAATACAGAGCCATGAAATAAAGAACAAGGATACAAACCTTCACAGCACCTAAATTATCACGCTCAACCCCAACTGCATCAAGGTTGAGCCTATTTGTGTTGGCCTTTCTACCTGTAACAATAAAATACATTATCACAAAGTGAGCTGATTTCTGATGGGAATACTGAAATTTATGTCAGTGCTAGTTCAGGACCCAGGTCATGTCTTTATAAAGTACACAACTAAAATCATGTGCTACACTTTACTTTTCATAGATAAGTAAATGCTCTATTTATTTAAACAAAAATAATAAAAAAGGTAATGATTAAATCAATAACTGGAATGTAAAGCAAGAAAAATATGAAGATAGTAATTTCATAGAACACCAACTGATCGCTTGGATGATTTATTATTAGAGTTATCTTTTATTGTTCTCATTATTTTCGAAATAAATAACTCAACTTATAATTGTATTTGATATCAATATTGCAATTGTCGATGCAATGAGCTAACATTATCTCTGTAAAAAACAATTATGGACTATTCCTGATTTCCATTTACATAAGGAATGATTTTGAATTCGCTATTAGGTGAACACTAGTTTCCAGTCTCCAACTTTACTTCCCTAATTTTCAACCCTGGTGTAAAGCACTTAATAAACTTATTTACAAGGGTGCATTCGGCCACACTACAGAGTTCTATATCCTATGCATCATTTCCTAGTCTTCGTAAAACGAGAGAAGAAAAGGAGCTTTTCATTGGATCAGGGATTATTAAAAAAAGAGATATCTAGGTTTCAAACACAATACTATTCAATCATGTTTTCAACTAAATAATAGGTTTTTTAATGGTAGTGTTACCCATTACCTGTGGGTAGTATGCATAGGAGAAAATTTTCTCCTAGATGGTCCTCAACCGGCAGCCAGCAGCCCATTGCAGCGACCAGATAGCTTGATGTGCCATTATCTCCGCCACCTAAGCCAACCATGTGGTCCCTCTCCCATCTGTTAACATCGTATGTGTGAAAGTGGGCCTCCCGACCCCGAAGGTATGGTTTTCATTGGTATACTTGAGTAATTTTGTTTACTTATCATGGACACTTTTGGTCATGGATTAGTGGAGGGATTTGGTGGAAAGAGTGGGATAGGTTTGTACTCTTGTCTCCTCTATCTGATTCAGTGGCTAGCCTTGTATCATAACCCCATGGGATTTCCTTTACTGACAATTAGCTTTAGGGTTGGCACTACATGGGAAATCCCAATTTTGGTTGGGTGGTCCCGCTTCTCGACACCATATACATCACTCTCCTCTGCTCATTTTAACCTTGTTCATCACTTTTCCCAGCCAGGTCCACATAGGGTTAGCCTCCCCCCTCCCCTTCTCCACACTTTGGGTCGGACCGGAACGATAACCGAAGGTTGTTGCAGGTAAAAAGAAAAAAAAAGGCATAATTTGGCCACTTACAATATGAAATGTACAACAAAATGCGAAAGATGGCCAGGACATACAAATTTAGCACATGGGCAAAAGTCAAACATGAACTCTAACCCTCATTCATGGCCATCACCCTAGTTCCTATGGGCCCTAGATGAGCCCCCTTCACACCAAGGATGGAGAAACAAAACTGTAGGCTTGCTGACTATAATTGTAAAAATACACCAGAGGTATTTTGTAAAAATATATATTATATAAAAATGTATAAGTGATGATGAATGTTACAACGAGGCCATGCTTATATACCAAGGCAGGTGGCCTTATTTGATTATCTAATATTTACATTATTTTTATTTATTTATTTGTTATGAATTATATTCATAATATTGTCTCTCTCTTCGAAAAGCTTTGTCCTCAAAGCTTATTCGCTAATAATTCCTTCATCTTGTGCTTATATCTGGACATATAGAACTTGATGTGTACTTCGTCTTGTATAATTTTGCAAGTGATATTGTCTTGAATTTAGGGTTATCGATTTTTTTTATTATATAATCATATTTTATTTTATAATTATATAATTAAACTTTATAAAGGTAAGATATATATATATATATATTAACTATAGACACGACTTTCCGAAATGATGGCTGGAATTGTATCTCTCCGGAACGATGGTTGGATGAGTTGACCCGCAATAACACCAAACGGAGGACAGGAATCTGATAGGAGGGTGAGTGGGAAGCGGTTTGGACGATGGATTAGGCGATTGTAGCCTATGAAACGCAACGGAATGGACACCGTTTTTTTTCTGTGGCAACGTTGTTACTGTGTCTCTGTCGAGCAACAGAGAGCCTTGGCAGGACGTATGACGGTGGAAGGGACGCACCCTTTTAAACGGCGTATGCGGACTAGCTCGTTGACTGTCGAAACAGTGGTCGAACTGCAATACGTGAAAGGTGAACTGATGGAAGGTCTCATACAAGAATTCGGGAAGTGATGGCAAAGAAGGATTCGGGAGGTCTCAGCGGTTACAGCAGGAGTTGGGATGTGGCACGGTGGCAGTGCAGAGAGGACAGCGGTGCACGATGTGGAGGAGGTAAGAACAACGATCGGAGCAGTGGTTGATGTTTATCCAGTCACGACAGGGATCGAGGTGTCGACTAGTATATGACGATGGGAGTAAGACTGCGGGGAACACGTCGGTTGGTTGCGTGGCTTGACCGAGAACATGAGCATACTCAAAATTTTCCGCCTCATTTATCAATAACTCACAGAAGCCTTGTTGATCATTCTCTGACTGCTCATTTCGTAGCTCGTGTTCATAAAAATAAAGACCGTCATTGATAGTGTTTTCTAATTCATTTGAGATTGCACCCTGCTCTCTCTCGTCTCTCCTGTCACTCCTATTCATCTTTCGATTCCGTGCCACAATAAACAGTTGGTGCACATCCTGATCATTTACATCTGGTTCATCGTCGTTGTCAGTCCAACTTTTGAATGGTAGAAGGTTGCCCTTTTTGGTCAACTGCTCAGACTCCACCTCTTCATCAAGCAAAAAGGTATCTTCCTCATTTCTTGATATAGAAACTTTTCCAAAGGCTTTTGACAAGCTACATTTTTTCTGCCCACCATATCTCCCATTGGAAGATAGAAATATATCAACACCATCAATGTCAAAACTATTTGAAACACCAGTGCCTTCTTGTGTGTTAGCAACATCTTTTTGATTGGAAACATCTGCTTGCTGAGAGCAAGACTCCATACGTGTGCTACTACTTGACCTAAAATCATGAATATTATCAAATATATCCCAATCTCTGGACAATTTGTTTTCTACAGCTCCTTTTGGCAATATAGACACCTCATGACTTAAGGGTTTTCCATCTTCAGAATCATCAATGTCTTTTTTATCTATATCATTCTCATCCATTTCAAGACCAACTTAATCTGGATCCTCATCTTGATCCATATCAGCTTCATTGGAATTGTCATCTTGATTGATATCTCTTTCATATTCATCCTTATCTATTACATCTTCATTTTCATTATCATCATTATGATCAACGTCTTCTTCCTTATTATGGATTTCTGCATAACATTTCTTAAAACTCTTCCTTATTATGGATTTCCGCATAACTTTTCTTAAAACTTGTAACTTCTACACACGATTTTTCTAATTGTTGAAGCTTTTCTTGAATTTTTCTAATCTGGTCAATGCCTTTAGGACGTACATGTAATGGCATATTGTGTGATAAACAATGTTCAAATGCTCACAAGATTATATGCAGCGGCATGGCTCTAATACCACTGGAGCAACAAAACTGTAGCCTTGTTGACTATAATTGTAAAAATACACAAGGTATTTTGTAATAATAATTTATTATATAAAAATGTATAAGTGATGATGAATGTTACAACGAGGCCCTGCTTATATACCAAGGCAGGTGGCATTTCATGAGTGGACATGTCTTTTAGACATGCCTTTTCTCTAACTTAATGACTACTTAACATAATCCTTATTTGATTATTTAATATTTACATTTATTTTTATTTATTTATTTGTTATGAATTATATTCATAACAAAGGAACCCATCACTATCCCAACCCATGGTGGGCAATAAACTACCCCACCTTAAAAGGGGGTATCTACTGCTATATCCTACACTTCAAGCTCTCATCCCATAAAGCCCCGAGCAGTTATAAAGAGAAATCAATCGAAGGAAAAAGGCATATGAAGAAGGGTGGAAAAACAAATGTCGAGGTAACTCATGTACCACGATTTGCTCCCTCCTACACTCATATACTCAAGTGTGGGCTTCCCTCATTATAGTTAGCCTTGTGCCATGACATGTGACCTGGAGTCTTCCCTTGATCCTCACTCCGTTCCATCATTATATCACATGTCACCTACCACTTGATGGATGTACCATGGACATGTCACCCCCTTTAAAGACTAAAACCACCTAATAGGGTCCTTGGTTAAACCCCTTATTGAGCTTGGAGACACCTGTACATCCCAAAGCCTGTTATGGAAGGGCATGCCAGCATGAAGTGTCCAATTGATTCCATGATTTGTAAGCTCTTTTACTTGATTATTCTAATGATTTGTCGTATTGGAGGGCAAGTGGACACATTGGATCTTATGCAGGATTGTAGGTTGGTCTCCATTGGGGTTTGGTCTCTCTATACGGAGTCTAAGGCCTCCAGAGGGCCACATTAGCACTTATAGGGTGAGCGTTGAGAGCCATGGGCCTCCACCATAGCAGAGAGTACTTCATGGATCTCCAACACCATTCAGTGATTGCTCGTGTTCCACCTTTGGATGAGGATGATGCACCAGGATCACCATGCCCAGTCGGCTTCACACTTGTACCACACACTTGGCAGAGGTTCCAGGGTCCAGATGAGGATGTGTCTCGTTGTAGGAGACAAATGGAGGGTTTATGTCATCATCCTAGCCCTTATAGACGGATTACATGCATTATTGTTAAATTTGGACAACTAGGTCCAAACTCCATATTAAGATGCTCAGATTAAGAGGCTAATATTTTTGTTGGATTCCTCTTTGTGAGAGGTGTAAAATCCATATAAAATATGTCTTAATCCGATGAGCAGAACTTATATTTTGAATTTATTATTTTTAATAAATTATATGTGCAAGGTCGGCCAGTTTTGTAATGTAGGCTCGCATGCCCAACATATGTGTCACACACCCTCATGATGGATATATATACAGGAAAAGTTGGAGAGATTTTCATCATCATCACAACTCACATATTCCTCTCTCATCTTAGAGTACAAGCTACCAAGAAGGACGAGTTTCAGCCACACGTGTGAAGGACGAAGAGGACAAACTGTACGGCTGAGCTGAAGTACGGATTTGCTGCTGCTAGGGTTTCGCAGAAACTTTGACCAGCGTTGACTTTGGTCAACGCTTGGTCCAAACAAGCTGAAAATTGGTGGAAGGTTCGATTTATGAAGGCCGTACTACTTGGCACAAAAATCGAGGTCAAAGGGTTGACCGTTTTACTGCTGCGTTGACTTTTAGCTTGCTGCCCCTGCGTTGACTTTTCAGGACAGCGTTGACTTTTGCAGAGTTGACTTGGGTTGACTCATCTACTGATTGGAGGGTTGTTGTGACACATGCTGGGCTGGCTGACCAAAGGAGACTTTGCTGGTTGAAGCATCCCGTTGACCGCCGAAACGAATACACACATTTTTCCTGTTTCTGATTTGTCTTCTGTAAGATCTACTTATATGTTCTATCTGCATTTTGCTTAACTACTTGTATGATTGCTGAAAGAAAAGTGAAATTGCTACTAGCATAGAACATCTACAAAACTTTACATGGTATCAAAGCCGAGGTGAAGACAAACTCAATCTATAGCAATCATCATCGGAGGAAATGGGTTCCACTAGTCTTGAATTCAAGGAGAATGACAAGCTGACTGGAAGTGATGACTTCCATCCCTGGAAGATGATATTAGATCTCAAATTAGAAGATCATGATCTCCTCGATCATGTGACAGGGAGGATTCAAGAACCTCCATCCAATGCCTCTGCTTCTGTTAGAAACAAGTATAAGAAGGGAGAAATCAAAGCAAAGCTGCTGATCAGGGAATCCATAAATAAGAGTCTGGTTGCCTACATATCTGAACTAGGCACATCCAAGGAGATGTATGACAAATCGATACTTATGTTTCAAGTAAACAATGTGAACCAAGTGCTATTCCTCAAGAACAAGTTGAAGAATATGAAGAAGGGCCGAGATGAGTCTGTTCAAACTTTCTTTCTGAAGTTGACCGAAACCAGGAACAATCCGCTAGCTATTGGGGAGATAATAGCTGATCGTGAGATGGTTCTCACCGCACTTGGAGGACTTCCATATGAATGGCAAGTATTCACAACTACTATTCTCAACAATAATACCATTCCTAACTTTGATGAGCTTCTGCCAAGATGTATGCAAGAAGAAACAAGGATGAAGGAATTTGATAATGAAAGAAATGCTGCCTATGGTGCTCATTCCCGAAAGAAGAACTCTGGTGGTTCTAAGGACAAAAGAAGGACAAAGACTCAAGAGAAGAAGGGTAAATGTTTCACCTGCCATAGGCCTGGACACTATGCTAGAGAATGCTCCTTCAAGAAGGATTCTCCCGATAGTGACGATAACAACAACAACCGAAGAAATGGGAATCGAAGAAATGACAAATCCAAAGGAAAGAGGAAGGCTCACTTTGGTGGAAACAATCAACCTTCTAAGAGGTCCAGAAATACCAGGTATGAGGAGTCTAATGTTGTTGATAAGAGAAATGAGTATATTCTGGTATCTGCTCTCTCAGCTGCATCCCTGCCCGACACTATGGATGTCTGGCTAATTGATAGTGGTGCCTCAAGACACATCACCGGATTCAAGGAAGCACTTTCTGACATGGTTGAAAGGGATACTAATCTAGAAATTATCCTTGGGGATAATGCCAATTATCCTGTGAAAGGGACCGGGACTGTGACCCTCCACTTGTCCCAAGGACAAGTCCTCCGTTTGCAAGATGTACTCTATGTACCCAAATTGAAGAAAAACCTTGTGTCTGTATCTGCCATGGAAGACAAAGGATTCAATGTTACTTTCTCTAATGGAAAGGTGTTCATGTGGAAGAAGAGCTTCAAGGAAGCTATCTCAATTGGTTTTAGGGTTGGTACACTCTATCAGGTTGGAGGGAGTCCGTTGGGAGCTATGACTTGTGATACTATCCGACAAACCGAACTATGGCACCGAAGATTTGGACACCTTCATTACAAAGCCTTTCCCGAAGCAAGGAAGGTGGTGACAGGGATGCCTGATTTTGGAAATAATCATGAAGGTGTATGTAAGGGCTGTGCTGAAGGAAAACATACAAGGGGACCTTTCCCCCCAAGTGTCACAAAGACATCTGAGATATTGCAACTGGTCCATTCTGATCTTTCCGGTATGTTGCCTGTAACATCCCTGGGGGGATGTTCTTACTATATGACATTTATTGATGACTTCTCTCGCAAAACCTGGATATACTTCTTGAAGAAGAAGGATGAGGCTTTCATGTGGTTCCGTACCTTCAAAGCCTTGGTGGAAAATATGACCGGAAAGAAGATCAAGATTTTGAGGATCGACAATGGCACTGAATATGAGTCAAATGAGTTCAAAGACTTTTGCAGAGAAGCTGGCATTAAGAGGGAGACTACCACTGCATATACTCCTGAGCAGAATGGTGTTGCTGAACGCAAGAATAGGACTATTGTGGAAGCCGCCCGTGCCATGCTATGTGACCAGGGTCTACCAAAGTTTCTGTGGGGAGAAGCTGCAAATACTGCTGTGTACATTCAAAACCGATGCCCTCATTCCGCTTGGGACTCCAAAACTCCCGAAGAGGTTTTCTCTGGTAAGAAACCTGATGTCTCACATTTTAGAATTTTTGGATGTCCTGTCTATTTTCATGTGCCGAAAGAAAAGAGAAGTAAGCTGGATGCTACTGGGAAGAAAGGAATGTTTGTGGGCTATAGTGAGACTTCTAAGGCATATAAAGTCTATGTACCTGGTCAAAGGGAAGTAGAGATAAGCCATGATGTCACTTTTGACGAAGATGCTTCCCTGAAGAAAGTAGTAGATCTTCCTAGATCTGAAGAAAATCATGAAGAAAGACCTGGAAATCTGGAAGAACCCCAGGATAAGACTATGCCTGATATTGAAGGGCCAATGGACCCTATTGATCCACCCCCTTCACTAGGAAAGAGACCATCATGGCTCAGGGACACCCTCGAAGATGCTGAGGGTCATGCTGCCCCAAGGGGAACATTCCGAGAAAGCAAGAAGCCGTGTAGATACCAAGGGTATCTAGCTGCCATGAGTACTATTGTACAATCTGAACCTGGATCTTTTGAGGAAGCCATCACGCATCAAGTTTGGAAGGATGCTATGCATGAAGAATATGAGTCTATTATGAAGAATGATGTCTGGGATGTGGTCCCGAGACCGAAGGACAAATCTGTTGTCACCGCTAAATGGCTCTACAAAATCAAACATGGATCTGATGGGAGTGCTGAAAAGTTTAAGGCAAGGTTTGTTGCCCGTGGCTTCTCTCAAAAGGAAGGAATTGACCATGACGATATATTTGCACCTGTGGCACGATATACCACCATCCGATCAATCATAGCCCTTGCTGCTACGCAAGGATGGAGTCTTCATCAGATGGATGTCAAGACCACTTTTCTGCATGGTGCAATAAAGGAAGAGGTGTATGTAGAACAACCTCTGGGATTTGAAGTTCAAGATCGAGACACTTATGTCTGCAGGTTGAAGAAAGCCCTCTATGGGTTAAAGCAAGCACCCAGAGCTTGGTACGAGAGGATGGATAGTTACTTGATGAAGCTGGGCTTCACTCGAAGCAATGCTGATCCGAACCTATACTTCAAAGAGAAGCCTCTCATTCTAGTGCTGTATGTGGATGACCTCTTCCTGACTGGTGATGACCCTCTCATTCATCAATGTAAGAGGGAGCTTGCTGCTGAATTCGAGATGAAGGACCTAGGACTGATGCACTATTTCCTAGGCCTGGAGGTCTGTCAGAGACCTGGAGAGATTTTCCTTTCTCAAGGAAAATATATTGTGAAGCTTCTGGAAAGATTTGGAATGGTGGACTGTAAGTCCGTGTCGACACCAATGGAACTCAACTTTAAAAAGTTGAGTGGCAGCGCTACTGGGCCTATCTTGGCCAATCCCACTGAGTATCGTCAACTCATAGGAGCTTTGACGTTCTTAGTGAACACACGTCCGGACATATGTTTTGCAGTGAACACTTTGAGTCAACAGATGGTTGAGCCTCATCATTTTCACTGGGTTGGTGCCAAGAATCTTTTGAGATATCTTCGGGGCACGATAAACCATGGGCCGAGATACACTGCCGGGAGTGTGATACTCCGTGGATATACTGATGCCGATTGGGCTGGCAGTGTGGTGGATCGTAAGAGCACATCTGGATGCTGCTTCAATCTTGGTTCTTCTTCGATCTCATGGATGAGCAGGAAGCAGAAGTCGGTGGCTTTGAGCACCGCGGAGGCCGAATACATTGCTGCTAGTATGGCCTGTTGTGAAGCAGTTTGGTTGCGGAAGCTCTTTAGTGAGCTGTTTGGACATGTGCTAGATACCACTGTGATACTCTGTGATAATCAGAGTGGGATTCGTATGACTGAGAATCCCGTGTTCCACGACCGATCCAAGCATATTGATATCAGGTACCACTTTATCCGGGATATGGTACAGCGAGGCGCCGTAAGGCTCGATCATATAGGAACTGATGAGCAGGTCGCGGATATTCTCACTAAGCCCCTGGGGAAGGTCAAGTTCCTAACCTTCCGTGAGAGTCTTGGTGTCGTGGAAAGACCCTATGATGAGGGTCCTGTTGGACGATGAGCTCTGGGAGCTCTGGGGGGCTTTGGGGAGAGCTTCTTGGAGCTATGGGCAACCACAAGGCTAGGCTTGCCAACCTTGGTGGTGTGCTTGGACCCCACCGTTGTGATTTTGAGTTGGTTCACCTCTCATTTTCTGTGCCCCGTATGCATCCTACCCATTGAATTCAGGGCTCATGGGAAGTACCTCTCATTTGGCCAATGAGGTGTGGAAAAGTTAGAGACTATTAGCAAAGACTGATGGACGCATCAGAGATTGCCGTACTCTCTATCTAGGATGGCACGGTCCAACCACTTGATCCGGGATCAAGATTTGTGAGGTCTGGGACCTCTGGACTGATTATGTCAGTCGGGGGATGATGTCTTTGTGACTGACCCACTTCTGTTCTGAAATAAAGAAGCCAGCAAAGCAAGTTTCGGCGGGATGACGCACGATGTTGATTGCACTGATAGATGGAGTTCTCCCTAGTTGAGAGGGAGTGTTAAATTTGGACAACTAGGTCCAAACTCCATATTAAGATGCTCAGATTAAGAGGCTAATATTTTTGTTGGATTCCTCTTTGTGAGAGGTGTAAAATCCATATAAAATATGTCTTAATCCGATGAGCAGAACTTATATTTTGAATTTATTATTTTTAATAAATTATATGTGCAAGGTCAGCCAGTTTTGTAATGTAGGCTCGCATGCCCAACAGATGTGTCACACACCCTCATGATGGATATATATACAAGAAAAGTTGGAGAGATTATCATCATCATCACAACTCACATATTCCTCTCTCATCTTAGAGTACGAGCTACCAAGAAGGACGAGTTTCAGCCACACGTGTGAAGGACGAAGAGGACAAACTGTACGGCTAAGCTGAAGTACGGATTTGCTGCTGCTAGGGTTTCGCAGAAACTTTGACCAGCGTGGACTTTGGTCAACGCTTGGTCCAAACAAGCTGAAATTTGGTGGAAGGTTCGATTTATGAAGGCCGTACTACCTGGCACAAAAATCGAGGTCAAAGGGTTGACCGTTTTGTTGCTGCGTTGACTTTTAGCTTGCTGCCCCTGCGTTGACTTTTCAGGACAGCGTTGACTTTTGCAGAGTTGACTTGGGTTGACTCATCTACAGATTGAAGGGTTGTTGTGACACATGTTGGGCTGGCTGACCAAAGGAGACTTTGCTGGTTGAAGCATCCTGTTGACCGCCGAAACGAACATACACATTTTTCCTGTTTCTGATTTGTCTTCTGTAAGATCTACTTATATGTTCTATCCGCATTTTGCTTAACTACTTGTATGATTGCAGAAAGAAAAGTGAAATTG